>SKCR01017971.1:0-335212 GCA_019454045.1 Zanthoxylum bungeanum
CACCTTACTTGTTCTTGATCATGTTAATGTCCTACACATGCCACAAGATCACTAAGATTATTTGTTGTGTGAAAAATCAAAGACAAGTAACGGAAAAACTTACTTTGATCGGATGAGATTCAAAACTTTTCTTTGTATTTGTTGAAGCTCCAAGCTTTCTTTTGCATTCCAAACTCAATGGTGAGTTTCCCTATCACCATCTTTTGACTCTTAATGTGCTAGCAATGTTGAAATTTTGCAAAAAAATTTCTAAAGAGAAAGAAAAAGCTAACACCCCTAATGAGAGAGGAAGAGAAATAGTAATTTTCAAACTAATTCCAAAGTTAAAATAGTTGTGTTGACTTTCAAAGTGGTGGTAGATAAGAAAAAGTAAATGCTACATTTACTATTTCAACCACCAACATCACAAATAGTGACTTTTGATGTAAGTCATGGGTCTCACCCATTTAATTCCAAATCTAGTTGGCTTACACAACACACTTTGGGCTCGGGTTCGCTTATTCAGAATAAACGATTTTTCGTCGCGACGTAATTAAATCTAATTTAATTAAATAATAATGTCTAGCAAAATTATTACGGAAGTCGCTTACGAATTAATTCCAAAATAATTTGTTCGCTTGAATTAAAATCCAATTTTAATTCCGTGTTGAAATCCGATTTCATTTAATATATCCAATATATTATTTTAGCCCAAATAAATAAATTAAATAGAAAAATCCAATTTAACTATTAAATTTATTTTACCGATTAATTCCAAATTAATCGAGTTCTCTCTTCTTCACGAATTAATCCCAGATTAATTCATGACGCAATCAATCCCAGATTAATTTCCTCTCTGTTAATTAATCTCAGATTAATTATGTTCGTGTCAAATATCATCGGTGAATCTTTGGGAAGCGACCCAAGAGATCCATGGATATGTTGGCAGTAAATCTGGTTGTCGGACTATCCGAACACATGCATACCCGGTACCACGTTCTTACTGATTTACAAGACATGGTTGGCTTCTAGCAAAGCACCGTGTCTACCCAATTCTCCAGAATATTCAACAAAGAATATATAATCTATATCAGACATAGTATACTATGTATTGCATATTACGATCCAGTATCGGATGTCACATGCTAGGCCTAGGGCTGGAATTGTGTCTGCCCCGTACGAAACACATATCAGATCACTAGCAACTAGTCTCTATAATCGAATAATCATGACCTAGTCATACTATCCCGATAGCTGCAGCATTTAAGAGTACCAGTTCTGTATCATACGTGATCATCTTCTCCATATGACTGAAGTGATACTTTCATCTTGACATCACACCTAATACACTACGATTCTCAGTATACCCAGAAGAGGCGTACACAGAACCAGTTAAAGCTCCGGACGACCAAAACCAAAGTATATTGATTGTCGCAAGTATTAGCGATGCAAGTCTCATGTTAAGACCAAATACACCCTCCCTGATTCGGATTCCCATAGACACATATACATACTACCAATGGGATTCCGAGGGGTCTATCCAGAGCGAAGTTGTTTCCGTTCCAACGGATAACAGAACCTCCTATCACACTTGCATAAGTATCCAATACTTAAATATATAAGAACTATGCCGTTAAGCTTCATAACGCGCACATGTATAATACTAGTCTATTCCATATTATCGATGTCCAGTCTCGATAATACTACGACTAGGGATGTTTAATGATTAAACCGTTCGTGGATTAATACTGTCTCATATTTTATTAATCCGGAACTAATCATAAGGACTTTTATCATTTATATATCCGAGTAATCCAATTACAAATGATGAAAGAGCAATTTCTTTTGTCACATAGTTAATTTTGTACAAGAACACCATGTCATTTACAAAATAGTGATGCTATGGGTCATAATTGTCAAATAATCTCCCATTTCGCCTATAACTAATCACTCAAGTGTCTAATACCTGAACTATGTACGGGTCGCGGTCGCTCGTACTTATGCTGAGATATCGCTTTCGCCAGCGGATATGCAAGGTTATCATCTGAAACGATCTTTCGATCTTGACATCGCCATGATGTATGATCTCACGGATCAGATGAAGCGGTCAAATTACATACTTTGATCATTGATGAGACCGTAATCCCTTAGCATGCGCTGTAGCATAGCTCAGCTGCTAACAGAACTACTCTTAATCCAATTAGGAATTTTATAGATCCAAAATGCTTCTCTTGATGCCTCAGCCGCAACAATATATTCTGCTTTTGTTGTTGAACCGGCAACAGTATCTTGCATGGAAGATTTCCAGCTCACTGTTCCGTTGTTCAACCAAAATATGTACCCTTATTACGACTTACAATCGTCTTTATCGGTTTGGAAACTTGCATTGGTGATCCCAGTCACCTCAAGTTCTCCATCTCCATAAATTAAGAAAGCATCTTTAGTTCCTCTAAGATACTTAAGGATGTTCCTAACATCAATCCAGTGACCATCACCTGGATCGGTCTGATTGTGACTCCACATGCTCAAAACATATGAAACAACAGGTCGCGTACATATCTTTCAATGTACGGGTTCTCGGAGAGTGCCAACAACTTTTAGATCTATCCCAGTAGATCTTTATTCCTAAAATAAAGGTTTCCTCTCCTAGGTTTTTCATGGAGAATTTTAATGAAAGCGAAGCTGTCACCGATTGTAACATGGGAATGTTATTTCCAAGAAATAATACATCATCAATGTATAGGACAATCAATGTCAGTGCGCTCTCATTAACTTTCTTATATACACAAGAATCATCAATCGTTTTGAATGAAACCATATACCATTATGATCTCATCAAAACGTTGGTTCCAAGAACGCAATGCTTGCTTCAATCCATAAATGGATCGATTTAACTTGCAAACCTTGTTTGCAAGTTGTGGCGCGATAAAACCGTCAGGGTGTTATATAAAACATCCTCCAAAATGTTTCTGTTAACGAAAGCGGTTTTGACGTCCAGCTGTCATATTTCATAATCAAAATATACAGCAATAGCAAGCATTATCCGAATGGATTTAATCATGGCAATGGGTAAAAGGTTTCGTCATAATCAACACCATGTTGATGACGATACCATTTCGCTACAAGCCTAGCTTTGTACGTTTGTTTGTTGCCATGCATGTCTGTCTTCACCATGAAGACCCATTTGCTACCAATAGGCACAATGCCTTCTGGTACATCAACCAATATCCAAACTCAGTTTATATACATGTAATCCATCTTCGACTTCATGGCCTCTTGCCATAAAGCGGAGTCGATACCTTGTATCACTTCCTCATACGTAGTCGGTTCATATTCCTTAATAAGATTAATATATTCATGAAGTGAGATCAAAAACCTATACCTCTAAGGTTATTTTCTGACTATCTCCAACCTACGCGGTTCTTGTGTATTAGAAGATTGTGGAACAGTCTCATCTCTGATGAACTGTTCCTGTTCCTTTAGGAATCGGTGCCAGGAACAATATTACTCTGATTTTCATCGAGTTTTACTTTCTTCCCACTTACCACTGCATATAGGAATTCCTTTTCAAGGAAAACCTCATGGAAAGCAACAAATATATTTGTTCTCTTGTGAGTTGTGGAATTGGTTTCCCTAGGATAACCAATTACAAATAGGCACTTATCCAAATTGGGTTCTAGTTTGGTACCATCCAAACATATGCCCAGCATTCCCAAATCTTCAGGAATAAGAAACCTGATTTCTTTCCTGTCCATATTTCATATGGGGTCTGTCCAACAGACTTTGTCGGAATCTTATTCAAAATAAGTATAGCACTGTTCAATTCGTATTCCTAGAAGGAAATTGGTAGCTCATAGCGACTCATCATTAACCTTACCATGTCCAATAAAGTTTGATTTCTCCGTTCGGACACACCACTCAATAAGGTGTTCCGGGAGGAGTACACTGTGAAAGAATACCATACTCTTTCAAGTAATCGAGAAACTTATTGCACAAGTATTTTCCATCACGGTCCAACCGTAATGTTTTAATACTTTTGTCGGTCTATTTTTCTCTATTTCGTGTCGAAACTCTTTGAATTTATCAAATATTTCCAACTTGTGTTTCATAAGACACACATAACCATAACGCGATGCAACATCCGTACAGGTTACGAAGTATTGATATCCACCTCTAGCCTAGCTAGACATGGGCCCACATACGTCACCATGAACGAGGGCTAACAACTCGGTGGCACGTACACATTTATCGCTAAAAGGCATTTTAGGCACTTTGCCTTATAAACGAGATTTGTAGACGTCATATGATTTAGGATCAAATCTGTCCATGTATCCATTCTTCAAAAGAGTGGATATACGAGCCTTGTTAATGTGTCACAGACGACAATGCCACAAATAAGTCTCATCTGATTTACTCAGTTTGAGCTTTTTGTTTGTCATGTTATATGTTTGAGATTCATTTATATTCGAAATATAAATATTGTTATTCACATCTAATGTGTATATCTCAATATCATCTTTATAAACAAAACACCCAGTGTTCTGGAACATAAAAGTTTACCCGCAACGGGTTAAACTAGATATAAAGATAATATTTCTAGTCAAACTAGGTACATTATAACAGTTTCCTAATTTAAGTACATGCCCAAAGGGCAGTTCCAAAACTTAGGTTCCCACAGCCAAAACAACGACTCTCGTCCCGTTTCTGACTCGCAGGTAGATCTCATCTGAAGCCAGTCTCCTGCTAATCAGCAGATCCCACACATCAGTAGATATGTATGTACCACATCCAGTATCAAAAATCTAATTTTTAAAACTAGTAGTGGACATGTTTATAACAAACATACCTGAAGTCGGAGCCTTGCCCGTCTTCATATCCTTCATGTCTACCTTTTCCATATGGCAGTCATGCTTCCAGTGACCCCGTTTGCCACAGTTTAGGCAGACGTGTTGGGATATGTCATTTGTCTTCCCAGAAGACTGTGACGATTTTGCCTTTGCCATTTTCTTCACACCCTTAGAAGCCTTCGGCCAAGCCTTAGCCTTCTGGGATGTCGAAGTAAGATGGTCTTGCGCTTCTTGCCCTTTTGGAAGCTCTGGCTCTGCCTCATTGAGCATAGCCATTAACTCTCCAAGATTTTTCTCTTGATTCATAATAAACCCACCCCAGCAGTCAGGCAGAGAATATAAGATCAAATATATGGAAGTATCGGCCTCGTAGGTAATGCCCAGCTAACCTAGCTGTTCGATGTCAGCAATCATCTGCGACACTTATTACTCGACAGATGTACCCTATGACATAAGCGAGCGAAAAAGCTTCCTTTTGCAATTCGTACTTCTAAGATCTAAGGTTAGATATATGAAGATCCTTTAATTTCAACATCATGGTATAAGGATCTAATCCTTAGTTCTGACGACGAAATTAAGGAGTCATTGCGGCAAGCATAACGGATTGAGCACTAAAGTTATCATCATGATGAGTCTTCTAAAGCTCATGTTCTACTATTTGCTCAACTCCAGGCTCAGGCCCGAGAGGTTTCTCTATCCAATAGAGTAACTTCTCAACTCCAAGGACTATCCTAAGATTCATTTCTCAATCTGGAAAATTTACGCCGTTAAAGACATTTTCACCCAGGATTATGTCATTTACGCTAATCTTTCCCGCCATCTCAATTGCAATAGTCCAACTATTCAATCAATGATTTTGGGTACACCTCAAATGCAATGGTTACTATAGTTCGACTATATAACCAACTACAAGTGGAGTATTGTCATGTACAGTCTAACTGTTCCAATAAAGCAATATTCAATATTAGTCCAACTAATATATTTATAACAACGATAAATAAAATAAAAGAGCATGTGTGACCAAGTATTAAACGAAATTGTAAATTTAATATTGGCCTCCCAATATTTTTCGGCGAGCCTCTAACCCTCTGTGGAGTACTCGGGAAACCCAGTTTCCTAGTGGGCTAGGATCCCGTTAAATAACACACAACATTGACATTGGCCAACAAGTTGTATGAAACTTAACTAGGTAGACCTCTAAGATCAATTGGATCTCATCAAATTCCTAGATCCGGTAGGTGGACCTCTAAGTCCGAAACATATATCCAATATATGCGGTAGGTGGTCTCTCACCAATTGCCGCCAAGCAATTGTCTTTTCTCAAGATTGCTTTTATTTTAAGTTTCCATAGGAAAAAGTTGCTCCCGTTGAACTTCTCAATTTCGAACTTTCCTGCCATGTTTCTGATGACGATCAGCTTCTCACTTGAACCGGCTTTTTACTATTTCACCATGAATAGTACCATATAAGCGAATAGTACTGTATACTTAAATAGTACCATATACGTTAATAGTATCATATATGTGAATAGTACTATACTGTATATGTGAATAGTTTCTGTGAACAGTAATCCTGAACCCGAAGCGTTAATACCACTGTTAGGGGATCGTGGGCTGAAGCTGGCACGCAAGTAAAGTGAAATTGAGAATAATTATTAGTTCAGGAGGCGTTGCCTACCATATAACAAATAATTAGGAGGCTTAGCCTACCATATAACAATACAATAATAATTATGAGGCTTAGCCTACCATTAATATTATCAATAAAATAAAGCAATGAGACACAGATTTAACGTGGTAAAACCCTCAATGTGAGGGAAACATCCACTGGCAAAAGTAGAAGGATTTCACTATGGTGTAAAGAATTTTACAACCTCTCTATAAACTCAATGAGTGAACAATCTCACACTCTCTTAGAATATGAGAAGAACTCTCTCACAAACTCTTAAGAAGAAACTATATTTTCTCTCTTAGAATACATAGGATTTGGTTGAGAATGAGATGAAGAAAATAATGAAATGAAGCATCTATTTATAGACATAAAATTCACTGTGCAAATAGTGAATTCTAATATTTTTATTATTTTCTTTTTAAGCATGTGGGGCCCACCCAAAAATTTAATAATAATTTTTTTTAATCATTTCTTATCACTCACCTCATCGAATTCGGTAAGGTGACTGACATTAACAGTTATTAATATCTGTATCTAATTCATCCAACTAAAGAATATAAAAAATTATCATATTATCCCTGATATTTATGGAAATCACAAGTAGATTCTGATTCTAAACCAAAACTTAATCGGAAGGAACTGAAATTGATTCCTTTCGATTCGGCTAGGGTTCCACCTCAATCGAACAGAAGGAATCAGACGATTCCAACCGGTGGAACGAACCATAAGGTTATAATGGTTCCAATCGATGGAACAAACCGTAAGGTTCTACCGGTTCCAACCGAAATCATTACAGTTCTGCTTGGAACCGTCAGTAGCTTTGGGCCTGATTTGTGTTACAGGAAGCCGTTATGTAATTTTAATTTTAATTTTTTTAATTAATTTATTTTTTTTGTTAAATTTCTAAATCACTCTTAATAACATTAATAAAACGACTAGTTTTATGAGAAATTTAGGCATCACAAAATTAACCTAAAAATCTATAAATACCAACATATTTCATTTTTTCTACACACCAATATTTTTCTGTCATTCTGTTAATTCTCTCAAATATTATCAAATTCTCTTAATTTTCAATTCTCCAATTGTATTAATTTAGCGATTCTCCAATATTAGAAAAAAAATGGCAACTTATCTGACAACACTAATGTCCCAACCCAAAAGAGCGGCCAAGGTGTCGGTACCAGTACCACACGAAGAAGAGAAGTTAAGTATCGATCTTTTGATATTTTCAAAATTCATTTTCATTTTCACTGAAAATGATGGTACAAGATTAATATGGAACTATTATGGTATATCTTATAAATTTATTGGCGATTATGGCAATATGAACAAACACTTGAATAGATATCATGCCGCTGAAATCAGACTTAATACAACACAAACTCAAATTGGCAGGTACACTTCATGTAGTAGATGTACAAGTTCTTTAAATTTATTTAAATATTATGAAGTTAAAAATAGAGAAGAATTTACTAAATTTATTTGCATTACATATATTTCTTTAAATTTTAGTGAAAAATTATTTTTACAACCTTGTGGAACCGTGACCAAACCAGTCCGTGAACCATTCGGTTCGGTTATGATTTGGAATTGAATCGAATATTTGGCCGGGTCTAGACTTTGGATCTCTTGTCAGTGCTTAAGTATAAAAAATTCAATAAATGTTAAAAGTTTTAACTGAAATTTAAATATTAGGTTTTTTATTTTCAATTTTAGTATGGCCTCTATAAATTTGTTGTTTCTTTGCTATAGTTTCCATTAAAATAAATTCATAATTCTGCCACTCCTTTAATATAAGTATAGATAATATAAAATTGTCATTAATTAGATCTTACCACTACTTTAAAATTCATCCATTTTTTAGAATCTTATAACATGTGATATTAGATATGAATATGATAGTAAATTTTATGAAATTTCAGTTACAATTTTAAGAAATTTCATTTGAACTTCAAATTTATGTTTGGTATGTGAATATTGCATAATTTTTTGGGATTAATTTTCAATTGGTGGACAAAATTGGGTTCAATTAAAGCCTAACAATTATGGTGGAATGATGTCCCCCATTTTATTGATGATGTTATTATATAAGGCCTTCCTACCTTGTTTCAATGTCATTCTATATTCCCTATGAAAAAATAATTATATTTTAACATTCAATTATAAATGGTTGTTGCCCTATCAAGAAGTCTTAGGTGTGACAAGTTACTTTATTTAGACATGATGGGATTTATATAAGTAGATGGGATCATAATAAACTAAGATTTAAGACTCATTAACATGATTAAAAAAGAAGAGAAAGTCGATATAAGATAAGATACTAAAATCTCATCACGTCACTTCTTTTTTTTTTTGGATAACCGGGGTGTTCGGGTCAACTTACGTGCACCTCGACTAATTCCCGGGACCTGTGTCCCGTGCCCTCAGAAGTTTCCCAACACAGATCATGGTAAGTCGCTGACTTTTCACACCAGGGGGCATGGCCCCAAGGAAATACATCTAGTGAGATTCGAACCTTGAACCTGAGAGGGAGCAAACCACTCAAGTCCAAAGACTTTACCAATGACGCAACCCGTTGGGTTCATCATCACGTCACTTCATTAAATAGGACCATCACAATTTTATAGCCATAATTAAGTAAGAAACAAGCTTTTGATGAAAAATACCAAAATACCATAACATTGGAGCGTGGGGCTGTTTAATATGTGGCATTTTAAAAAAGAAAAATAATGAACTTAAATCCTGAGAAAAATTCACTCTTCAACGCCCCCATCAATAAGAAAAAATTGATTTAAAATCTCAAAGATATTATCACTTTCAACTTTCAAATGATGGGGGAAAAGGTATATGAAACAGAAGAAAATTAAGATAAGAAATAGGTTGGCATGATTAGGGATCTTAAAATAACTAAGATATATAATTGGATAAGCATGTTCTCTTAGATACTTTGCTTCTTGATTATTCTCCAATCATTGTTTTCTTTTCTTAATTTTGGTTTCTAAAAACTAGATTAAAAAAAATAATCATGTATTATTTGGTTTGTGGGTACGGTATATAGTCCCAAATCTTACGTGTGAGCTTCCCAATTAATGCATAGAGTTACATGAACGGTAGAGATGACCTTTAAGTTACACTGAATTTTGGAATTGAGTTTCGAAGATAAAAATATAAAAATTATATTATTTATATATTTAAAAATTAAAGTTTCTTTAAATTTAAAATCCTAAATTTATATATAAGTTTCATCCAAACAAAAGGCTAAAGCATCAATTGCATGCACATTCCAATGATCATTCATTGCCATAGAGAGGAGGCCTTAAAGCCTTTTAAATTTTTGGTATTGAGATCCATCATAACAATATAATTACATCAACCAATCTAACTTGACAAATTCATAATTAGTTGATTATAACCAATCTCCTTTACTAAATCGGGTCAATAAATCTTAAAATCGGTATCTCTAGAGAATTATTTTATTTATTTATCTTTGGATGCTCTTAAACATACATGCATTATTCAAACTTTGATCAGAAACCAAATCTATTCAAACATCTATTTCCATTAATTTTTTTTGGAAATGTTTGAAAATTCAACCGTTAAATCACATGACCCAAGCTTAAGCGGAGTAGGTAAAATCTCCGACTATCCTAGGTTCTTATAAAAAAAATACACCTCCTACACTCGAACTTAGGATCTGACAACCAGGTCCTAAACCCTTTGCCACTAAACCACACCTCTTGGGACATTAATTTTTATTAACTCTAATGAATAAGAATCATTTGTGGTAATCTTTAGAAAATCTCCCAAGATTATCCCACAAGCAGATCATTAATATGATGAAAATTAAGTGCAATTTAACTTAAGAAAATCTTTTCAATTTATGATTATCATAATACTAAGCTTGAGTATACAGTCCCCCTTCTCAAGTCTCATAGTATCAATGTAGGTTTTTTTTTATTATTATTATTATTATCTATTACATTTATTTAGTCCTCTAAAGTTGAAAGAGACCATGGGGATGATGTGGTGAACAAAAGTATTGTTTAATTTAAAAAAAAGCAGATTGTATTTTGGACTCATTATCTTAAAAATAATAATAATAATAATAAATAAAAGTTATAATATTGAGTAGATTTTCTAAAAAGGGTTGGTTGGTTAATAAATATTAACATGTTAAAATTTAATCTTATTATTGTGAGGTATTAAAAAGTGGGTTTTGAAGGAATATCATTGCCTCAGCCATATGCACCCAATTTGAAACATAAAAATCAATGATAAGATCCATAGCCTTCCATTTTTAAAAAAGAACCCCAAGAGAGTTGTAGCACTCACCTCTATCATCTGGCAGATCCGAGCTAAGCCTAAGGTACAAATTACTTAACAAGTTTACTAAAAAAACCAATAAATAAACAACAAAAAAACCAATATAAATAAATAAAGTACGTCACCGGCAAATCCAACACCACAACATCTATGCTAAAAGTTTACCTCTCGAGATGTAGGAAAAAAATTACATCTTTGTGAAACCGATAGAAGACTGTGATAAGAGACCGAGAGCAGATTGTGAAGTAACCAGAGAAGACCGATGATGAGTGATGAGAGTCGTGACTGTTGAGTTATTAGTGTCATTAAACAGAAAATTAACATGTAACAATAAATCCAAAACATAAAATCAAAGTAGATCTACTTTTACATGCAAAACCCTAAAATTTTGGAATGAAGAAACCTGAAAAAATGACGAATGTTCTCCCAGGATAACCTGGATTCCTCTTGTTCAATGGGCACTCCTTAACAAGATCTCGAACTTGGAATATGGTGGTACTCTCTCAGACTCAAGAAACAATATGAGACTCTGGACTTTATGTTTGAATTCAGATGGAATCAGATATCTTAAAAAGGAACATAAAGACTTCCTTTTATAAGCATGGAATGATGCCTCAAGGGCACCCTTTGGATTGGGGTGCAACCCAAACTATCATATGGGGTACCATCCAAAGGACATGTCCTTATGGGGTACCATCCAAAGGACATGTCCCTCCTCCATCCAAACTATCATATTTGAAGATTTGAAGAATTTATAACAATCACCCACAATTTTTCAAATATTCATACAGACACTTGAGAGAGTTTCCGTGAACTAAAGCTGCATCGAAATAGGTAGCTTTCGCCTTGAACCTTTCCTAGTGAATGACAATCGGATTTACTTGGCAAACCAGTGACCCATAGTCTTGAACTGTTCTGCCGTTTGTGTAAACCAAGACAATTGCCAACACACAACTTTACTTCAACCATTTCCCGTTCTACGGTTGTGTTCATTTCGGCCCTGAACAACGGTCTTGGATTCATCAAGTACTTTAAGGTAACCCGTCTTTAAAAGTTCTCATGGAAGCTGCCTCACTTCTTACTTGAGATAGGTGATCTACCATGAAGAGGTAATCTGCCTTTACCCCCATTAAGACTCATCTCCTAATATAGTGATCATTAAAAGCCTTAGCTTATCTTAACCATGACAGACAGCACTCTGCGTCATTATCGGAATGAGAAAGAGTACAAAACTCTTCAGTGTTTGTTTTGAATTGCACAAAGCTTCTGTTGTCCATTTTGAACCTAGATCTTGTGATCTCCAGTTAGCTAGGTTGGGTTTCCACAGTGACAATTCTTAGATTATAGGCTTCAAGCTTATTCCCTTCGATAACTTCTTTACTTGCTCTTGAGGTAAACCTTTAGTTAGTGGATCCGCTAGGTTTTCCTTTGACTTAACATAATCGATTGATATTTTGCCACTTGAGAGTAGTTGACGTATGGTATTATGCCTCCGACGTATGTGTCGAGACTTACCATTATACATTGTATTTTGGGCTCTCCCAATAGCTGATTGGCTATCACAATGTATGGTAATCGCTGGCACCGGTTTGGGCCAACTAGGAATATCCTCAAGGAAGTTTCTAACCCATTCTGCTTCTTCCGCTGTTTTTTCTAAGACTATGAACTCTGATTCCATAGTATACCGGGCAATACATGTTTGCCTCGAGGATTTCCATGACACGGCTGCATTACCAAGTGTGAAAAAAAATCCACTCTTTGATTTGGAATCCACTGTATCAGATATCCAGTTAGCATTGCTGTATCCCTCTAGAACAGCAGGATATCTCTCATAATGTAGCCTATATTTTGAAGTTTCTCTCAGATACCTCAAAAATCTTACTATGGCTTTCCAATGGTTATGTCCTGGATTGCTCGTATATCTGCTAAGCATGTTCACAACTTGAGCGATATCAGGTCGTGTGCAATTCGTGAGATATATCATACTTCCGATGATTCTCGAATACTCTAATTGCGATACGCTTGAGCCAGTATTCTTTGATAGATGAAGAGTTAGGTCCACATGGGTTCTAGCCACATTTAGGTCCCCATTGATATATTTCTCAAGTATCTTCTCAATATAATGAGTCTGAGATAATATATATACATCTGATGTCCTAGCAATCTTAATTCCTAAGATCATATCAGCTACTCCCAAATATTTTATATCAAATCTGCTGGATATGAAACCCTTCTGGTTGCTCCATGTAAATCTCTTCATCTAATTCATCATTCAAGAATGTCATCTTTACATCCATTTGATGTATTTCAAGACCAAATATAGCTGTTATGGCTATGAGCATTCTTATCGATGTGATACGAGTCACTGGTGAATATGTGTCAAAGTAATCAAGGCCTTCATTTTGTCTATAACCTTTTATGACAAGTCTTGCCTTGTACTTATCTATTGATCCATCCATTTTCATCTTCCGTTTGAATATCCATTTGTAGCCCAGTGGCTTACAACCTGGAGGAAGATCAACCAACTCCTAAGTATGGTTCTGTAGGATTGAATCAATCTCACTGTTAATAGCCTCTTTCCACAGAGGTGCCTCCGGAGAAGACATAGCTTCTTTATAGCTTTGAGGCTCATTTTCTAACAGGTATGTCAGAAAATCGGGACCAAACGACTTAGTCGTTTTAGCTCTTTTGCTACGTCTAGGTTCGATTGTCTCGATGTTTGCACGTTGATCTGATTCTTGGTCAACATGATCACTGTCTTTGACAATATCAATCGTTCTTTTGAGAGACTCTATTCTCTTTGTTTTCCTTACAAGGAAATGTCTCTCTCAAAAAATATCGCATTCCTTGACTCAATAATCATATTCGGATTGATTTCAGGAATCTCATACTTGTGTACCAAGAATCGATACGCACTACTGTTGCGAGCATATCTAATGAATATACAATCAACAGTTTTGGGTCATTTATAGCCTATTAGGTTTAGGAACCATTACTTTTTGCAAGACAAACCCCCACACTTTTAGGTATTTGTAGGAATGTAGTGACCTTTCCATAACTCATATGGTGTCTTGTCTAATCTTATGTGAGGAAGCTTGTTTAGAATGTAGTTCTCCGAAAGCAAGGCTTCCCCTACAAGTTCTGGGGTAAACCAAACTTGTCAACATGGCGTTCATCATTTCCTTCAACGTTCGGTTTTGCGCTCATCAATCCCGTTTTGTTGAGGAGAATAGGAGCAGTGGTTTCGTGAATAATTCCGTGCACGGAATAATATTCACCGAATGGTGACACATATTCACCACCTCTATCACTTATGATTCTCTTGATTTTCTTGCCAAGTTGATTTTCAACTTCGTTCTTATAGTGTATAAAGCTCTCAATAGCTTCATTTTTCTCTCATCAGCAAATACACATAATTGAATCTTGTGCTATCATCGATAAAAGTTAGGGGTGAGCACTGTTCCGGGTCTACCCGGAACCGATTGGAACCGGACCGAAAATCCGGTATAGAACCGAACCGGTTGTAAACCGTCCGGTTCCGGTTCCAAATAAATGGAACCGATTTTTAACCGGCCGGTTCCGGTCCAGAATATCCGGAACCGGAACCGGACCATAGAACCGGAACCGGAACCGAATTTAGAACCGGATTCGATACCCAATTTGATACCCGAATGTAAAACCACATCTCCTTTGCTTGCCTTCTCTAGTCTAAATTTACATTTGTACAAACCTTAAGGAGTTTATGAAAATTTCTTAGCAGTTTATTTAAAGCCAGTCCGTATGTCTAGACTCGAGAGATTGGGTGTTTTCCTTTTTGGGCCCTAATGTTAATTCTTTTGTATCTATAAACATTGTTTCCTGAATTTTTTTGCAATTTGAAACATCATATTCATATATTTTCAAATCCTCAAACTGAGAGAAGCCATAGATGAGAAAGAAAAAAAATAAAAATTAAGGATTCTTTATTACTATGATTGAAACTAGTACTGAGTGGAGATATTGTGATTGTTTATCAATTTTTTTCATGTTTATATTATTTTGTGTTTCCTACATTAGCTCCTTTTTTTTTTTTTTGGTAATGTTTGATAACTGTCTTCTTATTGGATTCTTCAGTCAATATGATTCTTAGTTGTTTGTACAATTGACGCAACAATAATTACATTTTTAAAGTTTGATAATGTTATATAAATAGGGTAATTCAGAATCGGACCGGAACCGGACCGGAACCGGACCGGAACCGATTGGATCCGAATAATAGGGTACCCTATTTAATTGGGTAGGTTCCGGTTCCACTTAGTTAGGAACCGATTTTTTTCCGGGTAGGTTCCGGTTCCATGTGGAACCGGAACCGAAACCGGTTTTGCTCACCCCTAATAAAAGTGACAAAATACTTTTTACCGCCTCTTGTTTGCACAATATTCATATCACACACATTAGTGTGTACAAGTTCCAAGGGTTCAGAACTTCGTTCTACGGAATGAAATGATGTTCTATGCATTTTTGCTTCAACACATGCCTCACACTTATGTTGGCTATCAATTGTAAATTTAGGTATAAGGTCCATGTTAATTAATTTACGCATCGTATCATAATTAACATGTCATAACCTCCCATGCCATACATTTTGAGACTCAATAATATAATCAGAAGTTGTAGCTTTATTATTACCTTGTGTCTATTGACAGTCATTACATTAATTTGAAAAAGCCCTCAGTGAGGTATCATCTTCCTACATAAACATCATTTTTAGTCAATACAAATTTATCAGAAACAAACACAAGCTTAAAACCAGTCTTGCTTAGGAGAGAGCCCGAGACCAAATTCTTCCGAATATCTGGAACATGCAATACATTCTTCAATGTAAACTCTTTTCCGGATGTCATATTCAGAACCACTGTGCTTTGCCCAACCACTCTTGAGGTAGACGAGTTTCCCATTGTCAGATGATTGCTGCCATCGACCTTCTGATACAAGGAAAACATCCTGATATCTGCACAGATATGATGAGTAGCCCCATTGTCTACCCACCATTCTCTCGGATTCCCAACCAAATTGGCTTCGGTTACCACTGCTGACAGATTCATCTCTAAGATCTCTTCAGTCAGTTGCTCATTTTCAGTGACATGGGCCTCATTTTTCTTTTTCTTGCTCTTGTCCTAAGACTTCTTGTTTCTGCAGTCCTTTGCCATATGACCGCCATTTCCACAGTTGTAGCACTTTCCCTTGAACTTCTTGTAAGCTTGGGAAGAGTCAGCTCCACTATTTTTTCTCTTCTTGCTACCCTTTACACCCTCAACGATGTTGGCCTTAGACTCCATAGTCTTGTAGCTGGCCTTCTGACCGGCGTAAACACACACGAATAACGCAAGCGCACGTATCGTTCAAGTAGTATAAAAATATCAATCCCACGAGGACTTAATATCTAATCTATTAATTTTATGAGGTCAAATGATTACTAGTATCTAACAAGTTGTTGAATTGATTTGAAATGGTGATGATTCTAAATTTAAAAACAAGTAAATAAAATTGTTCGAAAGTAGAATTAAGAAAATTCAATATTAAAAACTATCTAGGGTTGTGATTTCTTCCAATATCATTTTAAAGATGAAGTGGTTATCTTAGAGTTGGGTAATATATTGATTTATTAACCTGGAACACTAAATTGTAAAAGCCTCTTCTGATGGTCAACTACAAATATCCAGTATAACCCAATTAAACCATATGTCTATGTCAACCAAATTACCTGGATTCATTAAGATTAAGTTCCAATTATGGCTACCCCCGCCCCCCCCGCCCGACAGGTATATTCCTATCCTGTAAGGAAATCTATTAAAGGGTTATCTATCCTCAAGGAAGATCGTGGGCTATTGAGTCTAAGGTCTTAAACTTAAAATCCCTATGTCTAGTTTATTTTAAGTTTACCAGTTCAATTTTATTAATGGCCAGTTAATAAAAAACATTAAGATTAAGACTCAATAAATAAACCTCTATATTACCCAAACTATAATTTAACCCCTTATAAACCGGTGATATTGGATTTCATCACAACCCTAAATAACTGGCTTAGTTACGACACATATTTACGGGTAGTAAAAATTTAAATAAAATAAAAGACATAAAGTAAATTCTGAAAATTAAATACTGAAAAGTAAATTGCTGAAAAGTAAAAAAAGTAAAAAGTAAAAAGTAAAAAGTAAAAAAAAATTAAAGTAAATTACTGAAAGTAAATTGCTGAAAAGTAAATTACTGAAATTAAATAAAGTAAAAGTACAATAAAAGAAAACTGGGGTTAGAGGATCAACTTTTATTACTACTATTTTAGATATCTCCCTTAATATAATATATTAACTTTGTGTGATAATTACCAACCAGCCATATAGGCAGTATCCTGATTAAGTCAAATTAATAATAAATTACCACCGACCAACCAGGCGGTATCCATACTTAGTCAGGTTAAAACCAATTTATAATTAATTTCCAACCGGCCAATATAGCGGTATCCTCATTAAGTCAGATTTTAATAGTTTATATTTTATATTTAATGGAGATTAATCTAGATAGCAATAATAAAAGATTTACCTTTTACCCCAGCAAAGGGGAGTTACCTCCTCATTACTTGAAAAATAAAAACTGCAAAAGTAAAGAACGAAAATGTTTGTGCGTAAAAGTAAATTGCAGAAAGTAAAAACTGAAAAGTAAAGAAAAGAAAGTGCGAAAGCGGAAATTAATTACTGGAAGCTGTAAATAAACAAACAAGATACAATCTTCTTATTTATTCATTAGGAATTTCAAAAAAGAAAGTATGAATTTTACAAATGAAATGGCTTGGTATTTATAGGCAAAATTTTGCCTATATCAAATCATCCATCAAATTCTCCACCAAATCCATTATTAATTTCTCCACTAATTACTCACCAAATCCATAATTGCTCCATAATTGCTTATCTTGTTTGGTGTTGATTTGATAATTTTTATTAATTATTTATTAATTTATATTTTGCTTTGAAAATGATTGATAATGACTTTAATAATTACACATCACACACTTCTGAATGGTTCATCAATTTCGGTCATGAACTCTTCAGAATTAGAAAATATTTTCTCTTTCAAAGTTGTAGATCTTTGAGTCTTCTTTAATCTGGCACTTGAATCAGCTCAATCCTATATCTGAGTAAACAGTTATGCCCAAAATACGACAGATACGCAAAACTGAATTCCCAAAACTGCACTTCGTCAAAACGCCCTTTCAAGTTTCCAATCTCCAAAATTAATATATCAAGTCCAATAATTGCCCTTATTTGACCCATATTTCATCCTAAATGATTTCATTGAGACCCGATATTATTTTATCTGCAAAATAAACTAAAACACATCAAAACGTTCATCAAACCCGAGAAACTAAAAAAATATTAAGTTAAAGGGGCGGTAAATATTGATATATTTTCCGCTCATCACACCCCCAAACCTAACATTTCTAGTCATCGAGCAAAACAACAAAATAAAATACAAGAAACAATTAAAATTAAAGCAAGCCACTTTCGTAGGGATCACGGTTGCATTTAGCATATGCAACAAGCCTTTAAACCCCTAGGTGTCCCTAGTGGACGAGTTGTAGTCTCGTGAGGGTTTACAGCAATGATACCCCAAACATTTTACAAAAGTAAAAAGGTAGTAAAACTAATGCACACAAAAGCAAAAAGACAAGCGAAAGAGAATAAAGATGTTAGTGACTAATCAGGTGAAACTTCTACTCCAAGTTACTAGTTGTTTTGTTTTATTCTAAATTACTGAATAAGTAAATTCTCCGATTATTTTTACCATTCTTCATATACATAACCAACAAAATATTAAACAACTTATTTTTGCCCACAACAGTCATAAGTGCAGTTGATAAGAGAGTAATATTTTTTGTCCTAAAGTTCTATCAGATTTCACACCTTTTTGTAGCAATTGAATAATTTTTCTCATTTTTCTGATTTTTTTTTGATTTTCTCTATTTTTTTTTTATATAACAATATCTTCCGTCTATGTAGCGAGTGTTGGGTCGGTGACTCCCAAACCAGTTGGCTTTAGGCACCAGGTGTTAAGACACCCATACAGACTTAATCACTCAGACTTCATATATATATTTTTGCAGCATCTTTGATCCATGTAGCGAGCTTTGGGCCAGTGACTCCCAAACCGTTGGTTTCAGGGCACTAGGTGTTAAAACACCCTTACAGACTTAATAACTCGGATCTCAGACGTTTTTTTTTTTTTTTTTTTTTTACTCCATTGCTTTTTGAGATGTTTCCTCCAATTAACTAGAGCACTAAATATTACAAACTTTTCAATTTTAGCTCATGTCCGTATGTTACTATATATGTGATAATATCTGTCAACTGAGCATATGAAAATCCATTTTAGTCCGTTTTAAGGAGAATTCACAAATTAAATAATTCAAAATGAAATAAACAAAAATTAACTTATTTCGAAAATAGGCTTGAGATACGTCTCAGGAGTGGAAACTCCTTACTCAGCTATCTCTTACCAATTTCACACCTTTTTAGTCAAAATAAAAACAAAAAAACACAAAATATTTTTTGTAATTTTTGAAATTTTTCAATTTTTTTTGTATTTTTCGAAAAATTTTGGACTAAAAATAAAAACAACATACAAACTAAAAACAAGGTACTAATCAACTAATTCCCTCCCCCAAACCTAAATGAGACATTGTCCCCAATGTCTTAAAAAGTAGAAGAAGAGTTTAGAAAATAATACCTGGTTAGCTGAAATTCTACAGGAAATTAAAGGTTAAGATCCAGATTAATCATACGCCTCTTACCACGATCGTCCTCAGACCAATTTATCTTTGAAAGGACATGGTCAACTTGTGGTTCATAGGCTAAGAGTTGGTCAATTAGATCCGGAGCAGTTCTGGCAGAAAAGAGGAGTTCTTTCAAAGGTTTTGACATGAACACATTTCTCCGAGCATCATCAAGAAACACACAAAGAAAATCATAAAATCCATCAACGTTGAGCAATCCAAGCGGTTTCTGGTGTATGTTCAGGTTCGCCCAAGATAGAACTATAAAAATTTCCTCCAATGTACCCAAGCCACCTGGCAAAGCGATAAAAGCACACAGCACGGTTAATCATTTCCACCAGTCGTTCAGACATACCTGGCACGATCAGTTCCTCTCTGTTTGATGATCCAATAAGATTTGCCTCTGCCAAGGGTTTTGGGATGATTCCAAAACATGACTGCCTCCTTCCTGTACAGCCTTTGAAACGATCCCCATAAGTCCGAGATTGCCTCCGCCATATATTAAGTGCATATTCCTTGCAGCTAAGACTCGACCAATTCATGTGCTGCTTCTACGTATTGTGGTTTAGTACCAACACTACTACCGCAAAACACAAGATGTTTTCAACTCGTCTTCTTGAAGTGGCTTCCATGTTTTACTCTGGATTTCTTCAAAAGTGCAATGATGAGTTGAATTTATAATACCTGAAAAGGGTGAGTAAAATAATAGCACTAGTACCTGCCAAATGACAATTATTAGTTAAACAAATCGTGATAGTCAAAAAGGTCTGGATCCTGTCGGAGAAAATATAACAAAACAAATTACAATTATTAGAAAAGACAAAGAGATATAATATTTACAAGAAAAGTAGCGGCTTGATTGACGTCTATGCGTCAGGGACAAGCTTCCCATCCAATTTTCTTATAAATTGGCAAACAGAGTCTTTTTGAGTCAGATTCCCAAAACTTAACAGTTGTCTTTCTTTTTGAAATTGTGCATATAACATGCGAATTTCATGATACACACATCCACTGGGATGCGTCTCAAGAGTTTTAGATATGTCATCCAAAGACTCCTTACTCAAGCCATCCCTAATGAAGTTAATCTTATATTCCCGGTTATCGGACACCATTCCTAAAGAACGACAACGAGTATTAGAAAATATGTGAGCACATTTATAACAAACACACATTCTTTTGGCTCTTCTCTTTTTAGCATATGTGCTCTTTCCTAAGCCAGACAGATGTGAAATAAAAGAGTCAGAGGACTCACCTGCCAATCGGACCCGTGCTTCAATTAACCAACGAATGTCAGTAGGAATACCTTTGATCATCAGTAGTCTCATCCGTTCTAAGCGAGCTTTGTAAACTTTCATCAGAGATTTTTGAGGGAGAGAAGGAAATTGCTTGTGAAGATTTGCGAGAGCATCTTCCATCTTGAAATGACTAAACCTGCAAAAATTAACACACAAAATAAAAACACACCAAATCACAATATATACACAAATTGCATGGGTTGCCTCCCTGCTAGCGCTAAGTTTAAAGTCGTCAGCCAGACTTGACTTCTCGAACGTTAAGCTGGATCTGAAAGTGTAACACTTTCTTTTTGTCGCTCAAATGATTCTCCCCAGTAGTGCTTGACACGCTTGTTTTTAACCTTGAAAGTTTTGTTAGCGTCAGGATCATGTATCTCAACGGCTCTATTTGGTAAAACTTTGGTGATCACAAATGGACCTGACCACCGTGATTTTGGCTTCCATGGGAAGAATTTCACCCTTGATTTGTTTAACAGTACCTTCTGCCCTGGTTCCAGTTGTATGCGCACTAACTTTTCATCATGTCTTTTCTTGCCATTTTCTTTGTACAATTTGGCATCCTCAAAAGGCTGATTGTGAAATTCCTCCAATTCGTTGAGCTGGTGGAACTTTTTCTCTTCTATTGCTTGTAGTGCAAGAATTGGCTCTTTCAGTGCAAAAGATGCTTTATCTTTAGGCTTTACAGGCAATTGACATGTTTTATGTTTGTCAGTAGAACTTTGCATTGCATCAGAGTTCTGAATGGTACTGTGTATCACACCAAGTTTGAAACATTCCTCATTCTTTTCATCATATGGGAAATTCATGGCCTTGAAAACATTGAATGTTACTTCTTGGTCCTGTACCCTCATGGTTAGTTCTCATTTTTGTACATCAATAATGGTTTGACCTGTAGCCAAGAATGGTCTCCCGAGGATGATTGGAACGTCTGCGTCTTCCTTCATATCAAGGACAATAAAATCTGCTGGGAAAATGAATTTGTCAACCTTGACCAGCACATCTTCAACTACACCTCTCGGAAATACGAGCGTTCTATCAGCAAGTTGTAGTGAGACTGAAGTTGGCATTGTTTCTCCAATCTGTAATTTCCTGAAAATAGAAAAAGGCATCAAGTTAACACTCGCACCTAAATCACACAAAGCCTTACCAAAGTTATGTTCTCCTATGACGAACAGTGAAACTGTCAGGATCTTTCAACTTCGGGGGAAGTTTCTTCTGAATGATGGCACTGCATTCTTCTGTTAATGCTACTGTCTCGTAATCTCCCAATCTCCATTTTCATGAAAGAATATCTTTCATGAATTTGGCATAGCTGGGCATTTGTTCCAACGCTTCTGCAAATGGAATGTTGATATGCAGCTTTTTGAAGATCTCCAGGAACCGGGAAAATTGCTTGTCCAATTTGTTCTTCTGAAGACGTTGAGGAAAAGGTGGAGGTGGAGTGATCTGTTCTTTTTCCTTTGCTTCTTTTTCCTCCATCTGTTGCTTTGTTTCTTTTGGAACTTCCTCAGCAGCTGTTTTGGCTTCCAATATCTTTGTTGATTTCAGTACGCTTTTTTAACATATGGCATGACATTGCTCCTTCCCCATGTTCCTTGGATTTGGCTCTGTGTTGCTAGGAAGGGTACCTGGCGGTCTGTAACTCTGAGCATTTGCCAGTTGTCCCATTTGATTCTCCAGTGCTTTAATAGAAGCAGATTGACTTTGAATTAATGCTGCTTGGGATTGAAACATAACATCATATCTTGCTTCTTGAGAGTCATGTTTTGCTTCTATCTTTTTCAAGTGGGTCAACACTTCTGTTATTCCTGGTTCATTTGCCTACTCCTGGCTTTTGTTCTGTTGCTGGAATTCAGGTGGTGGATAGTTCTGCTGTTGGCCTGAATTGTTGCTCCATGAAAAAAGGGGGATTCCTCCACCATGGGTTGTAGGTGTTGGAATATGGATTGTTCCCCTGTCTGTTGAAATTGTTGACATAATTAACTGTTTCTTCAAGTTGGTTCGACTCTGGTGCTCCTCCATATGGTGAACTTGTGGATCCAGTGGTAAGAGTCTCCATGAATTTGCATATCTGATCCAGCTTGGCGTTGACTGCTGTATTGGCTCCAATTTCATAAATTCCTGCAATTCTTTGGATCATGCCCTTTTCTGTTGGCCACAAGGAATTGTTGTTGGCCATTTCTTCGATTAGGTCCCAGGCTTGATCTTCTCCTTTTGCCATTAAAGCTCCTCCAACAGCAGCATCGATTGTGGTTCTCATTATTCCAGAAAGTCCATTATAGAATGTTTGGACTTGAAGCCATTTTGGAATCTCATGGTGATGACATTTCCGGAGCAAATCTTTGTAGCTTTCCCAAGCTTCGCAGAGGGATTCTGAATCTTGTTGTACAAAGGATGTGATGTCATTCCTCAATTTTCCGTTCCCGGCTGGTGAAAAGTACTTTGCAAGAAATTTGGTGGCTAAAGTGTTCCAAGTTGTGATAGAACCTGCTGGTAGTGAATGTAGCCAAGCTTTAGCTCTGTCCTTCAGGAATATGGAAAAACTCGCAGTCTCATTGCTTCTTCTGATGCTCTGTTGTAGTTAAAAGTGCCGCAAACTTCCAGGAAGTTACTGATGTGGGCATTAGGATCTTCAGTTGCATTCCCCCCGAATTGAACTGACTGCTGAATCATCTGAATGCATGTTTTGATGTCACATGCATTTGCTGGTAAGGGAGGAAGTACAATACAGGAAATGAGTCTGTCAACCACCGGAATGGTTCTGTCTCGAATGGGAATTGGTGGTGCAACGTTCAAAGGTTTAGGTTCCATGTTGACTAAAGCTTCTTGGCCTTCTCTTTCTGCCTTTCCCTTCTCAACTGTCTGATGGTTCTTTCAATTCCGGGTCAAGCGGTCGGAGTTCAAAGCTTCTGGTTCGTCTCATGAAGTTTCTGAGAACCTGAAACACAAGAAAACAAAAACAATAAGTAAAAAGAAATTAGATACAAGTAACGTATCTAACCCCTAAACTAATAGTAAAAGATAAATAAGTCCCCGGCAACGGCGCCAAAAACTTGACCGGCGTAAACACACACGAATAACGCAAGCGCACGTATCGTTCAAGTAGCATAAAAATATCGATCCCATGAGGACTTAATATCTAATCTATTAATTTTATGAGGTCAAATGATTACTAGTATCTAACAGGTTGTTGGATTGATTTGAAATGGTGATGATTCTAAATTTAAAACAAGTAATAAAATTGTTCGAAAGTAGAATTAGAAAATTTAATATTAAAAACTATCTAGGGTTGTGATTTCTTCCAATATCATTTTAAAGATGAAGTGGTTATCTTAGAGTTGGGTAATATATTGATTTATTAACCTGGAACACTAAATTATGTAAAAGCCTCTTCCGATGGTCAACTACAATATCCAGTATCCATAACCCAATTGAACCATATGTCTATGTCAACCAAATTACCTGGATTCATTAAGATTAAGTTCCAATTATGGGTACCACGCGCCCGACAGGTATATTCCTATCCTGTAAGGAAATCTATTAATGGGTTATCTATCCTCAAGGAAGATCGTGGGCTATTGAGTCTAAGGTCTTAAACTTAAAATCCCTATGTCTAGTTCATTTTAAGTTTACCAGTTCAATTTTATTAATGACCAGTAATAAAAAGCATTAAGATTAAGACTCAATAAATAAACTTTTATATTACCCAAACTATAATTTAACCCCTTATAAACCGGTGATATTGGATTTCATCACAACCCCAGATAACTGGCTTAGTTACGACACATATTTACGGGTAGTAAAAATTTAAATAAAATAAAAGACATAAAGTAAATTCTGAAAATTAAATACTGAAAGTAAATTGCTGAAAAGTTAAAAAAAGTAAAAAGTAAAAAGTAAAAAGTAAAAAGTAAAAAGTAAAAAAAAATAAGTAAATTACTGAAAGTAAATTGCTGAAAAGTAAATTACTGAAATTAAATAAAGTAAAAGTACAATAAAAGAAAATGCTGGGGTTAGAGGATCAATTTTATTACTACTATTTTAGATATCTCCCTTAATATAATATATTAACTTTGCGTGATAATTACCAACCAGCCATATAGGCGGTATCCTGATTAAGTCAAATTAATAATTAATTACCAACCGACCAACCAGGCGATATCCATACTTAGTGAGGTTAAAACCAATTTATAATTAATTTCCAACCGGCCAATATAGCGGTATCCTCATTAAGTCAGATTTTAAATAGTTTATATTTTATATTTAAGGGAGATTAATCTAGATATCAATAATAAAAGCTTTACCTTTTACCCCAGTAAAGGGGAGTTACCTCCTCATTGCTTGAAAAATAAAAACTGCAAAAGTAAAGAAAGAAAAGGTTTGTGCGGTAAAAGTAAATTGCAGAAAAAGTAAAAACTGAAAAGTAAAGAAAAGAAAGTGTGAAAGCGGAAATTAATTACTGGAAGCTGTAAATAAACAAACAAGATATAATATTCTTATTTATTATTAGGAATTTCAAGAAGAAAGAAGAAAGTATGAATTTTACAAATGAAATGACTTGGTATTTATAGGCAAATTTTGCCTATATCAAATCATCCATCAAATTCTCCACCAAATCCATTATTAATTTCTCCACTAATTACTCCACCAAATCCATAATTGCTCCAATAATTGCTTATATTGTTTGGTGTTGATTTGATAATTTTTATTAATTATTTATTAATTTATATTTTGCTTTGAAAATGATTGATAATGACTTTAATAATTACACATCACACACTACTGGATGGTTCATCAATTTCGGTCATGAACTCTTCAGAATTCGAAAATATTTTCTCTTTCAAAGTTGTAGATCTTTGAGTTTTTTTTAATCTGGCACTTGAATCAGCTCAATCCGATATCTGAGTAAAAATTTATGCCCAAAATACGATAGATACGCAAAACTGGAATTTCCAAAACTACACTTCGTCAAAACGCCCTTTCAAGTTTCCAATCTCCAAAATTAATATATCAAGTCCAATAATTGCCCTTATTTGACCCATATTTCATCCTAAATGATTTCATTGAGACCCGATATTATTTTATCTGCAAAATAAACTAAAACACATCAAAACGTTCATCAAACCCGAGAAACTAAATAAAATATTAAGTTAAAGGGGCGGTAAATATTGATATATTTTCCGCTCATCACCTTCTCGGACATCATGTTGTCCTCCTCGATTCTCAATCGAACACCAAGGTCTTCAAGGCTCATATGCTTCTTCTTATGTTTCAGATAGCTCCTGAAATCCTTCTATGATGGAGGCAACTTTTCAATAATTGTGGCAACCTGAAACGTCTCATAGAGTTTCATATATTCATCTAGTATTCATGAATGATCAACTGCAGTTCACCCAACAGAGACATTACTATTCTTGAATCTATCATCTTGTAGTCCAGAAACCAACCCACGATAAATTTCTTTTGTTCGGCATCCTCAGTTTTATATTTCTTGTCGAGAGATTCCCATAGAACCTTCGCATAAATCATGCATTGGTACACATTGTACATGGTATTGTCAAGTCCACCCAAAAGGTAGTTCTTGCACAAGAAGTCGCCAGACGACCATGTCTCTTCCTGCAGTTGCTTGGCTATATCCGATTCACCCTCCACAGGATCTGGAGGATCTATGAGGTATTTAGCCAATTGCAAAGTTGTCAGGTAGAACAGCATTTTGCTATGCCACTGTTTAAAGTTTGCCCCACCAAACTTTTCCGGCTTTTCTCCATAAGAGACCGGTACTGTGATGTTTCCGCTAGCCATATGTAACTGGAAAAACCAACATGGGTCAATTAGTCTACAAAAGATAAATTGCACAACGATCAACAAATGATCTTGTTCAAAGTGATATACTAAGTAACCACTTGTTGTTCTATTGGACGGTGGTTCCAATAAACACAAGTCCTTGAATTTCAACTAAAGATTCTTAAGAAAAGTAAACAAAAGAATATTCCCAGAGGACGAGGAGGGTCCAGAGTAACCACTTAAATCCCTGACCACTTAGGCTCTTATCGCCTTTTTGACAAAATATCATTTAAATATTTTTCAATAGGATCTCTTAGTAATTCAAACTCAGTATTACACTTATGATTTACAATACAATATTCGATATGTGTAGATATATGTGTATGTATCAATCAAGATTGGATGAAATTACTTGTGTATGATCACACTTTAAATTCTCAACCAATTATGCAACACACAATTAGGGGTGGCAGAAAAGCCCGAAGCCCGGCCCGGCCCGGTAAGCCCGGCCCGACCCGGGCGGGTTTTGGCCCGGCCCGGGGTAACACGGGCCCGGGCCAGGCTTCACCCAAAAAGCCCGAGCCCGGCCCGGCCCGGGCTTAAAATAAATAAATAAATATTTTAATTTATAAAATATATAAATTTTTATAATAAATTTTTTATATTTATAATTTTTTATAATAAAAAAATCGGATCCAGGCTTAAAATAAATAAATAAATATTTTAATTCATAAAATATATATATTTTTATAATAAATTTTTTATATTTATAATTTTTTATAATAAAAAAATCGGATCCGGGCTTAAAATAATATTATTTATAATTAAAAAATCAGGCCCGGGCCCGGCCCAAGCCCGGCCCGAGCCTGACCGGGCCTGCCCGGCCCGGCCCGATAACAGTACGGGCCCGGGCCGGGCTTTGATAAGCCCGGCCCGAGCCCGGCCCGTTGCCATCCTTACACACAATTAAGTTTCAACTTTATCACTATGTGTATGCTTGTGATAATTGAACACCCTAATATAACTTAAATCTATACTGCCAAGATTAATGTGATTCAATATATGATTTATTAAGTTAATATTATTCTAAGTCTTTTCAATTTAGAAACAATTTCAGGACCTAGTTTGTTAGTGTCGCGTTTGTATCTACGTTCGAACGAGACTGTCCAGTATGTGTACATTCGTGCTGCGTTCGAGAACGCGTTCGAATGAAGTGTTCAGAGAGTTTACGTTCGTGTAGCGTTTGATAACGCGTTCGAACGATGTGATCCAGAGAGTTCATGTTCGTATAGCATTTGAGAACACGTTCGAACGGAAATATTCTAGAGAGTCTATGTTTGTATCTCGTTTAAGACGCGTTCGAACGTTTTAAGTCAGAGGGCTTGTGTTCGATTTGCGTTTGAAGACGCATTCGAACGTTCTTAGGCAAAAGGCTTGCGTTCGAGATGCGTTTGAAGACGCGTTCGAACGTTCTTACGAAATTTCAGATTTTAGCCTTTGCGTTCGTCGGGCGTTCGAACGCCCTGCGTATTTTTCATGCACAGACTTTATTTTTCCAGAAAATTTTCTTATCTAAGCATGCGAATTACAATCTAACAACACTAAATGATAAGTTCTTAAGATTTTGAGTTATTAGTGTCATTAAACAGAAAATTAACATGCAACAAACAAATCCAGAACATAAAATCAAAGTAGATCTACTTTTACATGTAAAACCATAAAACTTTTGGAATGAAGAAACCTGAAAAAATGACGAATGCAACGGTCCAGGTCGAGAAGATTCTCTGTCCTTAAGAACTTATCAGCCCCGTCTCGGTGCTCTACGGGTTTTGTTACTAATGTTCTCCCAGGATAACCCGAATTCCTATTGTTCAAGGGGCACTCCTTAACAAGATCTTGAACTTGGAATATGGTGGTACTCTCTCATACTCAAGAAACAATATGAGACTCTGGACTTTATGTTTGAATTCAGATGGAATCAGATATCTTAAAAAGGAACATAAAGGCTTCCTTTTATAAGCATGGAAAGGTGCCTCAAGAGCACCATTTGGATTGAGGTGCAACCCTCCAAAGGGTTATACCCCTCCTATGCACCCCTTGGAGCATAGGACCATGTTACACACAATTGGAGGACATGTCCTTATGGGGTACCATCCAAAGGACATGTCCATCCTCCATCCAAACTATCATATTTGAAGATTTGAAGAATTTACAACAGTGACTCGTGATCGTGAGAGGCTGGGAGTTGAGAGAGAGTGATGAGTGATGAAATCAATTTTAGGGATTAGGGTTAGGACCGAGCCAAAATCGAACTTTTGTGAATATGAGGGAAGAGTTAACAAATAAGTTAAATAACATACCATAAATTTTTTGTGGCGAAGTTATATTTTATAATAACACAAGAGCTTAGAATACAAATTAAGAATTAATCAGATGATTTAGGGAGCATATCTGATTTAGAATCCATATATGCAGCGTAAATTTTGACAGATCTGTTGATTTGTTGCACTGAGGAGATCACCTTCTACTCCTCTCTTCTTGACGATGATAAACTTACTCTTCATATAAGCTTCCAAGCTTATGCTTCTCACTCTCTCAATTCCAATTCTTCTCTTCTCGGCAATTGCCCATTGTGCATATATCTTGCTTTGCTTTCTTCAATTGCTTCTGTCTGTGTGTTTGTTTTGTGTCGTTCATCCATTGAACTACCAATTGCATGCGCATATATATATATACTAGTTTTTGCCCATGCCTACGGCACGGTATTACAGAATTAAATGATTTTATTTTAACTTTCTATTTTTTAATTTGAAAATTTGAAAATGATTTTATTTTTTAATTAAATGATTTTATTTTAACTTTCTATTTTTTAATTTGAAAATGTGAAAAAATTTTAACCTTTCCATCAATCAATTCACTCTCTTTCCTCCAATTACCAATGAAATGATCTAAGCCGTCAATTAAGCCACATAAAGAGAGCCGTTGGATACACTCTCTTTCCTCCAACACCATTATCCTTTATTATATAGATATATATGCACACACGTTACACTTGCTCAATGGAGCAAACACACAAACTGCTAATAGCAAGTATAACAAATGCACAATTTGCTTAGAGACCAAAAGCTTAACAAATAAATCAATATTGATGAAGCTTATTGAGTAAGTTATTATAGAAAGATCTTAACTCACTAATTTATGGAGTGTAATGGGCTCACCTATATAACACTTACAAAGCTCGCTCTAATTCCACACATTAATTAATATAGAGTACATCCCACTTTATTAGATCTGAATTTGGGCTTCACAGTTTCTATTACAAAATCAATTATCTTATCGCTTTATTAAAATCTATATCACAATTAATAGAATCTCATATTTAATATTAGAATGAAATATTCTAACATTATCTTCTCATTATTCATATTTAGAATTTGATGGATTATTTACTCAATATTAGGAATTAATAATTTAAAAATTATTATCTTATTAGATGGGTTCGTTACATGCGATGGCGGAACTAAAATTTATGTTTGATGAAAGTACGGAAATAAATCGATTTTAAAAAAAAAATTGAAAATATCATCTTAGATAATTATGTCATTTAAAAAAAATGAAAATATAAGTCTTTTTTTAATATATTGTATCCCCATCTCACTCAAACTCCAAATTAAGACATCATCTAAAACTTGAATCTATGACCACTTACTTTCATTACAAAAGTTAAGCCAACTAGGGTTGACAACGGACCGAATATGGTACGAGAATGCCAATACATATATCTGTCTCGTATAATCAATGGGTATAAAACTTGACCCCTCACTCATCTCTAACATATTGGGCTTTCGTATGAGTCGCATACATACAATGATTTTATATTTATTTTAATGAGGAAATCAATACTCGTACCCTACCTTGTCAACCAATGAGTATAAAAATTATCATCATATCTACTCTTAATGTATTGGGCCTCACATGGATTTTTCCTATCCCTAAATTAGCCATCTAGATTATCATTTGGAGATAGATAATTATGCCTTAGTCACAAATCATTCTATTTATATTTTATAGAGTTATTTATGTTTACCAATAGAAAAATAACAATTCGATAATATAAATTTTGAAATATTATATTTTATTATTAAATTTATAGTAAGATAATATTTAAAATTTTAATTGATCATTATAAATATCAAGCTATAAATTTTCATACAAAGCCAAAACACAATAGGTAAAAAAACCTAGGAAGGATAAGAGAAGGTTTCGTTGGGATTTGGATTTTGGGAGCATGATACTCAATCTCATACTGTCCCTTTTATTCTTTAATATTTAACATTTATCTGCGATTATTCAAACTTTTTTCTTCTTTGATTACTATTAATTAAATATAATTTGGGTGTCTAAATGCATCCTATTCAATGGTTTGCTTATCCAAACCAAGTTTAATTATCTGTCATTATTAGGAGAAAATCTTTGGTGCAACAGTGGTACCACGTCATCCATGCAACAAGCCAATCATCATTTGCCACGCGTGCTAAAAAGTCAAAAAACAACTGAAAAATAGGAAGAAAATTAAACATGTTATTTTTTAATTGGTTGGTGGTACCACGTCATCCATACCACTGTTGCACCAAAGATTTACTCCATTATTAGGGGTGGAGTGGTTCTGAATTTTAGAATTCTAAATAAGTTTTTTATAATGTAATCATTAATGATAAATGATAAAATATATATATATATATATATATAAGATATATTATTTTATTATTTGATAGAAAAGATCATTATACTTTTAATAATAGAATACAATTGATCTTATATATATAAGATTCTAATTTTGGAATAAAATCTTAAGCCACATGTGTGAAACTATTCCTAAAACAAGCATCAGAATATATATCTAACACTCATACATAGCATCTTAATAAAATAATTATTGACTAATGCTACACATATAATACTAAAATTAAATAAAATTATCACATTATTTGATGTAACACATGGAGTTATATATGGTATAATTTATCAAAAATAATTCCCAAATCATTACCTTAATTAAAACAATTCTAAAAATAATTTTACATGAAATGACCTTGATTCCTCAACTTCAAAATATGTAGAAAAAAATGATGAAGTGCTGAGAATCAACTCTTCAATCCTCATATGGATTATGAGCATGCTAAAGACAAAATAGAAAGAGGTTAAATAAAATTATAGATCAAAATTTTGGAGACACCAAACCCACCTAAGAACATGAGGCTGTGTTCATTTGTGAGGGTTTTTTCAGACAGGAAACTGCTTTTCTCCCATATGCAATCAAAGTGGAGAGCACTTTATTTTATGTTATTTTTGTTTATTCTATAAGTCGGTTTTGTTGGTTCGCTATCTCCGAAGTTTAATTTAATTGGCTTAACTCTTATAGTGAAAGCAATAAGTTACGAAAATCAATTTTAAGAGATACATTTAAATTCAAATTTATTTAAAAAAAAAAAAAAAAAAAAAAACCCTTAGATAGAAAATCAGGATTCCACTACTGGGTCTCAAGAAAGTCTCATTCAGCATAGTAAATTTCTATATCCATCTTGGCCTAAATTTGTCTCTTTACTTCTCTAATTTTGTTTCATGCTTTCATTAAGTGATTCTCCAAGTTCCAAAAAGAAACTCAAATCAAACATTGAAAGTGGCTCTGTGTTTAACTTTCCAATAAATAAATTCTCCCCTTTTTTCCAGGAATTTGGTAGCTCTGTCTTCTTGTTCCTCCTGCAAATAGTGTTTGAACAAATTCTGTAGCTCCTGTATAATTTTCTTAATTACCAAGTGTTAAGGACACAAAGGTTCGCAACAATTGATCAAAGAAAACAATCAAATATAAGATTGGATTCATTTGATGGAATCCATACCTCTCAAGTCAAGTGCGGGTATTTCATGAGACCGACATCGTAACACCAAGTTCCCCTTAAAATACTATTATCCTCGATGATGGACTTCTTTCTGACAATCGTCTTCTCGGAATAAGGAATCAAAGAAAACAACCAAAAATAAGACTGGATTCATTTGAGGAAACCCAGACCTCCAAAGAATTGGTACTTCCAAGGACCAACCACCTCCCAAAACAACTAACAAGTTTCCATATTTTCTTTGCTTATTTTATTTAACGCTCAATGAGCTTTAAAATTAAAAGATAAATAATAAATACATAAAATAAAGAGATTGTAACACCAAGTTTAAGGCATGTCCTTTGTAAGCATTTGGTCCATAATTTCATCTTACATGTTATATTTTGCATGCCATCTGCATCCACTCAAAGTCATTTCAACAAAAAATAAAAAAAAAACAATGCAGTTGAGAAATCTGCTACTGTGATGTGAAGTGCATATTGCAAGCAATGAATTGATGATACAAAAAGATTATGAGAAATGCATACAGCTAATAACAGAATCAATATGAAAAGAATTTCATTTAAGGATATGTTTTGTAGCAGTTGTGCTTTTCCATTTTTAACTTTGAAAGCACAGGATAGCAGCTAAAAGTGTTCGGTAAAACAGCTAATGCTTATTAACTACCCACTTATATTTGACAGCAGCTGTGAATTTAAACTCATGTTGCCTGGATCCCAAACATAACCTAAATATTTGGAAGCAAGAGTTTCATTTCACGACTTCTTGTTTTCAAACTTGGAAGGCATTACTAGACACTTTTAAGAATAAGACCTAGAGCCTACAGTACAGCAAACACTGCAATAGATCAGTTGTCATGTCAATGGTAACCTCTTGAGAGCAATATGCCAATGTAATGGGTTTATAGCACTAATACCACGGTGTTGGCTACTTGTAGTTGTTACACAACAATTGGGAGTCATTATTTGACAATCTGCTATAACATCCGGTACTGGCTTGGGGAGGGGTTCCACTATTTCTTCTGCGATCTCAATTTTTCGATCCTCTGACATCACTCTCAGAAACTCCTCCAGTGCCTCGCGCATCCATTCATATCGGCACAGTTGAAAGGCGTCTTTTATGTTTAACTGCAGAGCAAGATAGTCAGAGATATCGATATGCCTAAAGAATGAAAATAGGATGAAACAGAAACTTCATGAATGTTCAATTTTCAGATGCTAGAAGTGGAAAAACAGTTTGATGCTGCAAATTTTTTTGCATAGTTTCTGTGCAATTCATAAGACTGACCCATTTCCTGTCACGGTTTCCCTGCTCTGGCCAGATTTCAAGCTCTTCAGTTACTTCTAATGCAAACATGTATCCTCTGCAGCCGCCTTCCAGGCTGTGTACGTCTAGTCTGCTCTTGCTTCTAAACTCCCAAATTCCCAGTGGCTTTTCCTAAACAAAGATAGGTAATCATAAGATGAATGATCTTGAGCTAGCTTCTGAAATCTTAATTGAACTACCAAGCAGCAGAAAGAACCTACATTTAGTTTTCCTTTGACTCCTGCTTCCTCTAAGGCTTCACGACAAGCAGCTTCCAGGACAGTTTCATCATTTTCCCATCCACCCTAATAACACATTCAGAACAACAGGAACAAAATAATTTGATGACTCAGCCTTCATATGCAAGAACAGAAGACAATTTTTATAGGCGATTCTTATATCAGGAGAAAAAAATGTACCTTTGGGAACACTAAATCACTTCGATTAGGTGAAGAAACCATAAGAACTTCTATTCTGGTTTCTATATCGTCATTTTCATCCTCATCATCCTTTGTTAGCCTGTAGGGAATACATCTGTTGTATGCGCATTGATATCAGTATGCGACAATACATGATCCATTGTGTGTGTGTTAGAATTTATGTAGTAAAAATTGATCCATCAATCATTATTATGTTTTAGACATTTGTAACACTTCCTATTGAACTACAAGATCAAAAGATGATCATATTTCAGGCTTCTGAAACTCATATTTTCTTATCATTTTACAATCACATATCAAACATATGGAGGTGCAACAAGAAGCCATCAAAAAAAATCTTTTGCATATTACAAAAAGATCATCGAAACGAAATTTGGTCAATTATTAATTAACAAAATTTATAATAGGGCCCCCAAGGGGTATGGATTTGTGGCAAATGGCTTAGGATTTGGTTGTCAAGTCTTGAGTTCAAGTTTAGAGGTTGCATTTCTTGTAAGAGTCTGGGACAGCCGGGGGTTTTATCTGCTCTGCTTAAGCCTGGGTTGGGTGGTTTGGCAACGGGTTTTCCAACGTTTCCCAAAAAAAAAAATAATTTAGAATAGGACTTGGTTCTCAGGTCCTGTGTTCGAGTCCAGAGACGCATTTCCTGTAAGAGTTTGGGACAGATGGGGATTTTACCTATTCTGCTAAAGCTCGGATCGGGTGGTTTGATAGTGAGGTTTCCAATATATCCAAAAAAAAAAAAAAAAATTAGAATAAGACAATCATCTAAGCCTTGATATTACTGTATGCATCATGTTTCATACCAAATCAAAGGCCAGGTAAAATAATCTCACCAGTAAATATTATAATATGATTTTGTGAAAAAAATTCCACAAGTAGGACAAAAAATCATATAATCATATATTAATGTGAGGTCAATGTCAGTGACAAAGCCCACAGAGTTAAATTATTGGATAAGTGTATGCACTGCACAATGCAATATTTTAACACCACAAAAAAATACAAATTTCTCATAGTAACTAAATATTCTTCCCCTTGTCTAAAGATTCCCCAAGGCAAAGATCAAAAGTTCTAAATATGTTTCCAGGAATTTTTTTTTCTGAAAACTGTTTTTTCGAGACATCCTAATTAATTTTATGCATCCCCATCTGAATCGCAATGTTAATCATGCATGCCAATTGTTAAAAAAAAAAAAAATTAAAAATTAAATTTAAGATTTAATACCCAGAAACAAGCCGAAAATTATTATCATAACGTTGCCGGAGCCGGCCGGTTCTTGCTTCCACAGACATGTAATCTGCATCAAGAAACAGGAAACGAGAAACAATCAGAACCCAAAATTACAATAATAACAAAAAAAAATATTAATTCAACAGAATGGCAACAAACCCATTAAAGGGGAAAAATAGATGCATACCAAAATATGAATGAAACTTCAATGGTAAAGAGAAAACGGGGAAAAAAAAGCTTCAGGTTTTTGATGGGTACAACAAAAAGAGCATGGATAATGAAAGGTTCAAAGCTTCGTGATCTCGTTTCTATAAACCAAAAACTGAAAAAAGCATTGAATTTTTTGTTTGTTTGTTTGTTGAGAAGGAATCAAGTAAAAGAAAGAAGGAGGATTATGGCAAATGAAGAAAGACAAAAACAGGGGAAGCTCAGAGCTTTGCGCGGGGCCTGTCATTAACGCCATCCCAAATTTATATACACATTGTAATGAATGACATGTTTCCTCTTTCATTGCCTTATTTATTTATTTATTTATTAATATTTAATTAATTTATTAATGGTTATATTCTTTTTTTAAAGTCATCAATTTTTTGGACATGTCCAAAATTTGAGCCAACTAACCCCAAAAAAAAAAAAAAAAACATGCTTTTGTTATTATTGTTAATTAAGCATAGCTTGTCTTGTAATTAAATTTTTCCTAACTAACGTGAGAGGGATTTAAATGCTAGATTTTTTTAATTTTTATGTGAATCTAAGAGATTCTATAATTACCTGACATCTACAAATTATCTCTAAAATATAATCATACCTTCTCATTTATCTATTTTTGATCTAAAATGTGTATTTTGGACAATACCGATTATTTGTTGTTATCAATATTGTTGATCGCATACACAATATTTGTCTATCGAAGTAGAAGATGTCGACACTGTCTCACTATCTACCTCTATCGATATTTATTATTGCATAAGTCAATTGCGATAAACAATGCCGATACTATCTTATTTAAAGGCATATTATTATCTAAATCACTCATTTTTAGTAAAGGGAAAATATGATAATTGTGTTACTTTTATAAAGAACAATAACAACAGAAATTTGAGATTTATTTTTATTTAAGGAATCATATAATATCAATAACAGTTTATATCCAAATAGTTTGTAGAAAAGTTGATGGCAGTGATATTATTACTCTTATGTAAATTACCTAAAGCCATTTCTATAAATTTTCATTGATTTTTTTTTAATGAAAACGACCGGCGAGATTGTTGGACCTAATTATTAATTTAATCTCCCGGTGGGGTCTTAATCATTTGATTCATTTCAACAAGTCAAGGTCAATTTAACTGGTGAATCTCAGTGGTTGGTTCCTATGATTTTGTTATTCTTATTCTTAGTATTTTTTCATTTAAATTATTTAAATTACAGTTTCATGCCTTCCAAGAAATTGTGTATTTATAAAAACAAAAACAAAAAATTGAATGGCATTTTTAATGCCTTCCAACTAGGGATGGCAATTTTACCCACAAACCCGCAAACCCGCAAAAACCCGCCCGCAATGGGTAGGATTTGGTAAATATATTAGTGGGTGCGGTGCGGGTTTGGTAATTTAAAGTAGAACCCGCTGCAGGTGCGGTGCGGGTTTGGTAATTAAGAAAAAAATGCGGGTATCCGTTGCGGGTATCCGTATACCCGCAATATTATTTTTTATTAATTAATATTTTTAGGACAATATAAAAAAACCTTCATATAAAAACAACTAACAAAACCTAAACCTAAAACATTAATCCACAGTTCCACACTCTCACTCAGCCGCAGCCCTCAACCTGCCCATCTGAAGATTTTTTGCATGACTATTATTATTATTTTTAATCACACTTGTTAATAAAATTATAATACAAAAATTTGGATTAAGTTCATATGATCAGAAACAGGAGATGAGCAAAATAAGCTAGTGTTTGCAGCAACTTCAGTAGCTTTCCTGCTTCTTCATTACATTTACACCACTTGAGCTTTGTAAGCATCACTTTCATTACAATTAGCATAAAAAATGTGACCAAAGATTGGTGATTACTTTTTAGCTTATTGTCGATTAAGTTGGCTAACTTAGATCATTATAATTATGAAGGGAATAACTCGTTTTAATTATGTTTATATGAAAAAATAAACATATGGTACCGAGTCTTTCATACATTATGTTATCTATGTACTGTATATACATACATTGCATGTTGTATATGTCAAATGAAAAACAAATGTGAAAACTACAGCTAGCAATTAAAAATAAATTAGTTAATTAAAAAAATTATATTATTAAGAACACAAGTAATTCAATATTTTAAAAACCCGCAAAAAATCCGTTGGGTACCAATGCGGGTTTGGTAATTTATTTTTATTGCGGTGCGGGTTTGGTAATGAAAATTAAAACCCGCAACGGGTATGGTACGGGTTGGTAATTTATTTACATATGCGGGTGCGGGTTTGGTAATGGCAAACCCGCACCATACCCTACCACTGCCATCCCTACTTCCAACTGAGCGGCTCGATTGGATATATGGCTCAAAATACCGCTCCATATTAGATCCGGTCACGGTTTCGGTTCCGAACCGGAACCGAACCAGTTGGAACCGGACGGTTCCGGTTCCGTAATAAGAACCATAATATTTCGGTTCGGTTAGGGTTCTCCCTAACCGAATCGAAATCGAACCGTTAGAACTGAAAAGTTCCAACGGTTCTACGGTGGAATCGTTTAAATTTTTTTTAAAAAAATCATTATTAAAATTTAAAAAAGAAAAAGAAAACCGGAATGGAACATGAACCGTTCGGTTCCGGTTCACGGTTCCACAAGTGTGAAACCGGAACTGAACCGGATAATGGTTCGAAACCGGATAATGGTTCGGAACCGAACCAGACCGATGGCCACCCCTACTCCATATTATAAATTTACCCTATATAATATTAATTATTTCAATTGTATCTTTTTTATTTGTTAAAGTATTTATTTCATCAAAATTTACTCTTTAATCTCTTATTTGAATCATATTTAAGTCAATTATAACTCAATTATTATTTAATTATTTTTATAATTTATATATGTAATTATTTAATTATTATGTATATTAAATATTTATTATAAATGTAATATTTTAGTAATTTTAATTTGAATAATAAAATATATTATTATGTTAATTAATGGGTGAAATATTGATTATTGATAAAAATAATTAAATATAAATCTTTATTGTAATATTATTTTTAAATAATGGGTGAAATGTTAATTGTTGAAAATAATTAAAAAGTAATAAAAATAAAATATTCTAAAGAATATTTCATTTGTGTTATATTTGGTGTAATGTATTGGAGATGAGAGTCTCAAGGGGCGTGGCTTGGAGGTGTATGATTCAGGATTTCACCTTGAGATATTGGATTCGAATCTAGTGAGTGTGTTTCTTGTAAGAGTCTAGGACAACAGGAGGTTTTACCTGCTCCGCTTAAACAATTAAACCCGGAAGGAGTGGTTTGGCGGTGAAGTTTCCAACGATTTCAAAAAAAAAAAAATTATTTGGAGATGAGAATAATTTACTGTAAAAAATCAATTTAGTGCAAAAACTTGCACCAAAATACAATAATGGGTTGAAGATGCCCTTAATTTAATATGTTTTCATTATTTTTTAGGTTTATAGGTCGATGGAAAAACTATGTGATTTATTAAGAAACAATTAATAGCATGTTAAGCATTGGCATGATTAATTATTTTTCAATTAATTTTATTTAACTTATCACTCGAATTCGAATTTTAAGAGAAGTAAATGAATAAATAATGAATTCGGACTTTATCAACCCCTACTTTAAAAAAAAATTAAAAGATTGCTTTATTTTCAGATTAAAAAATATTATTTTGCAAAGTTTATATCACAATTAATGTGTGACACACTTGTTGCATAACTTTACATAGTTCTTAAGAAAATAATATTGTCATCTTCTCTTAAATTCGATTAATGATAAGAAAATGATATGAGCATTGAATTATTTAATTATATCCCTTCCTAATCCTTAGCTATGGTGATTCCTGGCCCCTAAAGCCAACAATATGTGAAAAATGACTTTACAAATATTTTATAAGATATAACTTTCCATTTTTAGGAACATTTTATCATATAATATGGGTTATGGGATATAATATATTTTTAGTTATTTCACCCACTCACATGAGGTTTGTAAATTTTTTACATTAACGGCGTTCGGTATTAGTTCTTAGAATTATCTTTCTGCTTTTCCAAAATCAAAAATATATTAAAGAAATTGTACTAAATGATATATTCAATTTTAAGATAGAAGGGGAACTTAAATGTAATTTCTCACCCAAATCTTTTTTAAATTCTCCAATTTTATAACATTTTTCTAAATATATTCTCTCTTTATCAACTTCACTTTTATTTTTTCTGAAAAACGTAATTATAAATTAATTTTTAAACATCTTAATAAAATTTACCATATGGATTCAAACTTTGAAGAGATAAAAAATTATATATAAAAACTTATTCACCTTTTTACTTTTGGAAAGAAAAAAAAATCACATGTATCTTTGATCAAGCGACGACTTGAACGAAATAGTAATTTCATATATATGAGGTCCATGCAAAAATAAATGTGAAAATGACATGATACGTTACCCACGTGCATGTCGACATACATGTCCCATGCACAGTACCATCTCACATGCATGTTAATGATACTTTTTTTTTTTTTATTACTGGAAAACCCACGTCATTCGCGTGGGTAAACCGATGATGTCTAAGGCTCTTATAAGGGTGTTATCCAGAATTTGAACTTGGGACTTTGATCTTGATGACAAGGTCCCAAGCTCAAACCGTTGGGTTGCGCCTCTTGGGGACTGTTAATGATACTTATGATTTATGAATGTATAATTTACCATTGGTTCTCTGATTCTGAGACAATGATTTTATAATTTTTAAGAATTTAATTTATAAATTTATGAAAAAAAATTATTATTTATTTAGTATTAATTATTATAAAAAAAAAAAAAAAATTGCTGACTCCTTTGATATATAAGAAGCTTCTCCTAATTTCCGAGAAACATGTATATGTTGTAAATTAAAAAGGGAAAAATAATGAATACATAAACAGTTTTGATTGACTTAATAATATTTCTTTTCGGTGTGAATAAACGATCAGCAAGAATGTGTTGACCTTAACCAACAGCTAGTACCATATTTGCAACGTTAATTCTTGAGGCCTATTAATTTCTTGCTCTAGCCTCTATGGGAAATTTATGAAAATGACACTTAAGTTTTTCAATTTACGGAAATGACCATTTCCAAATTTTATTATTTTAATAACCAAACATACCATTTTCGGACTAAATAACCTTTCTTCTTAAAGTTCCTAAACTTCATCTCTCAAACCCTCATTGTATGTCCGGAGGTAATAAAACAATGGATTCTTCACCAATCACCATGATTTAATGATGATCTGAACTTATCTCGAACAGCTTATATATCATTACAACAAAGCTGATTCTGAGATTTGAAAGATCCTAGATGAGCTTTCAAAAAAAAAATCAGTATTGAAGAGTTCAAATTAAGCCTTGTTATTTTATTTTCTTTTTAATGAATTCCACTCATACTCCAAATGTCACCAACTCTCATTCTCTATCTATTTCTCCACAATAAAATACAAATCACATAATCTATTTTCCAAATTATAAAATCCAATCAAATTAGAAAAAATATAATAATTCAAAGAATTATAAAAAGAATGAAGAGAATTATAAATGACAATTAGAATACAAAGTCTATTTACTTTGTAGAATAATTGGTGCCATTAGAATCAAAACGGCTTTGATTTGATGTCGACATAATAACTGTAGTTTGTATAAATACCTTCTGAATTATTGTCAAAATAGAAAACTAATAAATGAGATAGAGTTGGTGTTGTTGGTATTGTGTCATTAAACAGTAAATCAACATGCAACCAAACAGATCAAATCCAAAAAATTCAACCAATCTATGCAAAACCCTAAAACTTGAGATATAAGAAAAAATCTGGAAAATGTGAAAACGAATCCAAGTCGAGATCTCTCTGTCCTTAAGAACTTATTAGCCTCAGTCTCTGGTGTTCTACGGATTCGAAGTGGCCAATGTTCTCCCAGGATTCCTTGGATGCTTCTTGTTCAAGGAGCACTCCTAAACATGTGTTTGAACTTGGAATATGGTGGAACTCTCTTTTAAAAACACTGGAAAAATGACTCATAAAATTTGGTTCTCTTATGATGATTAGAGTGAACATGGAGAGTCTCCTTATAAAGGCATGGAAGGGTGCCTTAAGGGCACCCTTTAGGTTGGGGTGCAACCCTCCAAGGGGTTATACCCCTCCCATGCATCCCTTGGAGCCTAGAAGCATATTACATTCATTGGAAGACATATCCCCATGGGGTACCATCCAAAGGACATGTCCCTCATCCATCTAAACCAACAATATTTGAAGATTTGAAGAATTTACAAAAATCCCCCACAATTCTTCAAATATTCATGCAGACACTTGAGAGAGTTTCCGTGAACTAAAGCTGCATCGAAATAGGTAGCTTTCGCCTTGAACCTTTCCTAGTGAATGATAATCGGATTTACTTGGCAAACCAGTGACCCATTGTCTTGAACTGTTTTGCCGTTGGTGTAAACCAAGACAATTGCCAACACACAGCTTTACTTCGTCCATTTCCCGTTCTACGGTTGTGTTCATTTTGGCCATGAACAGCGGTCATATATTCATCAAGCACTTTAGGGAAATCAGCCTGTAAAATCTCATGGAAGCGGCCTCACTTCTTACTTGAAATATGTGATCTACTATGAAAAGATAATCTGCCTTTACCCCCATTAGGACTCATCTCCTAATATAGTGATCATTAAAAGCCTCAGCTTATCCTAACTTGACAGACAGCACTATGCGTCATTATCGGAATGAGAAAGAGTACAAAACTCTTCAGTGCTTGTTTTCAATTGCACAAAGTTTCTGTTGTCCCTTTTGAACCTAGATCTTGGGATCTCCAGTCAGCTAGGTTGGGTTTCCATAGTGATAATTCTTAATTTATAGGCTTCAAGCCCATTCCCCTCGATGATTTCTCAACTTGCTCTCTAGGTAAATCTTTAGTAAGTGGATCCGCTAGGTTTTCCTTCGACTTAACATAATCGATCGATATTATGCCACTTGAGAGCAGTTAACGTATGGTATTATGTCTCCGACGTATGTGTCTAGACTTACCATTATACATTGTATTTTGGCTCTCCCAATAGCCGATTGGCTATCACAATGTATGCTTATCGCTGGTACCGGTTTGGGCCAACTAGTAATATCCTCCATGAAGTTTCTAAGCCATTATGCTTCTTCCGCTGTTTTGTCTAATGCTATGAACTCTGATTCCATAGTAGACCGGGCAATACATGTTTGCCTCGAGGATTTCCATGACACGGCTGCACTACCAAGTGTGAAAAAAAATCCACTCATAGATTTTGAATCCACTGTATCATATATCCAGTTAGCATTGCTGTATCCCTTCAGAATAACAAGATATCTCGTATAATGTAGACCATGTTTTGAAGTTTCTCTCAGATACCTCAAAACCCTTACGATGGCCTTCCAGTGGTTATGTCCTGGATTACTAGTATATCTGCTAAGCCTGTTCACAGCTTGAGCGATATCAGGTCGTGTGTAATTCGTGAGATACATCAGACTTCCGATGATCCTTGAATACTCTAATTGCGATACGCTTGAGCCAGTATTCTTTGATAGATGAAGAGTTAGGTCTACATGAGTTCTAGCCACATTTAGATCTTTTTTGTTATATTTCTCAAATATCTTCTCAACATAATGAGTCTGAGATAATATATATCCTTCTGATGTTCTAGAAATCTTAATTCCTAGGATCACATCAGCTATACCCAAATCTTTCATATCAAATTTGCTGGATAACACTTTCTTGGTAGACTGAATCATTTCATGATTACTACCAATTATCAGCATATCGTCTACGTAGAGACATACAATGACATATCCATTTTGAGTTGATTTGGTGTACACACACTTATCACACTCATTGGTTTTAAACCCACTTGACAACATCTCTTTGTCAAATTTCTCATGCCATTGTTTAGGTGCTTGTTTTAATCCGTACAAGGATTTTACAAGTTTGCACACATTTTGTTCTTGTCCAGGAACATTAAACCCTTCTGGTTGTTCCATATAAATCTCTTCATCCAATTCACCATTCAAGAATGCCATCTTTACATCTATTTGATGTATTTCAAGACCAAATATAGCTGTTATGGCTATGAGCATTCTTATCGACGTGATACGAGTCACTGGTGAATAGGTGTCAAAGTAATCAAGGCCTTCTTTTTATCTATAACCTTTTATGACAAGCCTTGCCTTGTACTTATCTATTGATCCATCCGGTTTCATCTTCCGTTTGAATATCCATTTGTAGCCCAGTGGCTTACAACCTAGAGGAAGATCAACCAACTCCCAAGTATGGTTCTGTAGGATGGAATCAATCTCACTGTTGATAGCCTCTTTCCACAAAGGTGCCTCTGGCGAAGACATTGCTTCCTTATAGCTTTGAGGCTCATTTTCTAACAAGTATGTCAGAAAATCGGGACCAAACGACTTAGACGTTCTAGCTCTTTTGCTACGTCTAGGTTCGATTGTCTCAACGTTTGCGCGTTGATCTGACTCTCGGTCACCTGATCACTGTCTTTGACAGTATCAATCGTTCTTTTTAGAGACTCTATTCTTTATCTTTCCTTACAAGGAAACGTCTCTTCAAAAAATGTCGCATTCCTTGACTCAATTATCATATTCGGATTGATGTCAGGAATCTCATACTTGTGTACCAAGAATCGATACGTACTATTGTTGCGAGCATATCCAATGAATATACAGTCAACAGTTTTGGGTCATATTCTAATCTTCTTAGGTTTAAGAACCATTACTTTGGCAAGACACCCCCACACTTTAAGGTATTTGTAGGAATGTACGTGACCTTTCCATAACTCATATGGTGTCTTGTCCAATCTTCTGTAAGAAAACTTGTTTAGAATGTAGTTCGCGGAAAGTAAGGCTTCCCCACATAAGTTCTGGGGTAAACCAGAACTTGTCAACATGACGTTCATCATTTCCTTCAACGTTCAGTTTTTACGCTCAACAATCCCGTTTTGTTGAGGCGAATAAGGAGCAGTGGTTTCGTGAATAATTCCATGAACGGAACAGTATTCACCGAATGGTGACACATATTCACCACCTCTATCACTCATGATTCTCTTGATTTTCTTGCCAAGTTGATTTTTAACTTCGTTCTTATAGTGTACAAAGCTCTCAATAGCTTCATCTTTGCTCCTCGGTAAATACACATAACAGAATCTTGTGCTATCATCGATAAAAGTGACAAAGTACTTTTTACCGCCTCTTGTTTGCAAAATATTCATGTCACACACATCTATGTGTATAAGTTCCAATGGTTCAGAACTTCGTTCTATGGAATGAAATGATGCTCTATGCATTTTTGCTTCAACACATGCCTCACACTTATGTTGGCTATCAATTGCAAATTTAGGTATAAGGTCCATGTTAATTAATTTACGCATTGTATCATAATTAACATGTCATAACCTCTCATACCATACATTTTGTGACTCAACAATATAAGCAGAAGTTGTAGCTTTATTAATACCACTGTGTCGATTGGCAGTCATTACATTGAATTTGAAAAGGCCCTCAGTGGGGTATCATTTTCCTACATACACATCATTTTTGGTCAATACAAATTTATTAGAAACAAATACAAGCTTAAAACCAGTCTTGCTAAGGAGAGAGCCCGATACCAAATTTTTCCGAATATCTGGAACATGCAATACATTCTTTAATGTAAGCTCTTTTCCGGATGTCATCTTCAGAACCACTGTGCCTTGTCCAACCACTCTAGAGGTAGACGAGTTTCCCATTGTTAGATGATCGTCGCCATCGACCTTCTGATACGAGGAAAATATCTTCCTATTTGCACAGATATGACGAGTAGCCTCAGTGTCTACCCACCATTCTCTCGGATTCCCAACCAAGTTGGCTTTAGTTACCACTATTGATAGGTTCATCTCAGAGATCTCATCAGTTAGCTACTCATTTTCAGTGACATGAGCCTCATTTTTCTTTTTCTTTCCCTTGTCATGAGATTTCTTGTTTCTGCAGTCCTTTGCCATGTGACCGCTCTTTCCACAGTTGTAGCACTTCCCCTTGAACTTCTTGTTAGCTTGGGAAGAATCAGCTCCACTGTTCTTTCTCTTATTGATACCCTTCACACCCTCGATGATGTTGGCCTTAGACTTCATAGTCTTGTAGCTGGCCTTCTCGGACTTCCTGTTGTCCTCTTCGATCCTTAATCAAACTCCAAGGTCTTCAAGACTCATCTGCTTCTTCTTGTGTTTCAGATAGCTCATGAAGTCCTTCCATGACGGAGGCAACTTTTCAATTATGGTGGCAACTTGAAACGTCTCACAGAGTTTCATGCCTTCATCTAGTATTTCATGAATGATCAATTGCAGTTCACACAACTGAGACATCACTGTTCTTGAATCTACCATCTTGTAGTCCAGAAACCTACCCACGATAAATTTCTTTTGACCGTCATCCTCTATTTTGTTTTTCTTCTCGAGAGATTCCCAGAGAATCTTCGCAGAAGTCATGTCTTGGTACACATTGTACAGGGTATTGTCAAGTCCACCCAAAAGGTTGTTCTAACACAGGAAGTCTCCAGAAAACCATGTCTGTTCTCGCAGTTCCTTGGCTGTTTCCGATTCATCCTCCATAGGACCCGGAGGATCTTTGAGGAAGTTAGCCAACTGGAGAGTTGTCAGGTAGAACAGTATTTTGCTCTGCCACTGTTTAAAGTTTGCCCCACCAAACTTTTCCGGCTTTTCTCCATGAGCGACCGGTACTGTGATGTTTCCGCTAGCCATATGTAACTGGAAAACCAACAAGGGTCAATAAGTCTACAAAAGACAAATCACACAACGATCAACAAATGATCCTGTTCAAAGTGATATATCAAGTATTCACTCGTTGTTCTATTAGACAATAGTACTAATAAACACAAGTCCTTGAATTTCGACTAAAGTTTCTTATGAAAAATAAATAAAGGAATATTCCCAGAGGACGAGGGGGGTCCAGAGTAACCACTTAAATCTCTGACCAATTAGGCTCTTATCGTCTTTTTGACAGAATATCTTTTAAACACTTTCTCAATAGAATATGTTGGTATAGTGTCATCAAACAGTAAATCAACATGCAATCAAACTGATCATATCCAGAAAATCCAACCAATCTATGCAAAACCCTAAAACTTGAGATATAAGAAAAAACCTGGAAAATGTGAAAACGAATCCAAGTCGAGATCTCTCTGTCCTTAAGAACTTATTAGCCTCTGTCTCTGGAGCTCTACGGATTCGAAGTGGCCAATGTTCTCCCAAGATTCTTTGGATGCTTCTTGTTCAAGGAGCACTCCTTAACAAGTGTTTGAACATGGAATATGGTGGAACTCTCTCTTAAAAACACTGGAAAAATTACTCACAAAATTCGGTTCTCTTCTGATGATTAGAGTGAACATGGAGAGTATCCTTATAAAGGCATGGAAGGGTGCCTTAAGGGCACCCTTTGGGTTGTGGTGCAATCCTCCAAGGGGTTATACCCCTCACATGTATCCCTTGGAGTCTATAAGCATATTACACTCATTGGAGGACATGTCCTTATGGGGTATCATCCAAAGGACATGTCTCTCATCCATCTAAACCAACAATATTTGAATATTTGAAGAATTTACAACAGTTGGCTCTTTGGGGCCCATTTTTATATTTAAAGAGACCCTTTATTTTGTCAATGTTCGTCGTTTAAATAAATTTGAAATAAATAAATAAATAAATGCATAATAAACAAATTAGCAAATGAAAAATATAATCTGGGGCCCAAAAAAATTTCCAAAAAGTGGGGCCCTAAGCAATGGCCTAGGCTGCCTATGACCTAAAACCGGCTTTGCGTTACAATAAACGGTTTAAATATTACGGCTTTTTGAAAAAATTATGACCTAAAACCGGCTTTGCGTTACATAGGTCCGTTGTCCATTTTTTTGAATTTCATCTTCAGGATTATGAATCAATTATTTTTGTCGAATTCTAATTAACTTTAATAGATTTTTCATTGTAATAAATGAACAAATAAAATCGTAACTTGTTGCTTTTCAATGGTATTTGATGAATGTAAGAAAGATAAGAAATGGATGTGTAGTAAATTGTGTTAGAGTGTATCTCTTAAAATATGTTGTGAATATCATGATTTAAGGTGTAATATTTTATAATATAATTTATTATTTATTTAATAAAAGGTATTTTTTCTTACACATCTTTACATTCATGTCTTATGTGTATGTCCCGAAACATTATGACAATTAAATATCGTTAATCCAAAAGATGTTTGTGATTATGAGAGTCAACAATGTTTAATTATGTCTCAAATTAAGTTCTTGGTAAAATGTGATTATTATACAGGATAATAATATATCACTTGACCAATATTATTGTATGTCGTCTAAATTGACATTTGATATTAATAGAATAAATGACGAGTCTCGTATCATAAGGACACAAATGATAAATATATTCATGAGTATAATGCAATATCGAATACGACCACTGAAGCGTAAGATCACATGATAATGTTATCTAAGGTCATTGATTTTCGTAATAATACATTAGTGTCATTATATCATCTGACCTTATATCACATGTTGACTTATAACAACAGTACTCATGGTTTACTAGTATATGATCATTCAACTAGCCACGTCATTTGAATAAATACTAGATGGTCTTTAGCTATTAATGTACGAAGTCATGTGTGCTTCGAGAAGGAATCTAATAGCTTTAATAATAAAAGCTAGAGATGTTTTAAGGAAACTCAAAGTTGTGGATACAAATCGTTGGCCAAAGCAGTCGATATCTTAAAGATATAAATTCCACGAGATGGAGTTTTGAAATATATCGAGTAGTAAGGATTTGACCTAACCATGATCTCAGGCTCAATAAGGAACATAAATATCGGAAGGAATGAGATGCATGCTCGAAGTGTATTTTAACAGGTTCATATGTTTTCCCACTTCATTCATCGATTAGGGGTCATGACATGCTGTTAGGCGTTTACCTATGGTATGTGGAATATCATAGAGATGAAATATTAAAGGGTTAATATTTTTCTACTGCTACTCGATAATGAACCTAGGACGGTCGCACAAACATAGTTCTAGTCTAGATTAAAAATTTAAGGATGTTTATTAAAAGTTAATAAATGATTATTTTAGCAAAATAAGATTTCCTAATGAGATTAGGATATTCAGAAGATTCCATAAATATTAATTTGATTAATAAATTCGAAATATAAAATTAGATTTGATTGTTTAAATAAATATTTGATAATTATATTAAATAAATTAAATTAAATATAATTTTGATTAATTTTTAATCTATTAATAGTTAATTAATAGTTAATTAATTATTGGGTCAAAATAATATTTAATCTATTGGTCTTTAATTTAGTGGGCTAGCACCCAAATTAATTAGAGTCATAATATCGATTAAATATGAAAGTTTTATTTAATAAAGAATTTTTATTTAGTTAAAGTTTCCTAATTATTATTTTGGAATGAATCTTAAAAAGACCAAATCTGATTTGGAGAGTTCTTGGATTGTCGTTATTATATTGTGATATAATTGAAACAATCCCTAATTTATTTAAATAATGGAGAATCGGCCAAGAGGTATTATTCCTCCCTTGGCCGAAACACACACACACTCTCTCTTTTTGTTGTTCCAAATTTAGTTTCAAGAGTTGTTGACAGCTGATTTTGGTCTCAGGGCAATATGGGAATATTACTCCCGAGACAATCCTCCCTCAATAGTGAATTTGTTTGGTTATGGGGGAACCAAAAGCAAACTTAACAAAAGACAGATAAATACACCAATCAACAAGGAGATTTAACGTGGTTCGGCGGATCTTGGTCCGACCTACGTCCACGGGCACAAAAAGGATGATACTTTTATTACTCAAACACGCTTCTCAGCTCTGCTTCTTGTTTTTTTACAAGTCAGATGGTAATGATTCTGATCTTGACTCTCAATGCTCTCCACTTCTTTGCCTTATGCACACTCTACCCTTCTATTTATAATAGCGTAGAAATCAGATTCCTTCTCCTGCAAGAATTTCCTAGTTGAAACTATTCCCTTTTCCCATAAAGATTCCTAGTCAAAATTATTCCCTTTTCTCATAAGGATTCCTAATCAAAACTACATTTACTTTCTTTATCCTACTAGGACTCTGTCTCACCAGTTTTCCCCATGAAAATAGGATAATTTGTCGTCTTATCCGCAAGAATAGGGTGTCATCTTCTGGAGCATATCTCACTATCTGGTCGGTCTTCATGAGGTCGGTCTTCATGAGGTCGGTCATCATGTGGTCGGTCATAATAGTCTTTTGTACTGAGAATGCTGTTGTCGACCTGATAATTGCCCGGTCATCTGAACCCAAGTGCTCGGTTACCGATCATAAAGTGCTCGGTCACTTACTGTTTGGCTCTTAGTGGTCAGGTCGGTATTAATGATTTCGACCGAGAAGGGAATTACCCTTTTTACCCCTAGCGTACTCTTTAAATAACATAGGTCCTGAAAACACCATCAACATCTGTCCCCTAGTTCTCGGTAACAACGAGTTTGCGAGTTGATGCCGGGAACTATAAAAAAAGATGGTGTGCTGATCGCCTTGCTGGTGGTCGCTCCAGAAATCACAGAGAAATTGCTTTCGCCATCAACTAAGTCTTCTGTTTCTATCTTCATATCCTCGGTTATTGGAGATGCTGACCCTATTCAGAATGATTCTACACCTCAAAGAAAATTGCTTACTTGGGTCGTTCCATCAGGAGATGAAGTTCCTATTGTTGTCCAAAGTAAAAATGACTCCTCCTCTGTAATATATGTACCAGAGATTTGGAGGTCCTGACCCTGATTGATCCAATCTTGATTGTGAGGAGAAAATTTTGCCTCTGAGCTAACAATGATGTGCTCGGTGGCATGTGATCCTGTCTCGAGCTGTGAGAGATGCTCGGACCTGGGGGAATGTTACGTCACCAGTCCGAAGGACTGACTCGGTGGGACGCAACCCGACCCCGAATGAAAAGAGGCACTTGGACCTGGGGGAATGTTACGTCCCCAGTCCGAAGGGCTGATTCGGTGGGACGTAACCCAACCCCGAATGAAGAGAGGTACTTGGACCTGGGGGAATGTTACGTCCCCAGTCCGAAGGGCTGACTCGGTGGGACGTACCCCGACCCCGAGCTGAGAAAGACACTTGGACCTGGGGGAATGTTACGTCTCCAGTCCAAAGAGGTAGACTCGGTGGGACGTAACCCGACCCGAGTGAAGAGAGGCACTTGGACCTGGGGGAATGTTACGTCCCCAGTCGGAAGGGCTGATTCGGTGGGACGTAACCGACCCCAAATGAAGAGAGGTACTTGGACCTGAGGGAATGTTACGTCCCCAGTCCGAAGGGCTGACTAGGTGGGACGTACCCCGACCCGGAGCTGAGAAAGACACTTGGACCTGTGGGAATGTTACGTCCCCAGTCCCAAGAGGTAGACTCGGTGGGACGTAACCCGACCCGAGTGAAGAGAGGCACTTGGACCTGGGGGAATGTTACGTCCCCAGTCGGAAGGGCTGATTCGGTGGGATGTAACCCGACCCCGAATGAAGAGAGGCACTTGGACCTGGGGGAATGTTATGTCCCCAGTCTGAAGGGCTGATTCGGTGGGACGTAACCCGACCCCGAATGAAGAGAGGCACTTGGACCTGGGGGAATGTTACGTCCCCAGTCCGAAGGGCTGTCTCGGTGGGACGTACCCCGACCCCGAGCTGAGAAAGACACTTGGACCTGGGGGAATGTTACGTCCCCAGTCCAAAGGGCTGACTCGGTAGGACGTACCCCGACCCCGAGCTGAGAAAGACACTTGGACCTGGGGGGATGTTACGTCCCCAGTCCAAAGGGCCGACTCGGTGGACGTACCCCGACCCCGAGCTGAGAAAGGTACTTGGACCTGGGTGAATGTTACGTCCCCAATCTAAAGAGGTAGACTCGGTGGGACGTAACCCGACCCCAAGTGAAGGGAGGCACTTGGACCTGGGGGAATGTTACGTCCCCAGTCGGAAGGGCTGATTCGGTGGGACGTAACCCGACCCCGAATGAAGAGAGGCACTGGACCTGGGGGAATGTTACGTCCCCAGTCGGAAGGGCTGATTCGGTGGGACGTAACCCGACCCCAAATGAAGAGAGGTACTTGGACCTGGGGGAATGTTACGTCCCCAGTCCGAAGGGCTGACTAGGTGGGACGTACCCCGACCCCGAGCTGAGAAAGACACTTGGACCTGTGGGAATGTTACGTCCCCAGTCCCAAGAGGTAGACTCGGTGGGACGTAACCCGACCCGAGTGAAGAGAGGCACTTGGACTTGGGGGAATGTTACGTCCCCAGTCAGAAGGGCTGATTCGGTGGACGTAACCCGACCCCGAATGAAGAGCGGCACTTGGACCTGAGGGAATGTTACGTCCCCAATCTGAAGGGCTGATTCAGTGGGATGTAACCCGACCCCGAATGAAGAGAGGCACTTGGACCTGGGGGAATGTTACGTCCCCAGTACGAAGGGCTGACTCGGTGGGACATACCCCGACCCCGAGCTGAGAAAGACACTTGGACCTGGGGGAATGTTACGTCCCCAGTCCAAAGGGCTCACTCGGTACGACGTACCCCGACCCCGAGCTGAGAAAGACACTTGGACCTGGGGGGATGTTACGTCCCCAGTCCAAATGGCCGACTCGATGGGACGTACCCCGACCCCGAGCTGAGAAAGGTACTTGGACCTGGGGGAATGTTACGTCCCCAGTCCAAAGAGGTAGATCGGTGGGACGTAACCCGACCCCGAGTGAAGAGAGGCACTTGGATCTGGGGGAATGTTACGTCCTCAGTCGGAAGGGCTGATTCGGTGGGACGTAACCCGACCCCGAATGAAGAGAGGCACTTGGACCTGGCGGAATGTTACGTCCCCAGTCGGAAGGGCTGATTCGGTGGGACGTAACCCGACCCCAAATGAAGAGAGGTACTTGGACCTGGGGGAATGTTACGTCCCCAGTCCGAAGGGCTGACTAGGTGGGACGTACCCCGACCCGGAGCTGAGAAAGACACTTGGACCTGTGGGAATGTTACGTCCCCAGTCTCAAGAGGTAGACTCGGTGGGACGTAACCCGACCCGAGTGAAGAGAGGCACTTGGACTTGGGGGAATGTTACGTCCCCAGTCAGAAGGGCTGATTCGGTGGGACGTAACCCGACCCCGAATGAAGAGCGGCACTTGGACCTGAGGGAATGTTACGTCCCCAGTCTGAAGGGCTGATTCAGTGGGACGTAACCCGACCCCGAATGAAGAGAGGCACTTGGACCTGGGGGAATGTTACGTCCCCAGTACGAAGGGCTGACTCGGTGGGACGTACCCCGACCCCGAGCTGAGAAAGACACTTGGACTTGGGGGAATGTTACGTCCCCAGTCCAAAGGGCTCACTCGGTACGACGTACCCCGACCCCGAGCTGAGAAAGACACTTGGACCTGGGGGGATGTTACGTCCCCAGTCCAAAGGGCCGACTCGGTGGGACGTACCCCGACCCCGAGCTGAGAAAGGTACTTGGACCTGGGGGAATGTTACGTCCCCAGTCCAAAGAGGTAGACTCGGTGGGACGTAACCCGACCCCGAGTGAAGAGAGGCACTTGGATCTGGGGGAATGTTACGTCCTCAGTCGGAAGGGCTGATTCGGTGGGACGTAACCCGACCCCGAATGAAGAGAGGCACTTGGACCTGGGGGAATGTTACGTCCCCAGTCCGAAGGGCTGACTCGGTGGGAAGTACCCCGACCCCGAGCTGAGAAAGACACTTGGACCTGAGGGAATGTTACGTCCCCAGTCCAAAGAGGTAGACTCGGTGGGACGTAACCCGACCCCGAGTGAAGTGAGGCACTTGGACATGGGGGAATGTTACGTCCACAGTCCGAAGGGCTGACTCGGTGGGACGTACCCCGACCCCGAGCTGAGAAAGGCACTTGGACCTGGGGGAATGTTACGTCCTCAGTCCGAAGGGCTGACTCGGTGGGACGTAACCCGACCCCGAGTCAAATAACTAAGTGGCCTCGGCGGAATGAAATCCAGCCCCGAGCCGAATAATCAAGTGGCCTCGGCGGAATGAAATCCAGCCCCGAGCCGAATAATCGAGTGGCCTTGGCGGAACGAATCCAGCCCCGAGCCGGACAACCGAGTGGCCTCGGCGGAACAAATCCAGCCCCGAGCCGATTAACCAAGTGGCCTCGGCGGAACGAATCCAGCCCCGAGCACTGGTTAATCCTTGGGACTTATTCAGATGGGAAGTATATCCACCTTTGAAGCCCTATTGAATCTGACTTGGGCGTCCCCTTGTTAGACCGACAAAAATCTAAAAACAAAACTTTGGAAAATAAAATCAAAAAAGTGTAAACAACAGCACGGATACCTTAGAACAGCGTCCCATCTGAGGTCTCCAAAACACAATTCTGAATCTTTCAATTCAGTGTCCCGGCGAACCAGGATTTGGATCAGAGAGCGTTTAAAATGGTAAGGGCACATCCTCCATATGTCGGGTCACTGTGGAGCCTGTGTATTTGTGCGAGGGCTCCTCCTTACTGCGCTGGAGCAGGCCCACGCCACAGGGGCACAACGCCTCCCCGTGCTGCGCCTCTCTTAGATCCAAATGATGAATGGATCAAAAAGTATTCGGGATACTAAAGGCACATTCATCCTTAGGTCCGATATCACTGGAGCAAACAATCGTCACGGGGGCATCATCCATCCCCGTGCTATGCTTCTCACAGATCATATGCATCGAATATGTCCCTGAATATTATGAGGACCCCGAGCTTGAGAGACATTTGGTTCTGTAGGAATGTTCCGTCCCCAGGCCAATAAGCATGACTTGGTGGGACGTAACCCGACCCCGAGCTGTAACAAACATCGATCTCGGCGGTACAAGAGCAGACCCAAGCCGGAAAGAGACATCGGTCTCGGCGGTACAAGAGCATACCCGAGCCGGAAAGAGACATCGATCTCGGTGGTACAAGAGCAGACCCGAGCCGGAAAGAGACATCAGTCTCGGCGGTACAAGAGCAGACCCGAGCCGTAAAGAGACATCGATCTCGGCGGTACAAGAGCAGACCCGAGCCGGAAAGAGACATCGGTCTCGGCGGTACAAGAGCAGACCCGAGCCGTAAAATATATATCAACAAAACGTACTCGGCGGTACAAGAGCAGACCCGAGCCGTGAAACAAATATCAAAATCATTGTGTGAGCCATAATAAACAAGCATAGTCAAATGTCAACCTAAGTTAGAAGAGATTTTACTCACCTTTTTGGGATCTGTTGCCTTTCTTGCAACTCTACAAGGGTCACTACAAGCAAGGCTCTTCTTAATACATCCTCTCTGCATCTCAGCATTCCACGCATCTGACCGGATGACTTTCGCTATCAACTTTGGTCGACCTAAAAAACCGAATGGTCTATGTACACACTGAGATAGTCTTCTTTCACCAAGTCTTCCACCTGCTCCCGCAGGTCTCTGCACCCATTCGTGGCATGTCCCCTTACGTTATGGTAGATACAGTAAGCCCTACTATTTCCCTCCTCAATCGGGAACCTCCTCAAATTAGGCTTGGCCAACAGACCTTTATCCTGGATTTCCCAAACTATCTGGTGAAATCCCTGACGACCGGTCATTTCCATCTTCTGCCATCGTCTTACTACGCGAGCTGCTTTTTGTTGAGTTCCCCACAGACGGCGCCAACTGTTGACTGCTGATTTTGGTCTCAGGGCAATATGGGAATATACTCCCGAGACAATCCTCCCTCAATAGTGAATTTATTTGGTTATGAGGGAACCAAAAGCAAACTTAGCAAAAGACAGATAAATACACCAATCAACAAGGAGATTTAACGTGGTTCGGCGGATCTTGGTCCGACCTACGTCTACGGGCACAAAAAGGATGATACTTTTATTACTCAAACACGCTTCTCAGCTCTGCTTCTTGTTTTTTTACAAGTCTGATGGTAATGATTATGATCTTGACTCTCAATGCTCTCCACTTCTTTGCCTTATGGACACTCTACCATTCTATTTATAATAGTGTAGAAATCAGATTCCTTCTCCTGCAAGAATTTCCTAGTTGAAACTATTCCCTTTTCCCATAAGGATTCCTAATCAAAACTATTCCATTTTCTCATAAGGATTCCTAATCAAAACTACCTTTACTTTCTTTATCCTACTAGGACTTTGTCTCACCAGTTTTCCCCATGAAAACATGATAACTTGTCGTCTTATCCGCAAGAATAGGGTGTCATCTTCTGGAGCATATCTCACTATCTGGTCGGTCTTCATGAGGTCGGTCTTCATGTGGTCGGTCATAATAGTCTTTTGTACTGAGAATGCTGCTGTCGACCTGATAATTGCCCGGTCATCTGAACCCAAGTGCTCGGTTACCGATCATAAAGTGCTCGGTCACTTACTGTTTGGCTCTTAGTGGTCGGGTCGGTATTAATGATTTCGACCGAGAAGGGAATTACCCTTTTTACCCCTGCCGTACTCTTTAAATAACATAGGTCCTGAAAACACCATCAACAAGAGTAATTCAAAGAAAAGCGTTTCTTTGATCCTTGATTTAAGACTTCAACATTTGAGAAAGAAAAAAAGTTTATTAGTTCTCAAACTTAGAGCAGTTTGTTCGTAGATGAGTTCTATTATGCCAACTAGAGGTACAATGCTTAATGCATGACAACGAAGGAAATCTCAATGAGAAAATTTAATGAGGGTCAGGAAAATGATAAACACATTCATGTATGATTACTTTATCATTGGTTTTTATTTATTTTGATAAATAAAATTATTGAATGCATGTTTAAATTAATAAAGATTAATTTATTAGAATATTTGTTTAAATTAACGTATTCAGGTATGATTACTTTATCGTTGGTTTTTATTTATGTTGATAAATAAAATTAATTGAATGCATGTTTAAATTAATAGAGATTAATTTATTAAAATATTTGTTTACATCAACAACGATATAATCATGATCCTTAAAGTGATTTTGGAAGAAAATTTTAAATTCCAATCACATGGATGCTTCCGCGCTAACCCCAAAACCTTACAGATTGTTGAGATGAATATGAATAATTTTGCCCGAAAATAATGATTTTATTTATTTAAATAAAGTAAGTTAGAGTGTAGTCAATTTTGTAAATCAAAAAACTTAAATGGTCATTACCGTAAATTTTCCTTCTTTCATTCTCATCAAAATCATAATTTAATTGTAACAAATATAATATACATAGAGAAGAATCTTATCTTCTAAGTTATAACAGTATTATTACAAATAATAATTCAATAAGAGTTTGAGACAATCATAGATTTTAACTACTCCGTTTAAATCCGAAATTAATGATTTGACGGTGGAATTTTCAACGATTCCAAAAAAAAAAAAAAAAAACTTATTATTACAAAAATCTTGATGGGGATAACCTTTTTTTTCCTCCAAATAATCATTCATTTTAGAAAGACATTATGTCATATGCCTTTGCTTTGGCATCAATTCTTCAGTCCTACGAATTCATGAAGCACGTCCATTAATTTGGCATCTTTTTTCTTTCTTTCTTTTTTTTTTTGTTTTTTTTTTTCTGGGACGAATAATTTTCTTCATCAATTCATATCATCCCAGGGTTATAATTTGGTCCCCAAAGCATGACATTCAAAAGTATTTTAAATGATAAAAATTCATTTTTACTTGGCAGACTAAACATAGAATAATGGGCCGAGTCTTCCAAATATGAAGAAAATCACCCTCACGAATGTTATAGTAAGGGATCGGATATTTGAAATTGTTGGATTATTCGAATATGAAAACGATATTAATATTCGAAATCTATTCATAATTAGTAAAAAAATTGGGATATTCGATACCGTCGGAAATAATAGGAAAAAATAGAAGCCTATTCATGGATTATATCATGATTCATATCCAATATTAGTTATTGGATATCCCTATCTTAGCTCCTTCCTAAACCAGGCAGATGTGAAATAAAAGAGTTAGAAGACTCACCTGCCAATCGGACCCGTGCTTCAATAATCCAACGAATATCAGTAGGAATACCTTTGATCATCAGTAGTCTCATCCGTTCCAAGCGAGCTTTGTAGACTTTCATCAGAGATTTTTGAGGGAGAGAAGGAAATTGCTTGTGAAGTTTTGCGAGAACTTCTTCCATCCTGAAATATCTTAATCTGCAAAAATTAAACACACAAAAATAAAACACACCAAATCATAATATATACACAAATTTCATGGGTTGCCTTCATGCTAGCGCTAAGTTTAACGTCGACAGCTAGACGTGACTTCTCGAACGTTAGGCTGGATCTGAAAGTGTGACACTTTCTTTTTGTCGCTCAAATGATTCTCCCCAGTAGTGCTTGACACGCTGACTGTTAACCTTGAATGTTTCGTTGGTGTTAGGATCCAGTAACTCAACAGCTCCATATGGTAAAACCTGAGTTATCACAAATGGACCTGACCACCTTGATTTCAACTTTCCAGGGAAAAGTTTCAACCGTGAATTGTACAACAACACTTGCTGCCTTAGTTCCAACTGTATGTGCACTATTTTTGATCATGCCATTTCTTGGTCTTTTCTTTGTACAATCTGGCATTCTCATAAGCCTGTAAGCAAAATTCCTCCAATTCGTTGAGTTGGTGAAGTCGTTTCTCTCTTGCAGCTTGTGAATCAAGATTCAACTTCTTCAGTGCTCAGTACGCCTTGTGTTCAAGCTCAACTGGCAGATGGCACGCTTTTCCAAACACCAATCGATATGGGGACATACCAATGGGTGTCTTGTAAGCTGTTCGGTAGGCCTATAATGCATCATCTAGTTTTGTAGACCAATCTTTCCTTGTTGATCCAACAGTTCTCTCCAAGATTCTTTTGATTTCCTTGTTTGAAACTTCAACCTGTCCGTTTGACTGTGGATGGTAAGCAGTGGCAACCTTGTGAGTAACTCCGTATTTGGATAGGAGTGTATCAAAGTATCTGTTACAGAAATGTGAGCCACCATCACTGATAATTGCCCGAGGTGTTCCGAACCGAGTGAAAATATTCTTTTTCAGGAATTTGATCACCACTTTTGAATCATTAGATGGTAATGCAATTGTTTCAACCCATTTAGAGACGTAGTCTACAACAACCAAGATGTACAGGTTTCTGAATGATGGAACAAAGGTGATGAGTGGTATTTATATCACTATTTCCCACTCATCTAACATAATATTTTGTATAGTTTCTCGGGTTTTGTGAACATTTTGATGTGTTTTGTGTTGTTTTGCAGATAAATAAAGTTGGGAAAGCATTAGAAGCAATTTGGGGCCAAAATAGAGAAAAATGACAAAAAAAGCAAATTTGTAATTTTTCAGCGTCGCGCCGCAAAGACCCAACGCGTCGCGATGCCTAAAGTGCGCCGACCTTGCTAACGTGCGCCATGCCATGTGTCATCATCACAGAAAATCTGCTAAAATGCGCCGGCTGCCACGTGTCGAAATCTCATTGGACCAAAGCAAGCGCGTGCCACGTGTCGGTTCTCATTGGACCGAATCACCGGCGAATCACATGCTGCCACGTATCAATCTCTTATTGGACCAATCCTAAGCGCGTGCCACATGTCAGATGTTCATTGGACCGAAAGCTCAGCTAATCACCGTGTGCCACATGTCGACTTCTCATTGCACCACCTTCACCGCATGACACGTGTCATCACCAGATTCTACCGACAGAACACGCGTGGTCAACCTGTGTGGACCAAAACGCGTGCTGGCGTCGCGACGCCAAGACCCTACGCGTCGCGACGCCAGTTCCAGAAAATGCCTATAAATTCAGGCCTTCACCACTTCATTTGGTGTGCTTTCCTTGGGATTTTTTCCCTGATTTCATAGGAAGAATCTAGTTTTGTAATAATAAAATTATGTATTTTTATTTTTAGTTTTTATTACAGCTTTTTATTTATTTACTTTATGTTTTGTTGTTAAATTTCCGCTGGGGTAAAAGGTGAAACCTTTAATATAATTATCTAGGTAAATCTTATTTAACTGTAATTTATAACTTATAATTTAACCGGATTAATTATTGTCAGGCTTTATTACCGCCTATATGGTCGGTCTAAATATAAATTACTTTACCGCCTATATGGCTGGTCTTTATGTGACAGATAATTACCGCCTATATGGCTGGTGTAATTGGACTAAATGGATTACCGCCAATATGGCTGGTTTTAAATGTTAACATTATTAATTCCTGAGAAAGCAGAACATAAAATAATTTATATTTTATAATAAGTGAGATTCCTAGATAAGAAATATTAAATGTGGATCCTCTAACCCCATCATTTTATTTTTATTCTAGGGAAGTGATGAAACACAATATCCACACTTAATAATTGATTTTCTTTTTATGGGTAATTATTTAGTTTGTTTTTTGAGTCTTAAGCTTAATGTTTCTTGTTGTCTGATCACCAATAAGATTGATATGGTAAACTTAAAATGAACTAGACATAGGGATTTTAGGTTTCAGCCTTAGATTCAATAGCCCACGATCTTCCTTGAGGATAGATAACCCTTTAATAGATTTCCTTACAGGATAGACATATACCTGTTGGGCGGGGGTAGCCATAATTGGAACTTAATCTTAATGAATCCAGGTAATTTGGTTGACATAGACATATGGTTCAATTGGTTTATACTGGGTATTTGCGTCTGACCATCGGAAGAGGCTTTTGCATATCATCGTGTTCCAGGTTAGCAAATTGATTTATTACACATAAATAAGAGAGTCAATTCATCTTTATAATAATATTGTGTGGAGTCACGACCCTAGATCTTTGAGTCTTTTCTTTTTTTTCCTTAGTATTTTCTTTTGAGTCTGTTTTTATTTTATTTTGCAAAACCACATTCAACCAACCAAAAGCAATCAATTCCCTTCTCTGTATAATTAGATACCTGTAAATAAATAGTATCAATAATTAATAACAACAGTAGGAATTAAGTCCTCGTGGGATCGATATTTTTATACTACTTGAACGATATGTGCGCTTGCGTTATACGTGTGTGTTTACGCCGGTCAAAAGGGTCCCATGAAATCTATACCCACACATCGAATATCTCCACTTCAAGAATGTTTTGCAACGGTCATTCATTTCTCTTCGAAATATTCCCCATTCTCTTGCACCTGTCACATTGAAGAGCAAAAAGATAAGCATCTTTAAAAAGAGTGTGCCAGAACAAACCTGATTGTAGGACTTTGGCTGCAGTTTTGTTTCCGCTGGAGTGTCCGCCATATGGTGATGAATGACAGTGCTGCATAACACTGTTGACCTCCTCTTGTGGAACACACCGTCTCAATAATTGATCAGCACACCGTTTGAACAGGTACGGCTCATCCCAGATATAGTGTTTGACTTCTTTGAAGAATTTCTTCCGTTGCTGAGTTGTCCATTCCAACGGCCATTTTCCTGACACAATGTAGTTGACATAGTCAGCATACCAATGGGCATCTTGCTGTTTCATGGCAAACAGCTGTTCATCTGGAAAAGTTTCTTTGATTAACAGATCTTTGCCAGCTGTTTCTCCATTCTCGAGCCTCGATAGATGATCAGCCACTTGGTTTTCTGTCCATTTCCTGTCTTTGATCTCCACGTCAAATTCTTGCAGAAGAAGTATCCAACGGATCAATCTGGGTTTGGCATCTTTCTTCGTGATCAGATATTTGATTGTTGAATGATCTGTGTAGACCACCACTTTGGGACCCAGCAGATATGAGCGGAATTTGTCAAAAGCGTACACAACTGCAAGCAACTCCTTTTCAGTGGTTGTGTAGTTGAGTTGAGCTTCATTCAAAGTTCTGCTGGAGTAGTAAATGGTGTGGAAAATCTTTGCTTTGCGTTGTCCCAAAACTGCACCTACAGCAAAATCACTAGCATCACACATTACTTCAAATGGAAGGGTCCAGTCTGGTGCTACAATGATGGGGGCATAAATCAGCTTTTGTTTTAAGATCTCAAAAGCTTCCCGGCATTCTTTGGTGAAGTTGAAAGGCATATCCTTCTCCAGAAGATTGCAAAGAGGTTTAGCAATCTTGAAAAAGTCTTTGATAAATCTCATGTAAAAACATTCATGTCCAAGAAAACTCTGAATCCCTTTTACAGATGTCGACGGAGGTAGTTTTTCAATTGTTTCAATCTTCGTTTTGTCTACCTCGATTCGTTTTTGTGAGATCCGGTGTCCAAGAACAATGCCCTTTTGTACCATGAAATGGCATTTCTCCCAATTGAGCACCAGGTTTGTATCTTCACACCTTTGTAACACATGTTCCAAATTTTACAAGTAGTGGTCAAAAGAATCTCCAAACACAGAAAAGTCATCCATAAAAACCTCCATACTCTGCTCCAGCATGTCTGAGAAGATGGCCATCATGCAATGCTGAAATGTAGCAGGGGCATTACATAATCCAAATGGCATTCTGCGGAAAGCAAAAGTATCATAGGGACATGTAAATGTAGTTTTCTCTTGGTCTTCTGGTGCGATGGCAATCTGATTGTACCCTGAATATTCGTCCAGAAAATAATAGAACTCATGTCCCGCCAGTTTGTCTAACATCTGGTCAATGAATGATAGCGGAAAATGGTCATTTCGTGTTGCTTGTTCAACTTTCGGTAGTCCATGCATACTCTTCATCCAGTCACCATTCTGGTTGGGATTAGCTCGTTCTTTTCATTGGTAACCACAGTGATTCCTCCTTTCTTCGGCACACACTGCATAGGACTCACCCAAGTACTATCTAAGATGGGGTAAATGATGCCAGCATCCAACCATTTGATGATTTCTTTCTTTACGACTTCCTTCATGATTGGATTGAGTCTCCTTTTATGCTCCACTGTGGGTTTGTACTCATCATTCATCAAAATCTTGTGCATGCAAAATGATGGACTAATGTCTCGAATGTCTGCTATAGTCCAGCCAATGGCTCTTTTGTGCTCTCGTAATACTCTCAGTAACTTTTCTTCATGCTCCAATTTTAGTGAAGAAGAAATAATAACAGGTAATTCAGAAGAGTTTCCAAGAAATGCATACCTGAGATGGCTCGGAAGTAACTTCAGCTCCAGCTGTGGTGGTTCTTCAATCGAAGGCTTGATTCGATCTTTCTTTGGCAGTTCCAGGCTTTCCACTTGTGGTGTTGATTTGAATCGGAATGGTTTGTCAAGGTAGTTGATACATTCCAAGATTTCAGCATCTAGCTCGCTGTCAGTCATATTGGTGATGCAAGCTTCAAGTGTATCTGTGGGATTTAGCTCAGTATCCTGAACGATACTATCAACAACATCAACTTTGAAGCATTCTTCTTTCTTTTCATCGTTCAGGAATTTCATGGCTTTGAAAACATTGAAAGTAACTTCTTGGTCCTGAACTTTCATGGTTAGTTCTCTTTTTTGTACATCAATCACAGTTCGTCCTGTCGCCAATAATGGTCTTCCAAGGATGATAGGCACATCTTTGTCTTCTTCCATGTCAAGGATAATGAAATATGCTGGAAGAATGAGTTTGTCGACTTTGACCAGCACATCTTCAACAACACCTCTTGGAAATGCGAGCGTTCGATCATCAAGTTGTAATGAGACTGAGGTAGGTATTGCTTCTCCAATTTGCAGTTTCCTGTAAATAGAAACGGGCATCAAATTAACACTTGCACCTAAGTCACATAAAGCCTTACCGATATAGTGTTCTCCAATGGTGCATGGGACAGTGAAACTGCCAGGATCTTTCAACTTTGGGGGAAGTTTCCTTTGAATGATGGCACTGCATTCTTCCGTCAATGCTACTGTCTCGTAGTCTCCCAATCTCCGTTTTCGTGAAAGAATGTCTTTCATGAATTTTATATAGCTGGGCATTTCTTCCAAGGCTTCTGCAAATGGAATGTTGATGTGAAGCTTTTTGAACACCTCCAGGAATCGAGCAAACTGCTTGTCGAGTTTGTTTTTCTGAAGTCGTTGTGGAAAAGGTGGAGATGGAGTGATCTGATCTTTTTCTTTTTCCTTTGCTTCTTTTCCTCCATATGTTGCTTTGTTTCTTTTGAAACTTCCTCAATTTTTGCCTTGATTCCAACATCTTTGTTGATTTTAGTACCGCTTTTCAAGGTGATGGCTTGACATTGCTTCTTCCCTCGGTTCCTTGGATTGGGTTTTGTGTTGCTGGGAAGATTACCTGGCGGTCTGTAACTTTGAGCATTGGCCAGTTGTCCGATTTGATTCTTCAGTGCTTTGATAGAAGCAGATTGGCTCTGAAACATAGCATCATATGATTTTTGTTGCTTTTTGAACATCTCTGCAATCCATTCTTTCATTTCTGGTTCTTTTTCATGTTTCTGGCCTTTGTTCTGTTGTTGAAATCCTGGTGGTGGATAGTTTTGCTGTTGGAATCCAGGTGGTGGATTGTTCTTTTGTCCTGAATTGTTGCTCCATGAAAAATTGGGATGATTCCTCCACCATGGGTTGTAGGTGTTGGAATATGGATTGTTCCCCTGTCTGTTGAAATTGTTGACATAATTCACCATCTCTTCAAGTTGGTTTGGTTCTGGTGCTCCTCCATATGGTGAACTTGTGGATCCAGTGCTGAGAGTCTCCATGAATTTGCATATCTGATCCAGCTTGGCGTTGACTGTTGTATTGGCTCCACTTTCATAAATTCCTGCAATTCTTTGGATCATGCTCCTTTCTGTTGGCCACAGGGAATTTTCGTTGGCCATTTCTTCGATTAGGTCTCAGGCTTGATCTTCTCCTTTTGCCATTAAAGCTCCTCCAGCAGCAGCATCGATTGTAGTTCTCATCAGTCCAGAAAGTCCATTATAGAATGTTTGGACTTGAAGCCATTTTGGAATCTCATGGTGAGGACATTTCCGGAGCAAATCTTTGTACCTTTCTCAAGCTTTGTAGAGAGTTTCTGAGTCGTGTTGCACAAAGGTTGTGATGTCATTTCTCAGTTTTCCAGTTCTGGCTGGTGGAAAGTACTTTGCAAGAAATTTTTTGGCTAAAATGTTCCAAGTTGTGATGGAACCTGCTGGTAGTGAATTTAGCCAAGCTTTAGCTCTGTCTTTCAAGGAGTATAGGAAAATACGCAGTCTCATTGCTTCTTCAGCTTCTCGGTTGTAATTGAAAGTGCCACAAAATTCTAGGAAGTTGCTGATGTGGGCATTAGGATCTTCAGTTGCATTCCCCCCAAACTGAACTGACTGCTGAATCATCTGAATGCATGTTTTGATGTCACCTGCATTTGCTGGTAAGGGAGGAAGTACAATACATGAAATGAGTCTGTCAACCACCGGAATTGTTATGTCTCGAATGGGAATTGGTGGTGCAACCTCCAAAGGTTCAGGTTCCATGTTGACTAAAGCTTATTGGCCTTCTCGCATTTCCTTCTCAATTGTCTGATGGTTCTTTCAATTTCTGGGTCAAGCGGTCGGAGTTCAAAGCTTCTGGTTCGTCTCATGAAGTTTCTGAGAACCTGAAACACAAGAAAACAAAAACAATAAGTAAAAAGAAATTAGATACAAGTAACGTATCTAACCCCTAAACTAATAGTAAAAGATAAATAAGTCCCCGGCAACGGCGCCAAAAACTTGACCGGCGTAAACACACACGAATAATGCAAGCGCACGTATCGTTCAAGTAGTATAAAAAGTATCGATCCCACGAGGACTTAATACCTAATCTATTAATTTTATGAGGTCAAATGATTACTAGTATCTAACAGGTTGATTGATTGATTTGAAATGGTGATGGTTCTAAATTTAAAAACAAGTAAATAAAATTTCACAAAAGTAGGTTTAAGAAAATTCAATATTAAAAACTATCTAGGGTTGTGAATCTTTCTAATATCTTTTAAAAGATGAAGTGGTTATTTCATGTTTGTGTAATAAATTGGTTTACTAACCTGGAACACTAAATTATGCAAAAGTCTTTGTCGTTGGTCAGACGCAAATATCCAGTTTAACCCAATTGAACCATATGTCTATGTCAACCAAATTATCTGGATTCATTAAGTTTAAGTTCCAATTATGGCTACTCCCGCCCGACAGGTATATGTCTGTCCTGTAAGGAAATCTATTAAAGGGTTATCTATCCTCAAGGAAGATCGTGAGCTATTAAGTCTAAGGCTGAAACCTAAAATTCCTTTGTCAAGTTTATTTTAGATTTACCACATCAATCTTATTGGTGATCAGACAACAAGAAGCATTAAGCTTAAGACTTAATAAGTAAACATTTAAATTACCCAAACTATAAAATAACCCCTTATAAATCGGTGATATTAGAATTCATCACAACCCCAGATAACTAACTTAATTACGACACATAACTAGGGCTAGTAAAAACTTAAATAAAATAAAAGACATAAAGTAAAATGCTGAAAAGTAATTGCTGAAAAGTAAATGACGGAAAGTAAACGCTGAAAGTAAATTACTGAAAAGTAAATTACTGAAAAGTAAATGCTGAAGTAAATTGCTGGAAAAATAAATAAAGTAAAAGTACAATAAAAGAAAATGCTGAGGTAAAAGGATCCACTTTTATTACTTCTATTTTAGATATCTCCCTTAATATAATATATTAACTTTGCATGATAATTACCAACCAGCCATATAGGCGGTATCCAGATTAAGTCAAATTAATAATTAATTACCAACCGACCAATCAAGCGGTATCCAGTTTAGTCAGGTTAAAACCAATTTAAATAATTACCAACCGACCAATATGGCGGTATCCTCGTTAAGTTAGGTTTTAACTAGTTTATATATTATAATTAAGGGAGATTAATCTAAATATTAGTAATAAAAGTTTTACCTTTTACCCCAGCAAAGGGGAGTTACCTCCTCATTACTGAAAAGTAAAAACTGAAAATTAAAGAAAGAAAAGTACCGTGCGTAAAAGTAAATTACGGAAAGTAAAAACTGAAAAGTAAAGAAAAGAAAGTGTGAAAGCGGAAATTAATTACTGAAAACTGTAAATAAACAAACAATATACAATATTCTTAGTATTCTTAAGGAATTCCTTAGAAGAAAGTATGAATTTACAAATGAAATGGCTTGGTATTTATAGGCAAAATTTTGCCTCCATCAAATCATCCACCAAATCCATTATTAATTGCTCCACCAAATCCATTATTAATTGCTCCACTAATTTCTTATCATGTTTGTGGTGATTTGATAATTTTTATTATTTATTTATTAATTTGTTTTTTTGCTTTGAAAATGATTGAAAATGACTTTAATAATTACACACAACACACTTCTGGATGATTCATCAATTTCGGGCATGAAATCTTTAGAGTTCGAAATTATTTTGTCTTTCAAAGTTGTAGAACTTTGAGTATTATTTAATCTGGAACTTGAATAAGCTCAATCCAATATCGGAGTAAAACTTTATGCCCAAAATACGACAGATGCGCAAAATTGGAATTTCCAAAACTGCACTTCGTTAAAACGCCCTTTCAAGTTTCCAATCTCCAAAATTAATATGTCAAGTCCAATTTTTGCCCTTATTTGACCCACATTTCGTCCTAAATGATTTCATTGTGTCCCAATATTATTTTATCTGTAAAATAAACTAAAACACTTCAAAACGTTCATCTAATCCGAGAAACTAAACAAAATATTAAGTAAAATGGGCGGTAAATATTTATATATTTTCCGCTCATCAAGCTCACATTAAGTAGCTTTCTTCAGATCCTCTAAAGTCTCTGAGTAAATCTAATTTTGTGAACTTGTGATATCGGAGATTCAACTACCAATCACCTCCTCAGAACTCTGAATGAGTGGGGTATTGGGTAACGGTTGTGCTTTGTGTTGATGGTTAACAAATAACAAGATCACCAAACATAGAAGACAGGGTGATTCCAAGAAACAAAAGTTGTGTAAGCTCCGAGAATTGTGTTTCCAGCAAATCTATCAACCTAAGATAAAATGGCTAAGGTTGTGTTTAAATAGGTAGGGTTTTTCTAGTCCAGAAAAACCTTGAAAACGAGTCTAAAATAATAAAATCCCACAGTCTCATTCAAACGCCCAATGCACACGTGACAAACGTGAAATGTTCCCCAAATCCGTTTGAACTACCTAACGAACACATGACAAACGGGAACTCTATGGAAGGTTTCGTTCGTACGAGATGAAGAAAACACCATGCACGGGAAGCCACTGCTCAATTTCATCCGAACGTTAGCACAGACGTGACAATAACTAACCTCGTTCGAACATAATAACAAAGCTTCGATATATTAATACACAATATTTTAAATACTAGTCCAATTGGTCTGAGATCTTCAAGACTCAATAAACTCAATTAAACTTGTTTTGTTACGGAAGTTGCCAACATACATGGAACCAACAATCTCCTCATTTGGCATTCCATGGAAAAACCACATAATAGAAAGACTATGGTAAAAAGATGCGAAAATAAAATAGCCAACTGTCAACCATCAAGACAGTGACTTATTATTATATGACTCGATCTAATGCCTAAGTAAACAGTCTTGAAGTCGATGAAGATGCAATGCCACTGCAAATAATCTACTCACCTGAAACAGCCACAAACAATAATATACTTGTGAAAAGAAAATGGAATAAAAAACATATATAACGAAACAAAAATATAATTCTAAAAAAAAAAACATACGGTGTTTCTCATAAAATAAAATGCTTAAACCTACTCTCATTTTTTATCATGAAATGACAATGGGTATATCACACAGAAAACTAAAAATCATGCAGGAGAACTGAAAGTAGACACACTTGCTACTCGTAAATCTAACTTACTCCCCCTAACTAACAGCACAACTTAGTTAGTAAAAAGAATATATGGGAAGTCAAAAAACGATAACTAACTAAATGAACTGTAATATGCAATGACATGAAGCGCATACAAGCATACACTATTAGAAAAAATAAATATAAGTCAAAACGACTTAAAACAGTATTACAAGCAAGTACAATGATGTCCAGTTCATACTTAGCTATTTTTGACATGAGATAATATGAATTATTTTTGTTCATGCTCAAGAATACACACATGCATATGACATAAACACCAAAGCTTAGCAAACACTTGCGTGAAAAATAAGTGCACAACAAGTCAAGGCTTTAGACCTTATTTTATGAGTAGGACCATGCTAATTAAAGAAATCATATCTCATGAAATACCAAGTCCACAAAATAGGTGTTCAAACCCAGCACCACTAGGACCTAAAAATAAGCAACATTGGTTGCATGCTATAATTCACTCCCATTAAATATGACCTCATCAATAAACCTCTTTCGAGTGAAGGATTTTTGCATTTATCTTTTAATATTAGCACATTTGATTTTTAAAATACTTTTGAATTGAAGCACTTGAGACTCATTAAACTATATATACCATTGTTATTATTTTTTTAAAGGGAATAACATAAGGTAATCTAGTCAAAAGTCACACTATTTAGCGATCAAAGTATGACAGAGATTAGATTACCAGTCCAAAAACTCGTACATGCAACCAAGCCTCAAAACAATAAAAAAAAACGTGTATGTTCTATGCAAGCATAATATATACAAAGGGTTTCCATCACACACACTCATGCACACAAAGTCCTAAGAAAAATTAAAGCAGATAACACATGCATAACCATATATCCTACATACCAGGATCAGATGCAGCAAGCTTCTACATACTCTTTCAAGCCACAAAATCTTTTTGGTCTTTAGCATTATATATATATAATATATATATATATATATATTGTATTTTTCTTTTTTTTTTTTTTTTAAAAAAAACAATAATAAAATACACAACAACGCTTGTTACTATCCAATGGTACTTGGAGTTGTATCTTGAGTGCATATCAGATTACCATCTATTCGAAATCAACTATGAAATCCATGTTTGAGTTTCCATTTTATATACCAATGGACATAAAACAAAACCAAAACAAACCTTACACACCTATATGGAATGAAAACAAAAAAATGTTTTCATGCGAAAAATTAAAAAAACACATACACACATGCAACTGAGTATGATGAATGCACCATCTAAGTATAGACACACCAAGGTGCACTCTCATCACGCCTTTTAAGATCAAAGCATTCTGAAGTTATTAGTAAAATATCTTTATTTCTTACCCAATTTTTCTTAGGAGTCTCTTCACTTGAGAATTTCTTGTCAGCAATGCAAGTTTCTAATGAATCGAGTCTGTTTAGCTAATGAAGAAACTTGACGATATGGATTTGAGGAATCAAATATAGGTGAAACACTCTTAGGCCTTTTCTTTCGTTTATGCAACATTAAACACTTATGCCTAATATGTCTTAATTTTCACAATGATGACAAATAGGCACAAACCTCGATGAGAGCGAGGTCTACAAGAAAATCCTCTAGATTGAGATTGGGTCACATGACAAGGAACAACAGAAGCAGTCACATGACACTCATCAATAGGTTTCTTTCCCAAGTCATGTGGATGAGCGACAAACACAATTTTAGAAGATAACGTCTTGTCACAACTCAGCTCAACAAAGTCTAATAATTTATTCTCACAAGGAGACATGTCAATCCCTAACATGTGGTCTAACTTTTAAGTCCCACTGGAAAATGCCGATATCTATATTCTAGTATTTTTAAGTTCAATTTCTAGGAATTTGACTCCATCAACTAGCTCATAATTCCTCTCATTGAGATCATCAACAACAATAAGGCTCATTTCAAGCTTGGCTTGAACTTCATTAATTTCTAGTGCAATTTCTTTCATCCTCTTATTGACCTCTACTCACGTCTTATTGATAGCTAAGCTCTCATCAAACAATTCAGTATATGCTACCTAAAGATCATCCTCATCTACATCATTGTTAGAGAACTCTGAACAAGCATCCATGTCACTAACATTGGCCTCTCTCCTACCAGCATACTGGAAGAGAATAAAATGTAATTTCACTTCTCCTCAGAAGACTCATCAAAAGAATATCCACCTTCTGAATCACTATAGGAGACTCTCAATTTTCTTACCCTTAGATTTCAAATATGTGGGACATTTAGATCTTATCTGACCAAAGTCTTCACATTTATGGTATTGAACGACTTGAGGTTCCTATATTTCTCCTCTCTAGACTCTCTCTTGTGACTACTACGCTCTTTAGGTTTCTTATCCCTACTTCTATCAGAGCCACGACCACTTTTTTCAGCTTAAGAAACATCTTGAACTTGTTCACAAATATGGCTATATCAATATTTGTGAGAGAATCATCCTCATCATCGGATGAATCACGAGTAACGTCCTTCATCGTTTTCATTACTATGTTCTTGGGCTTTCTATAAGTAGGAAGTTTGCTCTCATACTCCTAAAGGTTTTCTACATGGTCCTATAGTTTTAGGTGATTTAAATCTTTACTCTCTTCAATGGATGTGATCTTAGGAAAAAACCTTTTAGGTACGGATTTAATGATTTTCTGAACTATCATATGTAGGAAATAATTTCCCTTGCACAGCGAGAAGCAGTTTAGGCTCTGGGATCGACTGTGAAATTTTTTTCTGCCTTCTCCCTCTTTGGTTGGATCTAACCAGCCACTGGTCTGATGTTGTGCTTCTGTTTTAAACAATATTTCAGCCCCGGAAGAGCCCCCGTATATGGGGTGAACAACCTCCTTTGCACTTAAGCCTCGCGTCAAGGCACATGGTAATTTGCGTCGCGATGCTCCATGTCACAACTTTCTGTCTTGTTTTTCTTTTTGAGTGTGTCGCGACGTGAAATAGTTAATGTCGTGACTCGCTCGTCTCCGCGTCGCGATGCGATATCACTATCGTTGAGACGCACTATGCCTTAAAGTTTTTGCCCTATTTTTGTTCCATGGTACGTTACGACACGCCAGCCTGCTTCTGTCTTGAGTGCTCTGTTGGTGCTATTTCCAAGCCCCAAACACACTCACTGTCGTGTGTGTAAAGAAAAAAAAAGGAAAAAGAAAGTTTGTTCCAACTCCGAATGATCTTCCATGCTATGGATCTTTACCAATAAAAGGAAGTGTGGGCTTCACTCACAAATTAAAATCCCTAAAATCTTTAGAGATTGAAATAAGGTTTTGCAACCAATTCCTTAAACACTTTAGAGATTTAATTAAGATTCGTCACACCAGAATTTTCTTTTCTCTTTTGTTCTTTTTCTTTTTCTTTCAACACTTGAGAGAAAATAAGAACCACGGTGGCTTGGTTTTTCAAGAAATAAATTGTGTTAAAAAAATTATTTTTCTTTTTATACTTAGGGTTAATGTTGTAAAAAATTAAATAAAAATCCTAAGCACATTAAACACCAAATTCGGCCACCCCTTTTTTTCTACACCTAGTTTTTATAACAACCAACTTATTAATTGTCATCATAATGATAATTAATGTAATGTTGAAAAGGTGTAAATACCATTAATGTAATGTTGAATTTTTTTCAAATCATATTTAAAAAATTCTTCATTCCATAAATGATATATTAAATAATTTAATATTTATATTAAATTAAATGATTATCTTATAATCATTAATTTAATGAAAACCTTATATTAAATATAATATAAAGTTATATGTGTGACAAAATATATTATTAATCCTATTAATAATATATGTATGTGAGTATATAATTGACTATCCAATTATATTTAATTTGTTACAGTATATCGAGTTAACACGAGGACCAAATGGACCTACGGTTCCGAGCTTCAATAATCCCAGAATATTAATTAAACTCTTTAATTAAATATTTCGAATTAATACCTTCTGATTATTCCACTAAAAATCCGAAGTTGCACTCTTTTTGCCGTAAATAGATAATATAAGCCAAATTGTGTCGGTGTCCATTGATATAGTCATTACATACTGACCGGCGTAATCACACACATATAACGCAAGCGCACTTCATCCCCAGCTTTTCCATTTGTCCCGGTTAAGATATCATGACTCAACTTGCAACCAAAGTATCATCGACACCTAGACCCGTGAAATTATAGACAAAGATAGAGTTGTTTGGAGAAAAATGAAAGAAATATGTTGTTGGGGTTTTAGCGCGGGAGCAACAGAAGCGCGCGGTTCGGGCGAAATCGTAATTTTAAAACTTTTAAAATTAGCAAATAAATTATTCAATATCCAATATAAATAATTCATTCATATTTCACCTAAACATATTTATTCGATATCAAATAACGACATAAATAAGTTAGAAACATCGCGAAAATTTTACGAAAATATTTTTCCGTAAAATGGCATAAAACGAGTTTTTGTCCGAACCGATCAACCAATACACATGAGGGCTGCTCAGGTCAGCCCCAATAGTACTTGGGCAGTTCATGGGCTGCCCAAATAGTGTCCAATTCACTGTTTTGACAGAGGACATCCGGTAAGCCCGAAACTCACCCGGTATTGCCGTTTTTCACCGTTTTCGCATATGTTAACTCCGAAATAATTTTCGGCAATTGTTCCGATGCCCAAAACACATCCAACACATTTATACAATATATTTTTCATCGCCAAAATCATAGAAAATCCAGATCTTATTTGGTAACTAAAAATATCATTTTTCATGCTTTAAATCCAATTTTCTCAACAATAATCATATTAATATTCACACCAACCAAAGTCACCAAAAATAAAGAACCTAAGAATAATTCTAGGAGTTACAAGTGTGTGTTGGGGTTTTGGGCAAAATACCCGGGTTACGCAGATGAATGCGGAAAATCAAATTTTCCTATTTCTTTAATTTTTCTTGGGTATTTATTTTAATTACTCAATACTCAAAAACAAAAAATTTTAACCCAGAAATCATAATTTCAGTAAATTATCATACAACCCAAAAACTTTTCATTTTAATCATTTTAGTCATAAGTTGTTCAAAACAAGCTTAGGTGATTTTCAATCACAACCAAAATGATTTGTACACCAAATATACATTAAAACAGAAATCTGAAAATTTTTCCAGATTTTTCTGTAATTACGGAAATGCCCCTAAACTTTGCATTTTGATCGTTTTAGTCCTAATTTGTCAAATACATAATTAGGTGATTCCAAATCACTACCAAAATGATTTATACATGTCTTATATATGAAAATACAAATTGAAATTCAAGAAAACAATTTTTCCCAAATTGCCGAGAGGTCCCTTAATTTTCCAGGATTTGCAATTTGGTCTTTTTTAGTTCAAAACATGTCAAGATCAAATCCAATCGATCCGAAATTTAATATACATCATATATACATCAAATTACAACACATATATGAAAAGCCCCAATTTTGGAAAGGGTTATGAACCCTAGTTTTATAATTTCCACAAATTGACAAATTACACCAAATTAAACAAATTCAATACTTTAATTAAATCCTTACCGCACCAAACAAGTCTCACCACCATGAAACAACTCAAGAACAATTCTAGGTCATTTATGAGTGGCTAAAAAACTCTAGAATGGCAACCAAAACATCTAATGACCAAAAGTGTCCTTATTAACCATTAATAAGCAAACTTTGTTTATATACATGCATATATCTTTCATTCATGCTTCCAACCATCATATTGCAAAACTAAACGAGTAGAGAAACAACCAAACATCATATGTTAAAGCTTGGAACCCTAGAAATATTTTTCTAGTTGAAAAGGAATTGAAAAAACTTACAAATGTTAAAGTTTTCTTCAAATCTTCTTCTTTTCTTCACCTTTTTCTCTCAACTCTCTTTTGTAATATTTTTGGAAGCTTAACACACAAAGTTGCAAATGAAAAATAAAGCACTTATATAATGAAATTGGCAATTTTTTAATCAATATTGAAGAAGCGAAATTCAATTTTGCTACCTTTTCCAAAAAGTAAAATACATGTGCACCAATCATATTTTGCCATTTAAAAGCATAATGATGATAAATATAAATTTATTTAATTATTCTAATTATTTAACAATTAAATAATTAGATAATTACTTAATACAAATATCCAAATACATGTATCATATTTACTTTAAATATTCTATAATACTTATATTTGGAACATGTGTCAAATTCTTTATTTGACCAAAAAAATAATGTGTATTTTATAAAATCAAGTATTTAATCCAAATACATATTAACTTGGAAATGACCGAATAGCCCCTATGCATGTATCTTTTCGTTTAATCGTTAAATGCTTTATAATTAATCAATATTATTTATAATAGTTCCCCTAGTGCTCTACGAGTATGTTTCATTAGTGAGACTCTATAGATTCAGGCATATCATCACAAAATCCATTTTCGTAGCCATAATCTACCCACCTGTAAATTATGACGACCACGGATAAACTCGCTGAATCTTACATGTCGAGGTCATCGCATACGTATAATCCCTCCGTCACAGGTATTCGGATTATTCCAAAGATATAGATATAAACGTCAAATATCTATAGACATAATCTCGTCGACGATTCTATTAACAATCTCTTAATAACACTTAAAACTTACTTATATAGTGTACCACGGGCCCATGGATTTAACAGATTGCTAATTCTATATTGAATACCTATGCTTTGTACACAGAACTGACGGATCCTATCTTGATACGCACATGATATCTTGATGATCAATCCACACCCAACGAACATGCGGATGTCTGATGAAAATAGATTGGTGACGTGACTGCTATCAAAGTGTGGAGGATACCTCATACATCCACAATGGTATCTCAAGTCAAAGGACCATTATGCTGACTTGACCCGAGAAGATTCCTATTGACGTTGGTGTACCATCTATTAGAAAATCTTCGGTGTGTCATTTAGTGTTTATCCAATATAAACACCTACACGTCTATAAGAGTTTCCCCAGACTCATGGTTCATTGGGATAAACCATCAGACCAAGTCTCGATATACGACGTATACTGGTCTCAACGGATTTTACTAACCGACCCGTGTTAATAAATCTTGACAATGAATTTTATTTTATAATATACTTCTAAGAGTGACACTTCCCAATGTCAATTACAAACTACGTTGTGTTAAATATTACATTATATATTATCGGGTCTTTATCTAATATATACATATCACTAAATCCTATTTTGTTTCAATCTAATCGTAATTAGATCGAATATGTATATAAAACCAAGAAGTACTACCATAAATAAGTAATATTATGGAAAAAAGAATTGTTCGTATTCATGAATCGGACATAAATACGATCTGGATTAGCACTCTGAGCACCAACCCTAACAATTTCTCCCACTTGCTCTAGTGCCAATCCACGGTATCATATACACATCTAAATATGTATTACATACGCATGGTCCTCAAGAACAAACCTAGCACTCAAGAGGTAGGCAACAACAAGTAAGCCCGCTATAACATATTGAGTTTGTCCAACAAACCCAAAATGTTTCCCTTATTCAGCATGATTCATATTTTGCATAACCTAAGTTATACATCAATATGACTCAAATGCAATATCAATATTGTGCTATAGCTACTGAACTGTCCAAGTATTTAGGGATTAAGTCCAAAATACTATGAAGACAACCGCAAACACAACAACAATATCAAAAAAATTTAATCTATAAGGTCACTTTGCAACTTCATAAGTCAATACTTCATTAGTTATAATTAATTCCACTTACACAGTAGAATCATTCGTGACACTCTCACTGTATCTTTTCTGACTCTTTTATGATGTAGACCATCTAAAATCATAATTAGACTCAAACTAATCAGACCCTCGTAGTTGCAGACTATATTCTTCATGAATAAGAAACTCGTTCTTAATATCTCAAAGATAACAAAGAACATGTTTCAAACACATCCTATGGTCTATAGCGTATCAAAATAGTTCGTGATAATTACGATTAAATTGATGTCTTTTAGTCGTGCATAATATAGTATTCATTATGCCATCATCCTATGATGCATAAGATTGACTAAACATTTTAATCAATTTCTCTTTCGACAAATGAATCATCCTTCACGAAAGATGAATACTATATTAAAGAGACTCACTAACTGTCAAACAGTTATACTAACTATCACAAATTTAGTCTTGTTGTGTCCTTTATTAGATCATATCTAATGCACGACTAATGGGAGTATCTCACAAGTCTCTTAGTTTTATATCATATATATATAACTTTATATCGAATATAATAGAGACTGCTCTCACTGCTATCACATAGAAAAGAAGACTTAGGTAAATCTTTTACCTTATAAACGTCTCATTATTACATTAATAATGATAATGTCATTAGGATATACAATACTAGAAAGAAATTTGTACGCTCCCACTAACCTACTAACATATATGTATTTTCTATGCTTTGATAAAATTAGACAATCTGACTATTATCAAAATTAGAAAACACATATTTTCGGAAAGTTTATCTGAGTCTACAATAGGCTCTATGAGCTAGTATATCAAACTGTGATTTTAGGAGAATACAAACTGCAGGGCCATTCTAGAATGAACGCTTCAAACAAAGAAATCACAATGGATCTCTTATTCGAAGAAATCATTCAAGAACGCCACTTTGCATTCTTTAGCCAAAATATATAGTTTAATATCAACATTAACCAACTGATCTTTAATTGTTCAATTAGTGCAACTAGAGACAAGTTTCGACAGAATCTACAATAGATTATTGAGTATAACTTTTCTCACTGTCATACTATAAAGGTCAAACCTTTAATAAGCTCACTTTGCTTTTACTGCGCAAACCATTTGCACATTTTATTAACGATTCATAACAAAAGCTCAATCAAGTTCAAAACTTGATCGTAGTAAGCTATGAACAATCTTAGATCTATGGTCTAATCAAACTTCTGAAAACGAAATCAAATATCGCTCCCACTATAAGTTATAATAAATTTTCTTCGATAAGAAAATAATAGAACCAATAAGTATCATATACTTTGTAAATGATTCTGACATCCTATTGAACTTATACGGAAGATGTCTTAGGGTCTTTTCATCTTATTTATTATGCAGTTCCATTTATAGTATATCACTCTCACATTTGACTTCAATAAGTCAAGTATTTTCTACAATGGTCAACATCCGATGTTACATACCAAGTAATAAAATAGTTTTATTACCCGAGATCGTAGAAATGATATTCCATCAAATAAAATACAATATTCTATTAAATAGATTAAATGATAAACTTTTACATGTACCTCCGTAGCGCAAGTACTTTCAATTATATAACTATTATACAAAAGAAAGATTCAAATCTCAAACTTTTCAAAATTCGAATTTTCTACCTATACATATAATATACGTAACTATAGAAACTAATGGAACCTTAATTAAAAGGAAGAATAGTGCTACTGGAGCATATCCCCAAAAGTTTTGAAACTAATTCAGTAACACTCAATATCAAACGAATCAAATCATATAATATTCGATTTCTCCCACTGACCAATTCCATCACGATGGAATCATATAAGAATAATATTGAGAAAGAATCATATTCATTGAATAACCTTAGAACTAATTGCCATAAATTCATATGTTTGATCATTTTGAACATCTTTGAACAATTCAAAGACTCACGATGAATTTTAATGACATAGTTTTCAAAACTTCAAATCGAATATCTTTGAACCAGTCAAAATATTCTATTCGCGTTTCATCAGAAACATATTAAAAGTTCTCGAACCATTTAAGACGTTCAATATGTATTCTTTTAGAAACACGTAACTAAGTCATGACAACTCATTAACTAAGTTACGAAGTATAGAAAACTATCCAATGCAATTTCTAATTCATTAAACTACATACATCTAATGTATTAGTTTAATAAACTTGTGGTCTAATGACGATCATTGGTTAAATGAGATTTAATTACTTCCTTAATACAATATTCATTAAATGGATAAGAATATGTGGTGTGATCTCGTATCAGCCCATCATTTACCATACAGATTAATCATCTAATGTTTATGTGATAAAATCTCATAGAACACTGTTCTAAATTATTTAGTTAACCGAATATTTTTCTTAATGTTTATCTATACATCAATGACACTACTAATCGTTTTAAAATATGTAATAACTATTTATAAAGAACAAGTAACTATCCAATAGTCACAAGTTATGATATCAAATATCAAAACAATCATTAAACAATATTTTAAATAACTTGATGGGAGATTCGATATCCAATACTTATAGTTGTCGTATTGTGAAAATCGATATTTCCTATATAGAACTATATGCATCACTTTTCTTTAGCTTTATAATTTTCCTTCAACTATTCACAACAATTGCAAATAATTGATTAAAAAATTGTGTCAGACACATTACCTCTAAAGGTCACTAAAGCCAAGAAAAGTCATTATCAGATAAATAAATATCTAATGGGGTTTTCTTAATGCCAGTCAAGAATTTCGAGATATTAACTAATTCACGTCAATTCTTACTGCAAAAGAAACTATTATATCCTAAAACATATATCTATTTAGATTATCTATCATGACTTAGAAGTTAAGTCACTAACCATCTTAATTTTTTAAGAAAATCGGAACAAAAATTCCTGATGGTTTTAACTAATCTAACAATATCCAAGCCTACTCTAAATCTAGAACCTACTCTAGAAATCTGCAACCATAAGGAAAGTCAGAAAACATGTAGAAATAATATGCATGTAGTGGATTAGAATTTTTAATTCTATCAACAATATAGAATAAGGAAAACATAAGCAGCAATTTTCATAATATTACACACTGCCTTAATTATGGAGTTTTAAACTAAGCAGTGTCTCCCACTATTTTACATAATACCGTAATCCCCAATGGAAAATGGGAATCCAATAATTAAATTGAATTCCATAGTGAGAAGTGGAACCAATTAATATATTTCGACTCACAGCTTTGGCATGTTGTAACATCCCGCCTAGGCCAGGATGTTACCGGCAGGAGAAAAGAAAACCCATCTCCATAAGCCTCTGATTCTAACGAAATTTCGACATGATATATGGAGAACATCATGCAACCTGGCTTATAGCCAGCACCCTGAGACAACCTGCTTATGCAAACTCAACATATATGCAAATCATCATATTGGCCTCAGGCCAGAACTCAATGAACAAAATATAAATCACTCGGCCTTCGGCCAGAACTCAAAATAAACTATGTTATTACACATGCAATACAAGTACAATTACAATACAATGAGTCGTGAGGACCCATAACTCGACCCAGGACTCAATGATTCTCTTGACTGTAATTGGGGCGATCAACTGTCTTCAAAGTCTTCACTGAAATCCTGCTGGTTCAGTATAACTGCTACTGACCTGCAAAAACTAACAAACTGTTGTGGTGTGAGTCATAAGACTCAGTAAGTAACCATGCTCATATCTACATCACAAACACACAATAACTTATATTTTCGTTCCATTAATTTTCTTAACTTATCTTTTACTGTAATCATGCAATCACATTTCCATCATTAAATTTCAAACTGTCTACAACTCTCACATACATCACGTTACCATGCATATACTTTTAGCATTACATCTGTACATGTTCATTAGTCAATCATGTGTTGCTACATAGTTTAACATGTTATACAAAGCATACTATTTGTATTCTGCTTATCTTCTCTATATCTCAGATGTATGACAAATCATCGAATCAGCTTTCATAAAACCATTTCTTATCTCATTCTTTTATTACTCACATACAAGCTATATTCAGATTTCTTAACTTACAACTACTCATCACATTTGTTGTTAATCAAACATACATGTCTGAGTTCATATTGTTCAATAACACATATACGAAAATATAATCTCATACGTACCTTATAGGTTGCTTATCCGATTTCTGAACTCATACGTCATAATTCTATAACACATATATAATATGATCAAAGTATATATCACATATTCATTGTAAGACATAAATCTCAAATGCATACATATGTACCAAGTACCAACATATATTCTCAAGCAGCATATATAAGCATTTATCTTAAACTATAAAACTCAATTCGGAAAGAAAAACTTTTCTGAAAACCATATCTCTGTAATTCTTATTTAAAACTTTATTGCTGTAAATCTCATATGGTAACTAAACTCTAAATCTTATCTGAAAACTGAATCTGAAACTAAATCTGAAAACTGATTTCTATTTCTAAAAACTCTTCTCTGAAACTCTGTATGGAAATCTCTTATAAAACTTGTTTTTCTGAAAACATGCTTCAAATCTCTGGTTTTTGGAAACTGTTTCAAAAATCTATTTTCTGAAAACTGTTTACTAAAGTCCGACTTTTGAAAACTACGTACTAATGATCTGGAAAACTATGTACTGAAAAATCTGAAAACTGAAAACTGCTCTATGTCCAGGAAACCGACTCAACTGGACGTGTCCGGGAATAATCACCGGGTCTCTGATGTCCAGGACAACGACTCAACTGGACATCTCTCTGCACCCAGGACAACGACTCAACTGGGTGTGCTTTATACCCAGGAAACCGACTCAACTGGGCATCTCTGAAGCTGGTGGTGCCCTACGTCCAGGACAACGACTCAACTGCAACGTAGAGCTCTACACCCATGACAACGACTCAACTGTGGGTGTAGCCACCACTAGAACTGGGGGTGCGGATCAATGCTACCGCTCAAGCTCTAGACTAGGGACCAGATACACGATCCTAAGCCGTCATCCTGGCCCTACATGTGCACATGTCCTCTGTATCCGTCAATTCCAACTGTAATAGTTACATACTGGGGTGAGGTTTTACCTCATGCCCCGAAAAACATAAAGCTCACTGAAAACATAAGGAATCGTGCTATAGATTTCAAAACTGTATAAACAAGCTCAACTGTGTCTGTCAATTCCATAAATCACTGAGATTGGGTTTTTACCCCAATCTAAATCAAAACCATAAAACATCCTTGAAATCTTCTGAGGCTCTTTTAAAATCCTTTTGGCTTATCAAAAACATTTCAAAATAGTCAAATCTTTTCAAAACTTCAAAAACATTTAAAACATTAAAATCACCTTACAATACTTTATACTCGTATGCTCATATATATACATTTATGTTTGAGTACACACACACTCATGCTTCATGCTTACTTACAAACATTCTTATACTATCTCATGCAATGCATATACTACTCATTCATGCTCTCTATCATCTTATATACATGTATCTATACTCATGTTGCTAAACATATATATATATATATATATATATATATGCTTAATCTTTTCTCTCTCATCCACGCCTCTCTCTTCTCTTTTCCTTTCGTTTTTTGTATTTCTTTTTCTCTTTTTTTTAAATGATAAAAATCAGTAATACAAAGTATCACAACTCAAAAATTACCAAAATGCCCCCACTTAGAAGGGTATTTTTGGAAATATGTGATTTTGAAGCCCTTACGGCATTATTTTCGGAAAATGATCAACGCGGAGGTTGTTCGTCTCGGAAAAACGAGTCTGATGGTCCAAGAATCAACCCAATCAGAGTTTGTATGCTAATTATGTGACCAAAACCGTAAACTTTACGCGTATAATAAAAATCGTGTAACTGATTTTTGAGACGACGCATCTCCTAATGCAACAAATATTCACTTTATATTATTCTGATCCATAAATCATCACTTGAACTCTTATTCCTTGCAATCATCTTGTTCCGAAACTATAACTTCAGTCCGAGAACCTTCCAGAACTGTCCCGAAAATCTAGGTGTTACATTCACCCCTCCTTATAAAATTTCGTCCTCGAAATTTCTCCACCCTTATAACTGCTGATTCGAACCTGGTCGAATGTGCGGAAACTATCTTACTCTAAAACTCCACTGATATAACTTCTTGTTCCAACTATGAACTAATCATCATCTATAAGTTATGATCCTTAACAGCTCATCTACGGCTTTAAACTGAATGTACTGATCTGGTTCTCATCTCTAACTGTACTGGTCTGGTTCTCATCTCGAGTCATCTGGCCTCACAAGGGCCCTATACTGATACTATCTAATTTATGCAAGTTATCTAATCTAAAAAGGCCGCAAAAGTACTAACTTAAATTAATCTCCTCCCTTACGGAGATAGCTAATCTATGCACATCAATTGAGTCACCCTTGGACTCATACTCAAGCAAGCAAGACACTGAACAATAAAACCATACCATATCAAACTATCATAAAAAGTACATACAAAGACCTACGTGATCTTCACAAAACTGAAGACAATCTCTGACAGCCGGATCCCCACAGTTGCAGTCACTGACCTCTAAACCATGCTACTGACTCTGACTCTTAAACCATGCTCTGATACCAACTTTGTAACATTCCGCTTAGGCCAGGATGTTACCGGCATGAGACAGGAAAACCCATCTCCATAAGCCTCTGATTCTAACGAAATTTTGGCATGATGTATGCAGAAAATCATGCAACCTGGCTTATAGCCAGCACCCTGAGACAACCTGCTTATGCAAACTCAACATATATGCAAATCATCATCTTGGCCTCAGGCTAGAACTCAATGAAAAAATATAAATAACTCGGCCTCCGGCCAGAACTCAAAATAAACTATGTTATTACACATGCAATACAAGTACAATTACAATACAATGAGTCGTGAGGACCCATAACTCGACCCATGACTCTCTTGACTGCAATTGGGGCGATCAAATGTCTTCAAAGTCTTCACTGAAATCCTGCTGGTTCAGTATGACTGCTACTGACCTGCAAAAACTAACAAACTGTTATGGTGTGAGTCATAAGACTCAGTAAGTAACCATACTCATATCTACAGCACAAACACACAATAACTTATATTTTCGTTCCATTAAATTTTTTTAACTTATCTTTTACTGTAATCATGCAATCACATTTCCATCATTAAATTTCAAACTGTCTACAACTCTCACATACATCACGTTACCATGCATATACTTTTAGCATTACATCTGTACATGTTCATCAGTCAATCATGTGTTGCTACATAGTTTAACATGTTATACAAAGCATACTATTTGTATTCTGCTTATCTTCTCTATATCTCAAATGTATGACAAATCATCGAATCAGCTTTCATAAAACCATTTCTTATCTCATTCTTTTATTACTAACATACAGGCTATATTCAGATTTCTTAACTTACAACTACTCACCACATTTGTTGTTAATCAAACATACATGTCTGAGTTCATATTGTTCAATAACACATATACGAAAATATAATCTCATACGTACCTCATAGGTTGCTTATTCGATTTCTGAACTCATACGTCATAATTCTATAACACATATATAATATGATCAAAGTATATATCACATATTCATTGTAAGACATAAATCTCAAATGCATACATATGTACCAACATATATTCTCAAGCAGCATATATAAGCATTTATCTTAAACTATAAAACTCAATTCGGAAAGAAAAACTTTTCTGAAAACCATATCTCTGTAATTCTTATTTGAAACTTGATTGCTGTAAATCTCATCTGGTAACTAAACTCTAAATCTTATCTGAAAACTGAATCTGAAACTAAATCTGAAAACTGATTTCTATTTCTGAAAACTCTTTTCTGAAACTCTGTATGGAAATCTCTTATAAAACTTGTTTTTCTGAAAACATGCTTCAAATCTCTGGTTTTTGGAAACTGTTTCAAAAATCTATTTTCTGAAAACTGTTTACTAAAGTCTGACTTTTGAAAACTACGTACTGATGATCTGGAAAACTGTGTACTGAAAAATCTGAAAACTGAAAACTGCTCTACGTCCAGGAAACCGACTCAACTGGACGTGTCCGGGAATAATCACCGGGTCTCTGATGTCCAGGACAACGACTCAACTGGACATCTCTCTGCACCCAGGACAACGACTCAACTGGGTGTGCTCTATACCCAGGAAACCGACTCAACTGGGCATCTCTGAAGCTGGTGGTGCCCTACGTCCAGGACAATGACTCAACTGCAACGTAGAGCTCTCACCCAGGACAACGATTCAATTGGGTGTAGCCACCACTAGAACTGGGGGTGCGGATCAATGCTACCGCCCAAGCTCTGGACTAGGGACCAGGTACACGATCCTAAGCCACCATCATGGCCCTACATGTGCACATGTCCTCTGTATCCGTCAATTCCAACTGTAATAGTTACATACTGGGGTGAGGTTTTACCTCATGCCCCGAAAAACATAAAGCTCACTGAAAACATAAGGAATCGTGCTATAGATTTCAAAACTGCATAAACAAGCTCAACTGTGTCTGTCAATTCCATAAATCACTGAGATTGGGTTTTTACCCCAATCTAAATCAAAACCATAAAACATCCTTGAAATCTTCTGAGGCTCTTTTAAAATCCTTTTGGCTTATCAAAAACATTTCAAAATAGTCAAATCTTTTCAAAACTTCAAAAACATTTAAAACATTAAAATCACCTTACAATACTTTATACTCGTATGCTCATGTACATACATTTATGTTTGAGTACACACACACTCATACTTCATGCTTACTTACAAACATTCTAATATTATCTCATGTCATAAACTTGCATATGTTCTCATACAATGCATATACTACTCATCCATGCTCTCTATCATCTTATATATATGTATCTATACTCATGTTGCTAAACATATATATATATATATGCTCAATCTCGTATTAACTTGAACACTTGCATTCATACTATTCTTATACACACATACATACTTAATCACGCCGATTTACATATTTACTAGTTCATACTTACTCATGCATACTAATGTTCTTATGTTAATACATACATTACATATTTACTTGGTTAACTATACACTTACGCACATAACCATGTTCATACTCACATGCTCATTATAGTTATGCATTGCACACATACTTACTAGCTCTTGTTTATTCATTTACATGCTTTCTTTCTTCCCACTTATGTTCTATTTTCTTACTTACGTTCCAACTACGTACGCCTACATGCATCTCTTCCTCATACTAACATATATACTCCCATTATATACCTTATATATACACACATAATTGCACCCTACAATCCGCATACATATATTTCCATTATTTCATATATATATATATATATTCATTCATATCACTAGTCCCAATCCCTAGGGTGTAGTCTCTACAACCCCCATACCCAAGTATACTGATATCATACTCACATATATTTATACACAAACAAGCGTCTCAGGCACTTATCGCATAGGTTACTTACCTGGCTTGGCGGACACTCATAATCCCAGTCCGATCTGTCAAAACAAATAACAAAACATGGTCAGAACCGCTATTTGCGGAACTTTCTATTCATCTATAATACACTTCTGGACTTTCCCGGAATACACGAATCCTCTCTGATACTACGGTTTAAACTTCATTACTCTAATATATATCTTTCTATACTATTCCAAACTAGCTAGATAGCTTAGATTCTCATTTTACACTCTTGCGACAAATCTTGCGGAAAGGTTTCCGCAAACACTGCGGAAGGATCTTGGACCTTCCAAACTTATCCGGATTTACTCAATTACTCTCGCAATATCATATTTATGTCATATCCAAAGTTACGGTCATCAATGATCAGTCAAGCGAGAAACCCGATTTCACCGGAAACCCACTTTATCAACTGGATCGATCAAAACTAATATGTTTCCGCCCGAATTCAACCACATGCATCGTTTTAACATATTATATCACATCCAATTCATTTCATGTCAATTTGCTACACTACGGAACTACTGGAAGCATCCGAATATATAATTGAAAACTTTAAAATTACGCATTATTAACGGAGAGTCGTACCGAAATTCCGAGGGGATATTCGGACTCTCAACGGCCATACGAACGCGCTGGTGTCGTCGGAATTCCGATCGGATCTACTGTTCACATCGGGTTATTGTTCACGCGTGACTTTCTTCCTCGTTTTGCATGATTCCGGGCACGAATCGGAGAAATCGTCACCACCACCTCGTAGTACTCATCGAGGGCTTCGATTTGGTGGGTGGCTCGGGCCTTGAAATGAAGCGACGAGCTGGAACCATCAAACCCATTCAAGCGACTGTTCGCCCCTTCCTGCGCCGATTCCGACCACCCTATGAAGAATCACCGGCCACCACGTGGTCGTCCTGGTGGAGACGAGGCCGGCGGTGCCGGCGCGCACCGCCGGGGGTGGCCGACTGGCCGTCCGCCGGCCCCACTTCTCTTTTCTCTCTCCTCCACGCCTCTCTCTCTCTCTCTTCTCTTTTGCTTTCGTTTTTTGTATTTCTTTTTCACTTTTTTTTTTAAATGATAAAAATCAGTAATACAAAGTATCACAACTCAAAAATTACCAAAATGCCCCCACTTAGAAGGGTACTTTCGTAAATATGTGATTTTGAAGCCCTTCCGGCGTGGTTTTCGCAAAAAGATCAACGCGGAAGTTGTTCGTCTCGGAAAAAAGAGTCCGATGGTCTAAGAATCAACCCAATCAGAGTTTGTATGCTAATTCTGTGACGAAAACCGTAAACTTTACGCGTATAATAAAAATCGCGTAACTGATTTTTGAGACAGCGCATCTCCTAATGCAACAAATCTTCACTTTATATTATTCTGATCCATAAATCATCACTTGAACTCTTATTCCTTGCAATCATCATGTTCCGAAACTATAACTTCAGTCCGGGAACCTTCCAGAACTGTCCCGAAAATCTGGGATGTTACACATGTTCTCACCTACGCATATTCATTAGGTAGACAACTCATTGTCAATCACTCACTAGTAACTCCTAGGTTCCGGTCCTGGTCGTTTCTCGTTGTGACAGCTTTGGCATGTTAACAAGGAAGCGTACCAAGGTTAAACTTGTCAATGATAAATTCAAGATACTTACATAGTCCTGATAGCTTTTCCACGTTCAGGATTTCCATTTTCGCTTGAATTTATCTAGTATCACATATACATTCGGTATGGATAAATTTCTATCAACTACACCATCTCTGCTTTGACACTTTCTTAGATGCAGTCATAGAACAGATATCTATAAATCGTATTGACAAGACGGACCGAGAAATATGTATCTAATACATATTACTTTAAAACCTTATTAATTATGGATTTTCCGCAAAGATGATACGCATTTAATTTGATCAAATTATATAAATACAAGCTTCCATAAAGTAAAGAAAAAATTAAACATTGAATTTAAAGGCATATTCACATCATGTGTTCAGGTTCAGACCTGCTTTGATACCATTTTGTTGGGGTTTTGGGCAAAATACCCGGGTCACGCAGCGGAATGCGGGAAAATCGAAATTTCCCATTTCTTTAATTTTTCTTAGGTAAATAAAATAAACTTATTTATTTTAATTACTCAATACTGAAAAACATAAATTTTTAACCCAGAAATCATAATTTCAGTAAATTACCATAAAATCCCAAAACTTTCCATTTTAATCATTTCAGTCTCAAGTTGTTCAAAATAAGCTTAGGTGATTTCCAATCACAACCAAAATGATTTGTACACCAAACATATATTAAAACAGAAATCTGAAAAAAAATTCAGATTTTTTAGTAATTACGGAAATGCCCCTAAACTTTACATTTTGATCGTTTTAGTCCTAATTTGTCAAATATATAATTAGGTGATTCAAAATCACTCCCAAAATGATTTATACATGTCTTATACATGAAAATACAAATTGAAATTCAAGAAAACAATTTTTCTCAAATTGCCGAGAGGTCCCTTAATTTTCCAAGATTTGTAATTTGGTCATTTTTAGTTCAAAATATGTCAAGATCAAATCCAATCAATCCCAAATTTAATATACATCATATATACATCAAATTACAACACATAGATGAAAATTCCAAAATTTGGAAAGGGTTATGAACCTTGATTTTACAATTTTCACAAATTGAGACATTACACCAAATTAAACAAATTCAATACTTTAATTCAATCCTTACACACCAACCAAGTCTCACTACCATGAAACAAGTCAAGAAAAATTCTAGGCAAACTAAAAGAGTATAGAAACAACCAAACATCATATGTTAAAGCTTGGAACCTTAGAAACATTTTTCTAGTTGAAAATGAATTGAAAAAACATACAAAAGTGTAAGTTTTCTTCAAATCTTCTTCTTTTCTTCACCTTTTCTCTCAACTCTCTTTTGTAATATTTTTGGAAGCTTAACACACAAAGTTGCAAATGAAAAATGAAACCCTTATATATGTAGGGTTAGGAACGAAATTGGGCATTTTTGGAAATAAAAATTTGGCAATTTTTTAATCAATATTAAAAAAGCCAAATTCAATTTTGCTGCCTTTTCCAAATGTAAAATACATGTGCACCAATCATATTTTGCCATTTAAAAGCATAATGATGATAAAGATAAATGTATTTAATTATTTTAATTATTTAATAATTAAATAATTAGATAATTACTTAATACAAATATCTAAATACATGTATCATGATTACTTTAAATATTCTATAATACATATATTTGGAACATGTGTCAAATACTTTATTTGACCAAAAAATTTATGTGTATTTAATAAAATCAAGTATTTAATCTGAATACACATTAACTTCAAAATAACCGAATAGCCCATATGCATGTATCTTTTCGTTTAACCGTTAAACGATTTATGAATAATCAATATTATTTATAATAGTTGCCCTAGTGCTCTACGAGTATGTTTCATTAGTGAGACTCTCCAGATTCATGCATATCCATCATAAAATCCAATTCCGTGTCCATAATCTACCAACCCGTAAATTATGACGACCGCAGATAAACTTGATGAATCATACAGGTCGAGGTCACCACATATGTATAATCTCTCCCTCACAGGTATTCAGATTATTCCAGAGATATAGATATAAATGTCAAATCTCTATAGGTATAATCTCGTCGATGATTCTATTAGCAATCTCTTAATAACACTTAGAACTTACTTCTACAGTGTACCATGGGCCCATGGATTTAACATATTGCTAATTCCATATTGAATACCTATGCTTTGTATACAGAATTGACAGATCTTATCTTGATACGGACAAGATATACTAAGGATCAGTCCACACCCAACGAACAGACGGAGGTCTGATCTAAATAGATCGGTGACGTGACTCCCATCAAAGTGTGGAGGATACCTCATACATCCACAGTGGTATCTCAAGTCAAAGGACCACTATGCTCACTTGACCCGAGAAGATTCATATTGACTTTGGTGTACCATCTATCAAGAAATCTATTGTAAGTCGTTCAGTGTTTATCCAATAAAACACATACACGTCTATACGAGTCTCCCCAGACTCATGGTTCATTGGGATAAACCATCAGACCAAGTCTCGATATACGACGCGTTCTGGTCTCAGCAGATTTTACTAACCGACCCGTGCTAGTAAATATTGACCAGGAACTTTATTTGATAATATATTTCTAGTAGTGACACTTTCCAATGTCAATTACAAACTACTTTATAATTGCGCACTACGTTATATATTATCGGGTCTTTATCTAATATATAAATATAACTAAATCCTACTTAGTTTCAATCTAATCGTAATTAGATCGAATATGTATATAAAAGCAAGAAATAATACCATAAATAAGTAATATTAGGGAAAATGAATTATTCGTATTCATAAATCGGACATAAATACGATCTGGATTGGAACTCTGAGCACCAACCCTAACAGAGTGGTCATAACACTCTAGAATGACAACAAGTTATCAAATGACAAAATTGAACTAATATTACACTAATATCATTCAATCTAACTTCACATATGCATCTAGCCTCCAAATAAAAAAGGCACAAAATCTAAGAAAGTAAGAAACCCTAGTACTATACTAGATATTTAAAAACAATAAACAAGCTTTCTAAGTTTAAGATTATTGAAGATTACCTCAAAATCTCCTAATTTCCTTAAACTTTCTTCTTGATTTCTTCACTTTCTTCCTTGTATCTTCAAGAAAATTTTGGGAACTTTTTATGGAGATGGGTTCGGCCATTACTTCTTATGAAATGAGAAAACAAAATTTTCATCTTTAAATATCAAGGTCAAACCGACTTAGGGAGAGAAAGAATGGTATTTTGGTCATTTGGTCAATTAATCTAATTAATTAATAATAATAACCTTTAAGTTAACAAATCCAATTTGTAAACCTTAAGCTTAATAAAATCTTGTCACCTGTAACCAATAATAATCAAACATATTGCATAACAATTATGTAATATTAGAATAATTTAATTATCTAGATATTTAACATTTAAATACCTTAATAATTAATTAATGTAATTATTATTATATATGTATTTTTATTTACATTAAATAACAAATACATATATTAATGGCATGTGTCAAAGTCTCATTTGATAATTAATTAATATATATCAAATCATATTTTGTATCAAATACAAATACACATTAACTATTAATTGACCGAAATGCCCCTAATGCATGTATTTTCGTTTAACGGTTTAAACGATTCGAATTAACTCATTTAATCCGGTGAAGTATTATGAATAATCTATATTATTCATAACGCATTGCCCAAGTGCTCAACGAGTACACTTCATATTTTGGGACTCTCTAAGTTTAGGTTTATCTGACACGAAATCTAATTTCATATCCATAATTCACTCACTCGTGAATTATGACGACCACGGATAATCTCGCTAAACTATGCAAGTCGAGGTCATTGTATACGTATAATCCCTCTGTCACAGGCTATCAATATATATCGGGGATATAGATAATAACGTCAAATCTCTAAGGTACAATATAGTCGAATTTTAAATTTATGATTTCTAAATAACACTCGGAACTCGCTTCCGAAGTATACCACGACCATAGATTTACTAGATCGTAAATACGTACATGATACATATTCCTTGTACACAGGACTGACGGATTCTATCCGATACTCACAGGATATTATGAGCACCAGTCCAAACCCAACGAACAGGCGGAGGTCTGATCTAAATAGATCGGTAACTTGACTGCTATCAAAGTGTGGAGAATAAATCATATCCACAGTGGTATCTCAAGTCGAAGAACCACTATGCTACTCGACTCGAGAATATTCCTATTAACGTTGGTGTACCATCTATTAGGAAATCTTCAGTGAGTCGTTCAGTGTTTATCAAATAAATACCTAAATGTCTATACGAGTCTTCCAAGACTCACGGTTCATTGAGATAAATCATCAGACCAAGTCTTCATATACGACATGTACTGGTCTCAGTGGATTTTACTAACCGACCCGTGTCAGTAAATCTTAACCAAAAACTGTATTTGATAATATACTTCTAGTAGTGACACTTCTCAATGCCAATTACAAACTACTTTGTAACTGCGCACTAAAAAATATATTATCGGGTATTTGTCTAATATATACATATCACTAAACCATATTTAGTTTCAATCTAATAGTAATTAGATCGAATATGTATATAAAAGCAAGAAGTACTACCATAAGTAAGTAACATTATGGAAAAAGAAATTGTTCATATTCATGAATCGGATATAAATACGATCCGGATTGTCACTCTGAGCACCAACCCTAACAATTTCTCCCACTTGCTCTAGTGCCAATCCACGGTATCATATACACAGCTAAATATGTATTACATACGCATGGTCCTCAAAAGCTGACCTAGCACTCAAGAGGTAGGCAACAACAAGTAAGCTCGTTATAACATATTGAGTTCGTCCAACAAACCCAATTGTTTCCCTTAGCTAGCATCATTCGTATATTGTATAATCTAAGTTATACATCAATATGACTCAGATGCAACATCAATATTGTGCTACAGCTACTGAGTTGTCTATATATTTAGAAATCAAATCCAAATATTATGAGACAACCGCAAGCACAACACTAATATCAAAATTTATTATCTATAAGGTCATTATGCAACTTCATAAGTCAATACTTCATAAGTTACAATTAATTCCACTAATACAGTAGAATCAATCGTGACACTCCCACTGTATCTTTTCTGACTCTATATGACATAGACCATCTAATGTCATAATTAGACTCAAAACTAATTTGATCTTAATGGTTGCAGAATATATTCTCCATGAATATGAAACTCGTTCTTAATATCTCAAAGATAACAATGAACATGTTTCAAGACCCATTCTATGGTTACAGGATATCAAAATAGCTCGTAACAATTATGTTTGATATCTTTAATTGCACATAATATAGTATTCATTAAGTCATCATCCTATTATGCCTAAATAACTAGACATTCTAATCAATTTCTCTTTCGACAAATGAATCATCCTGATAGTGGCTTAGTTAATTTAGTTATTTTTAATTGTTTATTTGAATTCAGTTTTTATTTTATCTTTTGCTCGGGACTAGCAAACCTTAAGTTTGGGGGTATTTGATAAGTGTGGTTTATACCCACTTATTCCGACATCTTTAGCTTATTGTTTGTTATATTTCGAAACATTTAAATGTCATTTATAGTGTAATTTATGTTTTATTTGCAGGAGCATTAATACATGGATCCTGGGACAATTGCAAGTGTTTAGGGACTGTACTGATGCATAGGACGCACACAGGAGCCTAGAACGTGAAAAGCAGGAATCAGTGAGAAATTGTACTAGAGCCACGGTGCCCTTGAGCAAATCTGGAGCAGAAGACTGGCGCCAGGGCGCCATATATCCATACATCTTCCAAGAAAGGAGGCGTCATGGCGCGTTATTGAGATCCAAATAACTGGCGCCACGGCACCCAGTAGCCAATACAAAGTCCAGTGAGTATGGCGCCGTAGCGCCATTGACAACTTAACAATATGCATTAGGCGCCGCGGCACCCATTTAAGGAGCCATGGCGCTGCGGGCCAGCAAGCAGACGCGCGTTCCATGAGCATTATTTTTAGGGTTTTGTTTTAAGATACCTAATGGCACCAGGGCTTCACTATAAATATAACGGTCCATCCAACACTCAGGTGAGGCTAATACACTGTACAAAACACATAAATAAATATTTTTAGAGATCCAAGGAGAGGATTGAAGAGCGACAAGAAAGGCTGTGACATCCGAGGAGGAAGAGATTCAATTCAGGTTTTATCTTCTTGTTTCTTTCTTAGAACTCTAATGATTTCCATTAGATTCATGGCCTGTCTATTATTGTTTTTATCTTTGTCATGAATTAACTCCTTAATTATGGAGAATGATGTAATCGATGCTTGAACCTTGTATTGTGTTTATCAATTTTGTTATGAAGTTTTATTGATTTATTTATATTCTTTTGAGTTTAATGCTTTGTGTTTGCTGGCCACAAATATGATGATATAAGTTTAGAATCTATCACTCGAGAGAGGGGATTTTGAATGGATCTAGAGAATATGACCTATGGTTTTATAGAGTTCGAGAGAATCTGTAGTCCTTTGAAGTCGTTAATATAGAATCACAACGCGTAATGAGTTGTTAACTATTGGATTTTTATAGAGATATCGAAGTCTATAGTTAATGATATTTTTACTCGGCACTCGAGAGAGGGAGTGAATATTTTTAAAAACTTGTTGTGATATTTTTATATCGTACCGCAAGTGTACGGTGTCAAGTTTTAGTATAAATATGAGTTAAGAGTGTCGAACCCACAGGGATTGCGTTAACTCGCACTAAGTACTACAATTGATAATCCTAACTTTATTTAGAAAATAAATAATAAAGATTAAATTAAATAAATAAAATATAAAAATAATAAAATAGGAGGAACTAATACGATAGAGATTCTGAATCCTGATTTCACCTAGCTGTCGCCTATGTATTTGTCATACCAATTAATCCTTGTTCAGTTATATTGTTTATAAGTCAAGATTCCGCAAATATCCACTCCCTCTCTCGAGCAGCAGTGAAAATATCATCAACTACAGACTTTGATATCTCTATAAAAATCCAATAGTTAACCACTCATTACGCTTTGTGATTCTATATTAACGACTTCAAAGGACTACAGATTCTCTCGAACTCTATAAAATCCTAGGATATATTCTCTGGATCTATTCAAAATCCCCTCTCTCGAGTGATAGATTCTAAACATATATCATCTTAAATTGTGGCCAACAATCAAGAAGCATTAAACTCAAAAGAATATAAATAAATTAATAAAACTTCATAACAAAATCGACAAACAATTACAAGGTTCAAGCATAGATTACATCATTCTCTAGAATTAAGGAGTTAGTTCATGATAAAAGATAAAATCAATGATAAACAATTCATGAATCTAATGGAAATCATTAGAGTTCTAAGAAAGAAATAAGAAGATAAAATCTGAATCGAATCTCTTCCTCCTCGGACGTCACCGCCTTAATCTCCCCTTGTTGCTCTTCAATCCTCTCCTTGGATCTCTAAAAATATTTGTTTCTGTGTTTTGTACAGTGTATTAGCCTCCCCTTGAGTATTGGACGAATTGTTCTATTTATAATAGAGGCTAGGAGTCATTAAACATCTAAAAAACCCTAAAATCATGTTTCTGGTCCGCGGGGGACGCTGCGGCGCCGAACAGTGGGCGCTGCAGCGCCCAACTCTCGGGAAAATGTATGTAAATGACTATATCTCGTCGAGTAGATGAAAATCGATATATTATGGGTCTCGTAACTCTTTCTAAATCAAAAGTTATAGCCTTTTTAATTTCAGTGCGCAGCTGATGCAGGTTTTTGCTGCTTCTTGAGTATGATACTCCCGATAGAACCCGAAATATGCGTATTTGCTCCATTCTTGATGTTATAATGCTTCCTACAAATAAGACATAAAATAAACTATAAAATACATTAAATGGCTCGAACCATAACAAAATAATAGGCTAAAGATGCTAGAATAAGTGGGTATAAACCACATTTATCACATCCTTTATGAAATATGAATATTATATATAAGAGACACGCTAATTTTCAAACATTTATACTAACTGTCACACAGATAGTCTTGTTGTGTCCTTTATTAAATCATATCTAATACATGACTAATGGGAGTATCTCACAAATCTCTTGTTTTATATCATATATAAAACTTTATATTAAATACAACAGAGACTAGTCTCACTGCTTTCACGGAGAAAATAAGACTTAGGTAAACCTTTTACCTTACAAACATCTCATTATTACATTAATAATGATAATGTCGTTAGGAGACAAAAGTTGTATATAATAGGGAACATAACATAGCTTTTATTTTTTAGGAGACAAACAGGAAAGTGGCCACGCAGTCGACAGTTGGGAAATAGACAATCACGAATGAATTTTTATTTCTCCTCCCAAAATTACATAATTATCCCTTTCTCTAAAATCAATTACCCCTACCCCAAAGTCAATTTATATATATGTGTCTTAATCTACAAATAACATACTTATTTTATTTTATTAATGAAGTATTTTTATTTTATAAATTAATTTTTTTTATTTTTGTTAAATTTATATTTTTTTTCTATATATATTCTTTTTTATTTGATAAATAAGTATTACAAATTTCTTATTTATTGTTATTTATTTTTTGTTCATATATTCATTTAATTATTTTGATTCTTTTTTAATTTATTTAACACTACTTATTTATAATAGAATTTTTTATAATTTATTTAACACCACTTATTTACCATATTTATTCTCTCTCTTCACTAATTTAAGATTTAATTCTTTTTTTTAATCTTAAATATTTTTTATATTTATATTTTTGATAGTTTATTTGCTTAACAAATCTTATATATTTTTTATACATATTTTATTATTTATTTTGAAAGTAGAGAAATTTATTTTTACTTTATTAGAAGTTGTTTTGATTTCGATTTTGTGTTTAGTTTTTCTTTATTAAAAATCGTGTTGATTCTAATTCTAATTTTGATTTTATTTTTACTTTATTAAAAGTTATTTATCTTATTTACGAATTCTAATTCTAATTCTAATTTTATTTTTACTTTATCTTACTTATTTTCGTAAATCAATATCCATATCTACTTTTACTTTATTAGAAGTTACTTGTTTTATTTGTTTTTACTTCTTATATAAGGAGGTAGTTTGCAAGTTTGAAGGTATGATCATTTAAAAGAACATTTGAGCTTCTCTCATCTCCTGTCTTTCCCTTTCAGCCAATCATTCTATCTTCTTATAATAGAGTTATCCTCTAAGTAGAACATTATCGATAAATACAACTTTGGTTCATTTTCAGATAGTAGGTCATGTGAGAATGATGTTCTAAGTGGGGAGACCATCTCCAACAATAGTCACGATTATACAACAAAATTTACTACATAACAGATTAGTAATTATCGTTGTATTATGCATATTCGTTATTTAATTTGAAAGTAAATAAATTATGCATATTTATTTTCTATATATATATTTTTGAAAGTAGAGAAGATATGATAAATTGGGCGAAAAGAATTGGTCTAGAAAATGATATTATGGTAGTGATTAAATATTCTGCCATTTTAAAAGACGGCAAGCTATCAAAGTGTCATCTTATCTGTGAAAGAGAAGGAAAGTATAAACCTCCACGTTATCTTATTTATGGGCAATCCATAATAATGAATAATGGCAGAATATTTAATCACTACCACGATATTGAGCTGCGAGGTATACCAATACCTCCAGATGATGTTATGTGGGGATTAAAGGTTACATGTGGTTTTCATAAACATCAAGTAGCAGAATATCTTGATGGCCATGAGTATCCGTCTAGGCTAAAACCATTAGATAAACAATTTGTGCTCAACATGGCCAACAACACAACACCTCGTGAAATTCTTAGTATTTAGAAGGAAAGAGACTCATCATATACTACGGGAATCAAAATCATTTACAATACCATTTTCACAAACAAATAAGCTAAATGTGGTCTAACTTCTATTCAATATGTCTTGAATCAATTAATTAAGAAAAACTACCTTCATGATTACCTTACAAATCCAGACACCAATGAACTAACAGATATTCTTTGGGTTCATCCTAAAAGCCTAGAGCTATCTGTTAACTTTCTGTATATGTTGATTATTGATGACATATACAAGACCAATGAGTATCGGATACCACTATTAGAGGTTGTTGATATCACATCCATAGTGCGAACTTATTCGTTTATGTTCTAATATCTTAGTAATGAGAGGGCAGAGCGGCTTGTTGGGTTTCTCTAAGGTCCCGGGATCGATTTCAAGCAATGAAACATATATGTGAATACTCGTAAAAGCATGGCGGAAACATATTTACAACGATCGGCTTTTGCGACGCGAGGAACATCAAAATCTTCAAGCTTTTCCTTCCTTGAAGTCTCGGCTTTGGGCTGATTTTGTTGCTCCATTTTTCGGTCATTGTGATCCTCCAAGTTCCAAGCTTTTTGTTGTGATTTCATGCTCACAAGTCGGTTTCCCTATCACCTTCGCAAGACTCCGGAAGTGTGCTAGCACTCTTGAAATTTTACAACAAAATTTCTATTTCTTTTTCTTCATGTCTCGGCTTTGGCAGAAAAATAGAAGAAGAAAATGCCCATTGGGCGTGAGGGAGAGAAGAGAGAAGAGAGAAAAATGTGTTGTGTATAAGTTAATTGATTTCCAAAATCAATTAAACATATACCATTTTTCATTTTCAAAAAAGTCAAAGGCAAAAAACAATTAATGCCCTTCAACTACCACCATCAATCAATAGTGACATGTTGTTAATCACTCAAAGTGACTAGACATCACATCAATCAATTGACTAGTGATTTGACGCTTGATGTGACTTGTGGGCCGCACTTTAATTCGAAATGTGAGTGCGCCCGCAAACACTCCCGGGCTCGGGTTCGCTAATTCCAAATTAATGAATTTTCCGTTGCGACGTAATTAAATAATTATGCCTAGCAAAATTACTATTCACGTCGCTAACGAATTAATTCTAAATTAACTCGTTCGCCCGAATTAAAATCTAATTTTAATTCCGCGTCGAAATCCAATTTCGTATAATATATCGAATATATTATTTTATCGATTAATTCCAAATTAATCGTTCTCTCTCTTTAATTAATATTTTATCCCAGATAAAATATCTCTGTAATTAATCCCAGATTAATTTTCTCTCTCAATAATTAATCCCAGATTAATAAAGTGTGAGTCATACGTCATCGGTGAATCTTCAGGAAGCGACCCATGAGATCCTCGGTTATGTTGGCAGTAGTAAATCCGATCGTCGGACTATCCGAACACGTACGTACCTAGTACTACGTTTTTTACCGATTTACAAGACATGATTGGCTTCTAGCAAAGCATCATGCCTACCCAATTCTCCAGAAATATTCTTACTGGAATATGTGATCTATATCAGGCGTAGTATACATAGTATTGTGTATTTGGATCCAGCATCGGATGTCACGTGCAAGGCCTGGAGCTGGAATTGTGTCTGCCCCGTACGAAGCACATATCGGATCTCTGGTAACTAGTCTCTATAATGGGATAAACATGACCTAGTCATTTTATCCCGATGACTGCAGTACATAAGAGAACCAGTTCCGTATCCTACGTGATCATCATCTCCACTATGACTGGAGTGATACTTCCATCTCGACATCACACCCAATACACTACGATTCTCAATATACCTAGAAGAGGCGTACACAGAACCGGTTAAAGCCATGGACGACCAAAACCAAAGTATATTGATTGTCGCAAGTATTAGCGGTGCAAGTCTCTGGTTAAGACCAAATACACCTACCCCGATTCGGTCTTTCATAGACACATAGTCATACTACCAATGGAATTCTGAGGGGTCTATCCAGAGCGAAGCTGTTTCCGTACCATCGGTAAACACAACCTCCTACTACACTTGCATGAGTATCATATACCCAAATATATGTGAACTATGTCGTTATGCTCCCACAACGCGCACAAGTGTAATACTAGTCTATTTCGCATTATCGATGTCCAATCTCGATAATACTATGACTAGGGATATTTAATGATTAAACCTTCATGGATTGATACTGTCTCATATCATCTCAATCCGGAACTAATCAGTGTTAGTGTTGCTAGAACATGCCAAGGATATAATAAGCAAGAAAATGTGTTCATAAATTCATTATAAGTTGCGGAATTACTTACATTGAATGGATTTGAGCTTTAAAATTTTGAATGAAGATCTCCAAGATACAACCTTTGTGTTGATTCCAAGCTTTGAGTTGTTTCCCTATCACCTTTGTTGATTCCTTGAAGTGCTAGCTAATTTGACTTTGCCACAAAATCAAATAGAGGAGAACATGAAGCTCACGCCCAAAGCATTGTGTGCTAGGGTTTGTGTTTGTGAGATGTGTTACCAAATGAGATAGAGAGATGCCTTTTGGTAAAAACCAATTTACCTTTTTCACCTAAACAAGGTGGTTGGGTAAATGGTTTCACCAAAACCATTCCAAGGTGGTTGGAAAGTAGATGGTTTGGCATAAATGCCAACCACTCTCCCAACTACCACATTTAAAGTAGGCCCCACATTTGAATTCAAAATTCAAATGGATTCTACGAATGTTTGCCGCGACTCAGATTCGTTTAATCCGATTAAATGAATTCTCGTCCCTAAATAATTAAATCTAATTTAATTAAATAACGACGTCTCGTAAATTTATTACGAATGCCGTTTACGACTTAATTCTAAATTAGTATGTTCGTTCATATTAAAGTCCGACTTTAATTTCGTAATGAAATCCAATTCATATTAATATATCTGATATATTAATTTTAGCCCATGCCAATAAATTAAATAGAAATATCAAATTTAACTATTAAATTTATTTTACCGATTAATTCCAAATTAATCATGCTCTCTCTCTTTCGAACACATTTAATCCCAGATTAAATAATGCTTCAATTAATCCCAGATTAATTTTCTCTCTCTTAATTAATCCCAGATTAATTCTAATCGAGTCAACTGTCATCGGTGAATCTTTGGGAAGCGACCCAAGAGACCTCTGGATATGTTGGCAGTAAATCTGGTTATCGGACTATCCGATAAAGTGAGTACCTCGTACCACGTGCTTACCGATTTACAAGACATGGTTGACTTTCTAGCAAAGCACCGTGCCTACCCAATTCTCCAGAAATATTCTTACTGGAATATATATCATCTTTGTCAGGCGTAGAATACGTAGTATTGCATATAGCGATCCAGTATCGGATGTCACGTGCAAGGCCTGGGGCTGAAATAGTGTTTGCCCCGTACGAAGCACATATCAGATATCAAGCAACTAGTCTCTTTAATATCGGATAATCATGACCTAGTCATATTATCCTGATGGTTGCAACCCTTTAGAGAACCAATTCTGTATCATACGTGATCATCATCTCCATTATGACTGGAGTGATACTTCCATCTCGACATCACACCCAATACACTACGATTCTCAATATACCTAGAAGAGGCGTACACAGAACCGGTTAAAGCCATGGACGACCAAAACCAAAGTATATTGATTGTCGCAAGTATTAGCGGTGCAAGTCTCAGGTTAAGACCAAATACACCTACCCCGATTCGGTCTTCCATAGACACATAGTCTTACTACCAATGGAATTCTGAGGGGTCTATCCAAAGCGAAGCTGTTTCCGTACCATCGGTAAACACAACCTCCTACTACACTTGCATGAGTATCATATACCCAAATATATGTGAACTATGCTGTTATGCTCCCACAACGCGCACAAGTGTAATACTAGTCTATTTCGCATTATCGATGTCCAATCTCGATAATACTACGACTAGGGATATTTAATGATTAAACCTTCATGGATTGATACTGTCTCATATCATCTCAATCCGGAACTAATCATAAGGACTTCTACCATTTCTATATCAAAGTAAATAAATTACGAAACGGTAAAAGGCAATTTCATTACTACATAGTTAATTTTGTACAAAAACACAATGTCTTTTACAAACAGTGACGCTATGGGTCATAATTGTCTAACAATCTCCCACTTGGCCTATAGCCAGTCACTCAAGCATCTAACACCTGAACTATGTATATGTCTCTCAAACTTTTGCTGTGAAATAGCTTTCGTCAGCGGATCTGCAATGTTGTCATCTGATGCGACCTTCTCGATCTTCACATCGCCACGATTTATGATCTCACGAATCAGATGGAAACGTCGAAGAACATTCTTGGATCATTGATGAGATCGCAGTTCCTTAGCCTGAGTTATAGCCCCGTTATTGTCACAATACAATGGAACGGGCTCAGCTACTAACGGGACTACTCCTAATCCAATTAGGAATTTACGGATCCAAACTGCCTCTTTTGCTGCTTCAGCTGCAGCAATATACTCCGCTTCTGTTGTTGAATCCGCAACAGTCTCTTGCTTGGAAGATTTCCAGCTTACTGCTCCGTTGTTCAAACAAAATATGTACCCGGATTGCGACTTAGAGTCATCTTTATCGGTTTGGAAACTTGCATCGGTATACCCAGTTACCTCAAGTTCTCCATCTCCATAAACTAAGAAAGCATCCTTAGTTCGTCTAAGATACTTAAGGATGTTCTTAACCGCCATCCAGTGACCATCACCTGGATCGGCCTGATAGCGACTACACATGCTCAAAGCATACGAGACATCAGGTCACGTACATATCATGGCATATATGATCGATCCGACTACCGAGGCGAACGGTATCCGACTCATGCTGTTTCTCTCATCTTGAGTTTTAGGACACATGTCCTTAGATAGAGTAATGCCATGTGACACTGGTAACAGTCCCCTCTTGGACTGATCCATGTTGAATCTTTTAAACACTTTGTCAATGTACGTGCTCTGGGAGAGTCCAAGCAGCTTTCTAGATCTATCCCGGTAGATCTTTATTCCTAAAATATAGGCTGCTTCTCTCATATCTTTCATGTAGAATTTTAATGAAATCCAAGCTTTCACCGATGTTAACATGGGAATGTCATTGCCCATAAGTAATACATCATCAACATAAAGGACAATAAAAGTCATTGCTCTCCCACTAACCTTCTTATATACACAAAGATCATCTTCATTTTGAATGAAATCAAATTCTTTTATGATCTCATCAAAATGTTGGTTCCATGACCGCGATGCTTGCTTCAGTCCATAAATGGACCGATTTCACTTACAAACCTTGTTTGCAAGTCTAGGCACGATAAAACCGTCAGGCTATTGCATATAAACATCCTCCAAAAGGTTTCCGTTAAGGAAAATGGTTTTAACGTCCATCTGCCATATCTCGTAATCGAAATATGCAGCAATAGCAAGCATTATCTGAATGGATTTAATCATGGCAACAGGTGAGAAAGTTTCGTCATAATCGACACCATATCGTTGACGATACCCTTTCGCTACAAGCCTAGCTTTGTACGTTTGTACGTTGCCATCCATGTCGGTCTTCTTCTTGAAGACCCATTTGCATCCAATAGGCTTTACGCCTTCTAGTGCATCAACCAGTGTCCAAACTTGGTTGGTGTACATGGAATCCATTTCGGACTTCATGGCCTCTTGCCATAAAGCGGAATCGATATCTTGTATCGCTTCCTCATACGTAGCCGGTTCGTTATCCTCAATGAGATTAATATCTACATGAGGTGAGATCAGAAACCCATACCTCTCAGATTGTTTCCTGACTCTCTCCGACCTACGCGGTCATTGTGTAATAGAAGATTGTGATACAGTCTCATCCCGGATGGACTCTTCTTGTTCCGTTAAGGATTCTATGCCAGGAACAGTATCACTCTGATTTTCATCGAGTTCTACCTTCCTCCTACTAACCACTGCATTTAGGAATTCCTTCTCAAGGAAAACCGCATGTAGAGCAACAGATACTTTGTTCTCTCGTTGGTGATAGAAGTAATATCGTTTGGTTTCCCTAGGATATCCTATGAATAGGCATTTATCTGATTGGGCTCAAGTTTGGTACCTTCCAAACGTTTGACGTATGCCCAACATCCCCAAATCTTCAGGAATGAGAAACCCGGTTTCTTTCCTGTCCATATCTCATACGGAGTCTGTTATACAGACTTTGACAGAACCTTATTCAAAATAAGAATTGCACTGTTTAATGCATATCCCCATAAGGAAATAGGTAGCTCAGTGCGACTCATCATAGACCTTACCATGTCCAACAAAGTTCGGTTTCTCCGTTCGGATATACCGTTTAATTGCGGTGTTCCAGGAGGAGTCCACTGTGAAAGAATACCATATTCTTTCAAGTAATCTAGAAACTCATTGCTCAAGTATTTGCCACCACGGTCCGACCGTAATGTCTTTATACTCTTGCCTGTCTGTTTTTCAACTTCGTGTCAAAACTCTTTGAATTTCTCAAAATTTTCCGACTTGTGTCTCATAAGATACACATAACCATAACGTGATGCATCATCCGTAAAGGTTACGAAGTATTCGTATCCACCTCTAGCCTGGCTAGACATGGGCCCACATACGTCACTATGAACGAGGGCTAACAGTTCGGTGGTGCGTTCACCCTTACTGCTAAAAGGTGATTTAGGCATTTTGCCTAATAAGCAAGATTCGCAGACGTCATATGAATTTGGATCAAATCCGTCCAAGTACCCACTCTTCGAAAGTGTGGATATGCGAGTCTTGTTTATGTGTCCCAGACGACAGTGCCACATATAAGTTTCATCTTTGTTTGTTATATTATATGTTTGAGATTGATTTAAATTCAAAATATAAAGACCATTATTTACAACAGCAGTGCAAATTTCTACATCATTTTTATACACAAAACACGCAGTGTTCCTGAATACAAAAGTATACCCACATTGGGTTAACATAGATACAGAAATAATATTCCTAGTCAAACTAGGTACATAATAAAAGTCTGTAAGTTCTAGTACATGAGGGCAATTCCAAAACAAAAGTGTCAATGGCCAAAACGGCGACTGGTGCCCCCCATTTTCAACGCGTAGATCAATCTCCCCTGAGGTTAGTCTCCTGCTAATCCGCAGATCCTGCACATCAGTACATATGTGAGTACCACAACCAGAATCAAAAATCCATTTTTTAAAACTAGAAGTAGTCATGTTTATTTCAATAACAAACATACATGAAGCCGGTGTCTTGCCCGCTTTAATCTCCTTCTGGAGCGCCTTGTACTCGCGGCAGTCACGCTTCCAGTGACCCCGCTTGCCACACTGGAGGCAAACATCCTGAGATTTGTCCTTAGGCTTCCCAGAAGCCTTTGACGATTTGGCCTTGCCCTTTCTTTTATGCTTCTTCTTCTTCACACCTCCAGTCGTCTTGGGCCCAGCCCTCGATGTCTGAGATGTCGAAGCAAAGTGCGCCTCGCGCTTATTGCCCTTAAGCATCTCTTTCTCGGCTTCCTTAAGAATTGACAACAAGTCTCAAAGAGTGTCATTAGTGTTCATCAAATTATAGTTTATGATGAACTGTCTCCAAGTGTCGGGGAGAGATTGCAAGATCATATCTACGGTAATCTCAGCCTCTAAGACTATCCTCATCTCAGTCAGCTCATCTATGTCAGCAATCATCTATGCCACATAGGACTCAACAGACATGCCTTCTGACATACGTGAACGGAAGAGCTTCTTTACTAACTCATATCTCTGCGACCTTCGGTTAGATCGGTGAAGATCTTGCAACCTCGCCAACATGTTATAGGGATCCAAGTCCCTGTTCTTGTCGACGGAAATGCTGAGTCATGGAAGCAAGCATAATAGACTGAGCGGTATCACAATCATCGATGTGAGTCTTCCAAAGCTCTAGCTCAAGTAACTGATCAGGTTTGGGCTTAGGCCCAAGAGGTGTCTGTATGGTGTATAGCAGCCTCTCGGCTCCAAGGACTATCCTTAGATTCATTTCCCAATCGGCAAAGTTCGTGCCCTTAAAGACATTTTCGCCCATGATAATGTCTCAGACATTTCCCTTTCCAGTCATCTTGACTACGATAGTCCAACTATCTAGTCAACGATATTTGGGTACAGTCTAACTGTTACAAGAAAAATAACATTGTATTAGTCCAACTAATAAAATAATTTTGAAGAAATATTTTGAAAGCGCGTAAAGCTAAGTATCTGAATGAAATTACAAATTCAATACTAGCCTCCCACTATTTTTTCGGCGAGCCTCTAACCCTCTGTCGAGTACTCGGGAAACCCAGTTTCCTAGTGGGCTAGGATCCCGTTAAATAACACACAACTTTGACTTTGGCCAACAAGCTGTATGATATTTAACTACGTAGATCTCGAAGATCAATTGGATCTCATCCAATTCCTAGATCCGGTAGGTGGACATCCAAGTCCGAAACATATATACAATATTATGCCAATATATCCAATATATTTTCCTAACCTTTTTCCTCTGAATCAACTAAGCCTTGGCTTTGGCACAACAAGTTTAATGATTCCAGTTAAGCGGGACCCATTGACATGGAAAGCTTCGTAATCAATGTCGATGGACAAGAAGTGATCTTGACTTTGGCCAACAAATCACGACTTGGACAAGACACCGATATGGAACAAAACTCTCATGATTCAAACACATCCGCAATTGACAAAGGTCTTGACTTTGGCCAACAAACCAATGCCAACTTTGGATCTTGAGTAAGAATCACTCATCGGAAGGAAAAACGCTTAATATATTTTGAGGGTTTTTCGCGTAAATTGGCAACCAATTTATTATCTTTGATTAGGTCTCATCATACACCCTTAAGCATGCATTCTAAAAGTATAATAAGGTGCGATAAATAAATTAATAATGATATGTGGATGGATATGTCACAAATTATTCCTAGAACAAATCACTCTATTTCCTCTCCCCGGCTAGAACTATTCTAAATTCTACCCAACTACATAATACAATAAAGAAACCTCATTTACATTGAGGGGAATTGGTGAGAAGAGAAATACAAAGAATAAGGAGATAAAAGGCTGGACACGCAGGTCCAATTTAATAAATTCTAAATTTATTACAATTTCCAAAATTTCCCTCGCCCTTCTAACATCCATCTGATATACATTATTCATACAACACATTCATGTATTCATACAAAGCAAGTTATTCAATCAATCTAATCCGATTAATTAATTTTGATTAATGACCATCCAATGTTCAAACAACGATTTGATTTGCGCGAGTCCAACTCGTTTAAGAATAAATACTTAAAGTACGTATTCTTGAATTATATCGAACTACAACTTTAAATCCAAATTATTTGTATTCAATACTAATTCCAATTTAATTCCAAATTAAATATTTACACTTATTTATTTGCCTTAAAGACTTGGATTCCAAATCCAATCTTAATGGGTCTCAAAGGCCCAATAACACCCAATGTCATTTTAATTAAAGTCAAATGGGCTTTTAATTGATTCTTAAGGCATGGGATTTGGCCATAATGGATCAAATCCAAAATGCCAAGGCCCAATAGGAATCACTCTATTGCCAACAAATCAATTTAGGCCCATTAGGCCCAATTATATTCTTTAAAGGGCCAAGTGATGTATTTGGACTTTATGGAATTGGTTTTGGGCCCAATTGGATCCAATCCAAAAGTCCAAAACCAAACTTGATCAAACCAAGCCATTAAGCCCAAATACACACTTTTAGCCCAATTCATAATTTAAAGGCTTATTAACATAATTATAATATTCCAAATATCACAATTATTTTAATTAAAGTGTATTAGCCATGATTAATTAATTAAACTCAATATTTCCAAAATACCAATTAACTTAATTAATCATGCTTAATCCATCAATTTATGTTCAACACAAATTGAAGCCAAAACACATCATTTCAGGCTCAACATGCTCTTGAATTTAACATAAACATTATTGACTTTGATTCCAATCTAATCAAACCAACAATCAATATTTAAACATGCATTTAAACACATCCAATGATGTTACAAAAAAAAAGTGTTGTTCACTGTCTACACCATTCGGCCACACTAAGGAATTTTAAAAAATTTGATCCAATCAATTTTTCTCAAATCTAATCATGCACAACTCTAAGTTAACATAATCTAAGCATGCTCAAAGCATCAATTTGAAGAAATCATATTCAAAACACAAAAGCCCCAAATTTTAGTCTCATGAACCCTAAAATTTTCATGCTTAAACCTGGCTCTGATACCATTGTTAGTGTTCCTAGAACATGCCAAGGATCTAATAAGCAAGAAAAGGTGTTCATAAATTCATTATAAGTTGCGGAATTACTTACATTGAATGGATTTGAGTTTTAAAATTTTGAATGAAGATCTCCAAGATCCAACTTTTGTGTTGATTCCAAGCTTTGAGTTGTTTCTCTATCACCTTTGTTGATTCCTTGAAGTGCTAGCTAACTTGACTTTGCCACAAAATCAAAGAGAGGAGAACATGAAGCTCATGTCCAAAGCCTTGTGTGCTAGGGTTTGTGTTTGTGAGATGTGTTACCAAATGAGAGAGAGAGATGACTTTTGGTAAAAACCAATTTACAATTTTCACCTAAACAAGGTGGTCGGGTAAATGGTTTCACCAAAACCATTCCAAGGTGGTTGGAAAGTAGATGGTTTGGCATAAATGCCAACCACTCTCCCAACTACCACATTTAAAGTGGGCCCCACATTTGAATTCAAAATTCAAATGGATTCTACGAATGTTTGCCGCGGCTCGAATTCGTTTAATCCGATTAAATGAATTCTCGTCGCTAAATAATTAAATCTAATTTAATTAAATAACGACGTCTCGTAAATTTATTACGAATGCCGATTACGACTTAATTCTAAATTAGTCTGTTCGTTCATATTAAAGTCCGACTTTAATTTCGTAATGAAATCCAATTCATATTAATATATCTGATATATTAATTTTAGCCCATGTCAATAAATTAAATAGAAAAATCAAATTTAACTATTAAATTTATTTTACCGATTAATTCCAAATTAATAATGCTCTCTCTCTCTTTCGAACACATTTAATCCCAGATTAAATAATGCTTTAATTAATCCCAGATTAATTTTCTCTCTCTTAATTAATCCCAGATTAATTCTAATCGAGTCAACTGTCATCGGTGAATCTTTGGGAAGCAACCCAAGAGACCTCTGGATATGTTGGCAGTAAATCTGGTTATCGGACTATCCGATAAAGTGAGTACCTCGTACCACATGCTTACCGATTTACAAGACATGGTTGGCTTCTAGCAAAGCACCGTGTCTACCTAATTCTCCAGAAATATTCTTACTGGAATATATATAATCTTTGTCAGGCGTAGAATACGTAGTATTGCGTATAGCGATCCAGTATCGGATGTCATGTGCAAGGCCTGGGGCCGGAATAGTGTCTGCCCCATACGAAGCACATATCGGATATCAAGCAACTAGTCTCTTTAATATCGGATAATCATGACCTAGTCATATTATCCTGATGGTTGCAACCCTTTAGAGAACCAGTTATGTATCCATGCGTGACCATCATCTCCATATGACTGAGGTGATACTTCCGTCTTGACATCACACCCAATACACTACGATTCTTAATAAACCCAGAAGAGACGTACACAGAACCTGTTAAAGTCCCGGACGAACAAAACTAAAGCATATCGATTGTCGCAAGTACTAGCGGTGCAAGTCTCAGGTTAAGACCAAATACACCTACCCTGAATTGGATTCCCATAGACACATAGTCATACTACCAATGGGATTCCGAGGGGTCTATCCAGAGCGAAGCTGTTTCCGTACCATCGGTAAACACAACCTCCTATCACACTTGCATAAGTATCAAATACTTAAATATATGAGAACTATGTTGTTACGCTTCCATAACACCCACAAGTGCGATACTAGTCTATTCCTTATTATCGATGTCCAGTCTCGATAATACTACGACTAGGGATATTTAATGATTAAACCTTTATGGATTGATACTGTCTCATATCATCTCAATCCGGAACTAATCATAAGGACTTCTACCATTTCTATATCAAAGTAAATAAATTACGAATCGGTAAAAGGCAATTTCATTACTACATAGTTAATTTTGTACAAAAACACAATGTCTTTTACAAACAGTGACGCTATGGGTCATAATTGTCTAACAATCATATGGACCTTCTATCATTTATACATCTTGGTAATCTAATTACAAATGATAGAAGAGCAATTTCCTTTATCACATAGTTAATTTGTACAACAACACCATGATTTGTACAAATAGTGATGTTATGGGCCATAACTGTCCAACAATATCCCACTTGGCCTATAGCCAATCACTCAAGTGTCCTACACCCGAACTATGTACGGTTCGCTCAAACTTTTGCTGAGGAAAATGCTTTCGTCAGCGGATATGCATGATTATCATCTGATGCGATTTATACGATCATCACATCGCCACGATGTATGATCCGAACGAATCAGATGAATAGTCGAAGTATTTATCTGGATCGTTGAAGAGACCATTAATTCTTTAGCCTGGGCTGTAGCCTAGCTCAGCTGCTAACAGAACTACTCCTAATCTTATTAGATTATTATCGATCCAAAAGGCTTCTATTGCTCCCTTAGCTGCAGTAATAATCCACTTTTGTTGTTTATTCGGCAACAGTATCTTACTCGGAAGATTTCCAGCTCACTGTTCTGTTATTCAAACTATACAGTACCTTTGTTACGACTTATAGTCATTTATATCAGTTAGGAAACTTGCAACGGTGAACCCAGTCACTTCAAGTTCTCCTTCTCCATAGTATAAGACAGCATCATTAGTTCATCTAAGATACTAAAGGATGTTCTTAACATCAATCCAATAACTATCACTTGGATTGGCCCGATTGTGACTCCATATGCTCAAAGCATATGAGACACCAGGTCGCGTACATTTTTCAATGTACGATTTCTCTGAGAGTTTCAACAACTTTTAGATCTATCACAGTAGATCTTTATTCCTAGAATAAAGGTTGTTTCTCCCAAGAATTCTACGAAGAATTTTTCATAAAAGCCAAGCTTTCACCGATTGTATTATGGGAATATCATTTCCAAGAAATGATATGTCATCATTATTTAGGACAATCACTATCAGTGCGCTCCCACTAACCTCCTTATATACACAAGAATTAATTTCATTTTGAATTAAATCATATACCATTATGATTACATCAAAACGATAATTCCAAGAACGCAATGCTTGTTTCAATCCATCCATGGATCGAATAACCTGCAAACCTTGTTTTCTAGTTTTGGTACGACAAAACCGTCAGGATGTTGTAAACATCCTCCAAAAGGTTTCCGTTAAGGAAAGCGATTTTGACGTTCGGCTGCCACATTTCATAAATGAAATATGCAGCATCAGCAAGCATTATCCAAATGGATTTAACTATGGCAACAGATAAAAGGTTTCGTCGTAATCGACACAATGTTGATAACGATACCTTTTCGCTACAAGCCTAGCTTAGTACGTTGGTGTGTTGCCTTCCATGTATGTCTTCCTTGAAGACTTATATAGTACCAATAGGCACAATGCCTTCTGGTACATCAACCAGTATCCAAACTTGGTTGATATACATGAAATCCATTTCAGACTTTATGGCACTTTGCCATAATAGGGAGTCGATACCTTGTATCACTTCCTCATACGTAGTCAGTTCGTGTTCCTCAATAAGATTGACATCTTTATGAGGTGAGATCAGAAACCCATACCCCATGTTGTTTTCTGACTCTCTCCGACTTACGTGGTTCTTGTGTATTCGAAGATTATTGGTATAGTTTCATCCTTGATGAACTATTTGTGTTCCATTAAGGAATCGATGCTTGGAATAGTATTACTCCGATTTTCATCGAGTTTTACTTTCCTCCCACTTACAACTGCATATAGGTATTCCTCTTAGGAAAACCGCATGGTGAGCAACAATTAAATTGTTCTCTTGTGAGTTGTATAAGTACTATACTTTGGTTTCCCTAGGATAACCTAAAATTAAGGCACTTATCTGATTTGGGCTTTAGTTTGGTATCATCCAAACATATGCCCAGGATACCCAAATCTTCAGGAATGAGAAACCCGGTTTCTTTCATGTTCATATCTAATATGAAATATGTCAAATAGATTTTTATGGAACCTTATTCAAAATAAGTTTTTGCACTGTTTATGCGTATCCGTTGAAGGAAATGGTAGCTCAGAGCGACTCATGATTAACCTTATCATGTCCAACAAAATTCGGTTTCTCTGTTCGGACACACCGTCAAACTGAGGTGTCCCGGGAGGAGTCCTCATTGAAAGAATAATATACTCTTTCAAATATATTAGAAACTTATTGCTTAAGTATTTTCATCATGGTCTAACCGTGACGGTTTAATACTTTAGCCGATCTGTTTGTCTACTTCGTGTCGAAACTGTAAAAGTTTCCGATTCGTGTTTCAAAAGAAACACATAACCATAACGCGATGCCACATCCGTAAAGGTCACGAAACATTCATATCCACCTCTAGCCTAGCTAGATATGGGCCCACTTACGTCACTATGAACGAGGGCTAACAAATCGGTGGCACTTGTACTTTTACCAAGTAAATGTGTTATAGGCATTTTGCCTAATAAACTAGATTCGTAAACATCATTTGAATGGAATCAAATCAGTCCTAGTATCCACTCTTCGAAAGTGTGGATATACGAGTCTTGTTTAATTGTGTCCCAGACAACAATGCCACATATAAGTCTCAACTGATTTACTCAGTTTGAGCTATTTGTTTGTCGTGTTATATGTTTGAGATTTATTTATATTCAAAATATAAATATTGTTATTCACATCTAATGTGTTTATCTCAATATCATCTTTATAAAATAAAACACTTTAGTGTTCTAGATTATAAAGGTATACCCGCAACGGGTTAAACCCTGATATAGAGATAATGTTTCTAATCAAACTAGTTACATTATAACAGTTTCCTAATTTAAGTACACACCCGAATGGTAGTTCCTAAACTTAGGTTTTTACGGTTAAAACAGTGACTTTCGTCCCGTTTCCGAATCACAGATTAATCCCGACTGAAGTCAGTATCCTACTATTCAGCAGATTCTGCACACCAGTACACATTTATGTACCACATCTAGTATCTAAAATCCAATTTTAATACTAGAAGTGAACACGTTTATGACAAACATATTTGAAGTCGGAGCCATGCCCGTCTTCACTTCCTTCATGTCTGCATTGTCCATACGGCATTCACGCTTCCGTGTCCCCGTTTGCCACAATTTAGGCAGACATTTTGGGATATGTCCTTTGTCTTCCCAGAATATTATAATGATTTTTCCTTTGCCCTTTTTCCACACCCAGAAACCTTCGGCCAAGCCTTGGCCTTCTAGAATGTCGAAATAAGATACGTCTTGTCCTTCTTGCCTTATTGCAAACTCTGGCTTTGTCTCATTGAGAATAGCCATTAACTCTTCAAGAGTTTACTATTGCAATTTGTACTTCTAAGATCTAAGAATATATCTATGAAGATCATTCAATTTCATTATCATACTATAAGGATCTAATCCTTAGTTCTGATTAAGAAATTAATGAGTCTATTTGGCAAGCATAACGGATTAAGTACTGAAGTTATCATCACATGAATAATCCAAATATCAAGTTCTATTATTTGCTTAACTTCGGGCTTAGGCTCGAGACGTCACTATATCAAATAAAGTAACTTCTCGATTTTCAGGACTATCCTGATTCATTATTCCCAATTTGAAAATTAAAGTCGTTTAAATACATTTTCACCTAGGATTATGTTTTAAACACTAATCTTTCAATTATATTGATTCTAATAGTCCAACTATTTAATCAACGATTTTAGGTACTATTTATTATAATGATTATTATAGTTCAACTATAATTTAATAGGTTAAATTCAATTATATTGATTACTATAATCCAATTATAAAATCAACTATAATTGAATTAGTTTGATATAGTCCAAATGTTCAATTAAAACACAATTAATTATTAGTCCAACTAATATATTAATTTATTTGAAGAAAAATTTGTAATGAGCGCGTATGGCAAGTATCTAAACGAATATTGCAACTTTAATACTTGCCTCCCACTATTTTTCGACGAGCCTCTAACGCTCTGTTGAGTACTCGGGAAACCTTGTTTCCTAATGGGCTAGGATCCCGTTAAATAACACACAATCTTGACTTTGGCCAACAAATTGTATGATATTAACTAGGTAGATCTCTAAGATCAATTGGATCCCATCCAATTCCTAGATCCAGTAGGTGGACATCCAAGTCCGAAACATATATCTTATATATGCCAATATATCCAATATATTGCCTAACCTTTTTCCTCTAAATCAACTAAGCCTTGGCTTTGGCACAACAAACTTAGTGATCCCAGTTAAGCGGAACCCATTGACATTGGAAAGCTTCGTAATCAATGTCGATGACAAGAAGTGATCTTGACTTTGGCCAACAAATCACAACTTGGACAAGACACCAATATGGAACAAAGCATTCATGATTCAAACACATCCGCGACGGACAAAGGTCTTGACTTTGGCCAACAAACCAATGCCAGTCTTGGATCTTGAGTAAGAATCACTCAATGGAAGGAAAAACGCTTAATATGATGTTGAGGGTTTTTCGCGTAATTGGCAACCAATTTATTATCTTTGTTAAGGTCTCATCATCATACACCCTTAAGCATGCATTCTAAACACATAATAAGGCGCGTATAAATAAATATAATAATGATATGCGGATGGATACTTAAACACATTGTTCCTAGAACAAATCTCTCCATTTCCTCTCTCCCGCTAGCACAAGTATTACTTCTACCCGATTACATAACACTTCTAAGGAAACCTCATTTACATTTAGGGGAATAGGTGAGAAGAGAAATACAAAGAGTAAAGAGGTAATAGGCTGGACACGCTGGTCCAATTTAATAAATTCTAAATTTATTACAATAATTTCCAAAATTGCCCCACCCTTCTAATATCCATCTGATATATATTATTCATAAATCGCAATCATGTATTCACACAAGCATGTTATCAATCAATCTAATCCAATTAATTAATCTGATAATTAATGATCATCCAATGTTCAAACAACGATTTGATTTTGCGCGAGTCAAACTCGTTTTGCGAATAAGTACTCAAAGTACAAATTCTTGAATTAAATTAAACTACAACATTAAATCCAATTTAATTTGCATTTAATACTAATTCATTTATTTAATTCCAAATTAAATATTTACACTTTTAATGTACCTTTACGACTTAGATTCCAAATCTAATCGTTACGGGTCTCAAAGCCCGATTAACATCCAATGTTAATTTAATTTAAAGTCCAATGGGCTTTTAATTAATTTCTTAAGGCATGGACTTTTGGTCAATATGGGTCAAACCCAAATACCAAAGCCCATTTAAGAAATCACCCTTATATGCCAAGAAACCAATTTTGGCCCATTAAGCCCAATTAAAATTAAAGGTCCATTAAGTCATAATTGGACTTTATGGATATAGTTTTGGGCCCAATTGGATCCAACCAATTTAGCATAAACCTAACTTGGTACAACCAAGCCCATTAAGCCCAATTACAACTTTTAAGGCCCAATTCCAAAATAAGCCCAATTAATTAACTTACAAAATTCCAAATTTCACAATTAATTAATCTAAAGTGTATGCCATAATTAATTAACCAAATTAACATTTCCAAAATACTAATTCACTCAATTAATTATGTTCATTATCATCAAATTATGTCCAACACAATTGAATCAAAAAATCACATCATTATCATGCTTACTAGTCTCGGCATTTTGGGGTTTTTATTGTCCAATTCAAATTCAATCCAATTAAATCTCAAATCAACAATTCCCAAATGATTTTAACTCATCCAATGATCAAAATCAAAAAATATCATGACATTAGGGCAAGACTACCATCGGCCAAGCCAGCCAGATTTTGGGGAAAAATTATCCAATTCGATTTTTATCAAATTGACAATGCATAACACCATGTTATCATAATTTAAGCATACTCAAACAATCAATTTCACTCAAACATGCTCAAATCAATTTTGCCCAAATTTTACCCTAATAAAGTTTCTTGCTCAAAATGGCTCAAGATACCATTGTTGGGTTTCTCTAAGGTCCCGGGATCGATCAATTTCAAGCAATGAAACATATATGTGAATACTCGTAAAAGCATGGCGGAAACATACTTACAACGAACGGCTTTTGCGACGCGAGGAACGTCAAAATCTTCAAGTTTTTCCTTCCTTGAAGTCTCGGCTTTGGGCTGATTTTGTTGCTCCATTTTCGGTCATTGTGATCCTCCAAGCTCCAGCTCCAAGCTCCAAGCTTTGTGTTGTGATTCCATGCTCACAAGTCGGTTTCCCTATCACCTTCGCAAGACTCCGGAAGTGTGCTAGCACTCTTGAAATTTTGCCACAAAATTTCTATTTCTTCTTCTTCATGTCTCGGCTTGGCAGAAAAATAAGAAGAAGAAAATGCCCCTTGGCGGAGGGAGGGAGAGAAGAGAAGAGAGAGAAAAAATGTGTTGTGTATAAGTTAATTGATTTCCAAAATCAATTAAACATATACAATTTTTCATTTTCAAAAAAGTCAAAGCAAAAAACAATTAATGCCTTCCAACTACCACCATCAATCAATAGTGACATGTTATCAATCACTCAAAGTGACTAGACATCACATCAATCAATTGACTAGTGATTTGACATTTGATGTGACTTGTGGGCCGCACTTTAATTCGAAATGCGAGTGCGCCCGCAAACACTCCCGGGCTCGGGTTCGCTAATTCCAAATTAACGAATTTTCTGTTGCGACGTAATTAAATAATTATGTCTAGCAAAATTATTATTCACGTCGCTAACGAATTAATTCTAAATTAACTCGTTCGCCCGAATTAAAATCTAATTTTAATTCAGCGTCGAAATCCAATTTCGTATAATATATCGAATATATTATTTTATCGATTAATTCCAAATTAATCGTTCTCTCTCTTTAATTAATATTTTATCCCATATAAAATATCTCCGTAATTAATCCCAGATTAATTTTCTCTCTCAATTAATTAATCCCAGATTAATAAAGTGCGAGTCATACGTCATCGGTGAATCTTCAGGAAGCGACCCATGAGATCCCCGGATATATTGGCAGTAAATCCGGTCGTCGGACTATCCGAACACGTACGTACCTAGTACTACGTTTTTACCGATTTACAAGATATGGTTGGCTTCTAGCAAAGCATCATGCCTACCCAATTCTCCAGAAATATTCTTACTGGAATATGTGATCTATATCAGGCGTAGTATACATAGTATTGCGTATTTCAATCCAGCATTGGATGTCACGTGCAAGGCCTGGGGCTGGAATTGTGTCTACCCCGTACGAAGCAAATATCATATCTCTGGTAACTAGTCTCTATAATCGGATAAACATGACCTAGTCATTTTATCCCGATGACTGCAGTACATAAGAGAACCAGTTTCGTATCCTACGTGATCATCATCTCCACTATGACTGGAGTGATACTTCCATCTCGACATCACACCCAATATACCCAGAAGAGGCGTACACAGAACCGGTTAAAGCCCTGGACGACCAAAACCAAAGTATATTGATTGTCGCAAGTATTAGCGGTGCAAGTCTCAGGTTAAGACCAAATACACCTACCCTGATTCGGTCTTCCATAGACACATAGTCATACTATCAATGGAATTCCAAGGGGTCTATCCAGAGCGAAGCTGTTTCCGTACCATCGGTAAACACAACCTCCTACTACACTTGCATGAGTATCATATACCCAAATATATGAGAACTATGTCGTTATGCTCCCACAACGCGCACAAGTGTAATACTAGTCTATTCCGCATTATCGATGTCCAATCTCGATAATACTACGACTAGGGATATTTAATGATTAAACCTTTGTGGATTGATACTATCTCATATCATCTCAATCCGGAACTAATCATATGGACCTTCTATCATTTATACATCTTGGTAATCTAATTACAAATGATAGAAGAGCAATTTCCTTTGTCACATAGTTAATTTGTACAACAACACCATGATCTGTACAAACAGTGATGCTATGGGCCATAACTGTCCATCACGAGTGACAGGCATTATCAATCTTGAAGAATGGATGGTCTACAAAGAGACATCGTTTCCATCAGTATTTGTTTCATATCGCAATTTGGGGCTCATTAAAGTCTTTGACATATGTTTTCTCATGGCACGCCACATTTTTTGTATTTGGCATATAAATCAGTGCGTAATGACTAAATGCATCGCTATGCTTGGTATGCAATGGAAACACTTTTATTCATCATGACACCCCCTTATGAAATCATCAATACAATGGTCTTACCAGCAGAAATACACAAGATATTGATAGTTCAGTTTGGGGATATTCAGAAGTCATTCAAGAAATCTCGGAACATTCCACCCCATACACATTTACATGAGGAGATTTTTGATAAAATAAGGTGTCAGATTTCATTTAGGGGTAATTGAGTGAATTTATGCTCAGTTGAAATGCGTTGAGAAAGCATCTCACCAACTAGCAGACATATGCAACTGCTTTTTCAAAATAATAAATGGATTGCCATGCGAGCACGATATTGCATATCACCTTCACTTTTCCATTCCAATTCCGATATAAAGTATTAACGCACACTGGATGAGGTTATCTATACACGTACATGGGTTCAATTATGATGGAACACAGCCTAACATGACATCAAATGTTGTTGAGATATTAGATGGGATAGATCCATATATGCGAGAGCATATGATAGAGAAGTTTCTCGATATGGCAGATCCATCTCAAAACATAGTTCGAGTACCTTCATACAACACTGAACAAATAGGTCGACCTACAGGTAGAGATGAGCAAAGCAGACATCGCATAACTTCTTATGGAGATGTATCCACTTCAGGATGTAGGGTCACTCAACCAACTACAACAACTCGAGATAGAGGGAGCCATGGGAGGGGATCATGGTTCATAATACTCAATAGACCTATGATCACTCTCCAGTTCCATCGATTTGTGACACCTATATTAAGAAATTATTGTGGCATATCAACATTATATTTCCCACGTTGTTGATGTTCAAGCTGATCATTATGGATTTAGAGCAATAGTCACATTAATCAGGTATGGTGAAGAAGATTGGGGTTAAGTACGATGCGACCTTATTGAAGAGATTCAACAAAATAAGGATTTATATGATCGAATTTATCCATCAAATGGATAGGCAGACAATCTATTATACTTACTGTATTTCTTCCAATCGCTGGCACCATAGGTACATTGGATGGACTCGATGAGTTTATGGATTGTCATCGGCTCAAGATAGAGTCTTGTACTGCATATATTTGGTGAGAATATTTGGAAATGTTATACTCACTTTCCATTAAAGTCCCATGCAGTTCCAGACCAAGAGCGTCATGAAATAGCTATTGCTCATGTTGCTAGACACTTCGTGCAAGTTTTCTAACAACCTCATTACCCTGTACCACCCATCCCAATAGGTTATCGGAACATTCATCGTACGAAGCTAAAGAATGAGCCACTCATTATATGATACGTAATTAATTATGGTACGAAGCATTGGGTATATCACCAAATGCTCTAAGAGTAGACTTTGGAGGCATCATATATTAGAATTTATGTTTTTATACTTTTAAGTGTAACTTTTTATATTATTACTTGTATTCTTCTTTTGAAATATATCTTTCTAATATACATGAGAATATTTTTATTATGCATAAGTATTGTTAAATAAATTAAAAAATAATCACAAAAATTAAATGAATAAATGAACACAAAATAAATAACAATAAATACAAAATTCGTAATATTTATTAAATAAAATTTAAAAATAAATATATAAAGAGCAAAAAATATGTAAATTGAACAAAAATATTAATTTATAAAATAAACATATTTAATTGAAAAAAATATTTAATTAATTTAATAAAATACTTATTTATAATGGATTTATATACTTATAAGAAGATGGCCAACTTTGTAATTTATTAGGAGGACAATGGGGGTGATAAAATTGAAAAATGTTATTTTTAAATAAGTTAAAATATGAAAAGTTAGAAAAACATTAAATAAAATAAATAAATATAAATATAGATATAGTTATTTTTATGTAACACCACGCCAGATGCAGGATGCTATCGGTAGGAGACAGGATTGACCCATCCCAATAAGCCTCTAAATTTACAGAAAATTCGGCATGATATATCCTAAAACTGGACAACCTGGATCACATTCCAGCATCAAACGGAATCTAAGAAAACATCAAACAAATAAAATGACATCAGGTCCACACAAAATTATCAAAATCATATCATAAGGGCTCCATGCCCACATCATCTATCAGCACTCAAGGGCTCTGTGCCCATAACATCATAAACAATCAAAATATTTACTTAATATATACAAATAGCGTGCTCAACACAACAAATAATATTTTAATCACAAATCCTAGACCTCTAAATATTTTCCCAGGACGCTTGCGAGGGTGATTGTCGCTTGGGTGATTCGCGTCTCGAGTGTGGCTTCCAAAGCTGTCGTGGTAGATCAATTTGGAAGCCAACCTGCAAAATCAGCAAATGATTTTGGATGCATTCAATAAGGCTCCACGGAGTTGACGACAATCACATTTCCTGACACTGATCTATAACCAATTAGTTTCGTTAGAACGAATTACACAAAATATTTCTCTTATGACAAATAAGATATGCAATGTATGGGCACTCATCCTTACGAGAATATTAACGTATCTGGTAGGCTACGAATTTTACGAAGCTTGATTTGGGATTATGTAAATTAAGATATTAAATTTCAAAATCTGCCACATCCCACAAAGCTGTAAAATTCATTGCAGACCTACAAATTTTGAAAGTTCACTACGCTCTATCAAAGGCTAATTAAGGGATGAAATTTTTATAATGAAATCTTCTATTTGTTTAGTTTACATGGGTTTTTTATGGATCTCAATTTCGATACCCGAAAACTCAAGTTATAAGCAATTCTTTACTAGTTGTTCAGGGAAAACATAACCTGACGAGACCGCAGGGCATCCAATTTAAAAATTTCAGTTCAAATTTATAGTAAGTCCAAATTTTTTTTGATTTTTAGATATGTTGGTCTCTAGTTTCTCTGAATCTTACGGATTATAATTTCAATCAACCAAACTCAAGATATGGCCGAACCAAACTCAAGATATGGCCGACTCTTTGCACCTTGCTCAGTGAAAAATAACATCGGGTCATATGCGGAACGTCGAAGTTTTGAATTTTACTAATATTTCATTTTAAATCCAAAAATTTTAATTTCATATATGTTGAACCTTAGAATTCTTGTTAATGTAGAATTTTAGGGATTGGCCAATGATGGTCTAAAACTCATTTTATAAACCAAAGATCACTCATTGCCTTATCTAATCCATTTGGTTCAGCCATTATTAGCATACATTTTAACACTACAATTACACAATATCATGTTTAAAATATAGCAAAACCCAACCCCTAACTGTCGAATTCAACTTCAATAATCAAACCACAATTTCATTCATTCCACTGCACAATAACATCATCATCATTATTTCTAACATCTTCTAACAGCTTACTCTTATCTCCATTACTGTTCCCATAATCAATTCATCACTACATTTGATTCCTAGGGTTTTCTAATCCATAAACACCAACAACATCAAACACCATCAATATCAACAAAAACCCAAATTTATAAATTGATGGATGAGATTATAATTATCTTAATCAACTTGGTTCTTACCTCAAATTGCTTCCTAGAGCTTGTATTTATCCTTAGCTACTTGTTTTGTGCTCGATCAAACTTGACTCCAATGGCTTATCTTCTTCAACTTTCGGTAGTGAGGCAATATTTTGGCTGCTTATGCTGCTACCCTCTCTCTCGGCAATGAGCTAGTTTTTGTTTTTGTTTCTTTTCTTTTCATTTTTTTTTCTCCTTTATAAATGGTAGAAGTGCGTAGACTCTTCCAAAGATCAAAAGGAAAATGGGCTGATAACACTTAAAATTGGGCTTGATTAAGTTTGTTTCTCTAATGCTTCTCACGGCAATAAAAGGAGTTTTATTGCTTTTGTTGTTTGTTTCTCAGGGCATGGGCTTTCAAGGAAATGAATATTTTGGAAGCCCATTTGATGTAAATATTGAAAAGTGTTCAACACGAAAGTTATTTATTTCGGAAAAATAAGTCCAATGGTTCTAGCATCAGCTCAATCGGAGTTCGTTTTCTATTTTTATTGCCGAAACAAGAAACTTTTGCGCGTATAATGATATAAATAGAAATTGCGCAACCAGTTCTCGCAATCACGCGTTTTCCAACGCGATGAAACTTCACTTAAAAATATTCCAACCTATTTCCCAACACATAAACTTTGATTTTCGATTACCATCTCATTCCAAATCCTTAACTTTAATTCGGAAACCATCCAACACCGTTCCTAAAAACTCGGGATATTACATTTTATCCCTAAATCCCGGGTATGATAAGAGATTTTAATACCCATACTCCATCTGTTCAATTAATGTATACAAGAATTTGATCAGTATTCGACCCTAACATATCAGGGGCACCCTTCATAATGAATATTCTATCACTAACAACCTAGGTTTCAAGAAAACGTAAAACATGTTAACCACATAAATAAAAATGAAAAATGTTATTTTTATAGAAGTTAAAATATGAAATTTCAGAAAAATATTAAATAAAATAAATAAATATATATATATATATATAAATAAATAGATAATAGTTATTTTTATCCCTAAATCTTGGGTATGATATGAGATTTTAATGCCCGTACTCCGTCTGTTCAATCCATGTATATGAGAATTTGATAAGCATTTGACCCTGACAAATCGGGGCATGCGACCCCATATGGGTTGTTATTCACATTGAGATTTTATCTCTATTATAACATGATTACCAATACTCATATTCAGTCTGTTCATCCAATGGATACAAAAATGTATATTTTTTAAAATATCGGATAGATAGCTGATAAATTTTAAAAAAAAAACTAAGTATTTTTTCGCATTTTTAAGAAAGATCGGGTGGACGATGGATAATTTCCCTAGATTAAAAGGTGGTGTTGTTTTTGGTTATAAAAATGAACTTTAATTCGGTGCTACCGAGTTAAGTTTCGTACTGGATTTATTTTTATTTTTAATTTATAATCGATAATTATTAGTGTTTCTGTGAATTACTTTTAAAGAGTGTATGGCATAAGATTTTTAAAAACTTAATAGGCAGCAACCAAATTCTATTAGACGTAAATTTTTTTTCTTTTTTCTCTTTTTTTTTTTTTGACTAAAAATTAGATGAACTTGTTGGGTTTATAAATTATCCTTCAGTTAGATAATTTAAATGTGAAATGATAAATTTATGAAAAAAAATCAGTGCAATTACATAAAGAGAGGGTAAAATTATCACCACTTTATTTTTTTATCTGGGCGAATAAGAAATTTTCTAAGGATTTGATCGGGCTATAAGCCAAGCTAGTCTCTCTATCATATAAAAACAAAATTACAAATAAATAAATATGAGTTCCACAATTGACACATTATATATAATAAAATCATATATCACAATTAAATAAGTCATTGACTCATTTATTTAAATTAAATCAACTAGACCCAAAGCATCAAACAAACTTCGTCAAAATTTTCAAAAGGAAGACAAATAGTGGATCCAATTCCACCTTTTACACGTACTGGAGTTATTTGAACAGGTTTTTCAGCTTTATTGAGTATGATAGAGATACAAATTTTGTATAAATTAATCTGTCATTTAAATATTGGTTAGATGAAAAAGAAAATTTATATAATTATTTAAAATGAATTATATAGACACGTGTGAAAATCGTTTAATAAAAAGTTGAATGATACATCAATTTATACACAAAAATTTGCATAACTCTATCTTTATGAGAACCTTGTATTTGTATTTTAGTTAATAATATAATTGTAATATAATGGCTTTAGAAGACATAGAAGTTCAATAAATTATTGTGCCGCGACTCGAGAAAATCTTGCCTCTCTAAGGGTTTATTTGATATAATTTTTTAAATAGAACTTCTTCAAGTACAAATTTTATTAATAGAGTTTTAAGAAGTATAGCTTTTGAAAAAAAAAAAAAAAATTAGGTGTTTGATTGTAAGTGAGAATTTTTATTAAACATTATAAAATAATTTTATTAGACAATTTCTTTTTAAGTTGTGTTATGAAAGAAATGAAATAATATTGTTAAATTAACTAATGGTATTATAGACAATTTAAATCTTAAAAAAAAAAATGAGTTGGAGCATGTATATATGTAGGCTAAAGTCCAGGTATTTTAAATAATTTATAAATATATATATATATAATTTCCAAATTCGTACGCGATAGATACTTACTGTACTGTAACTGTAAATAAATCGGTATATGAAACAGAGGATGTGTACGTAAAACTTTTGTCAATAATAAGGAGCCGAACGTAATTAGCATGGCTGCCGTTTCTGGAGATGAAAAATAGGACAATGGCCAGGCAGTCTACACTTTGGAAATAGCCCAATCATGAATATTTTACTACCAACGAACGACCTAGGTTTCAAGGAAACGAAAAACATGATAACCAGATAAATAAAGCTGAAAACCGTTATTTTTAAACAAGTTAGAAAAATATTAATATATATACACCCACATTTACTGTCATGAATCTCTCCCTAGAGCGGGCCTAACCCTAGAAAGGGGTCCATGAACTACTTCATCTCGAGTATTCTATATGTCATGCAATATAACTAAATTTGCAAAGAAAATAACGTTCCACAAAATGTAATTCAATAAACCTTAAATAAATGTTTTACAGCAAAAGTATGAAAAAAAACATGAAAATGTCATAAATCTCCTACCTTAAAAGCCAAAATAAATATATGGACCAACCCGAATGACGACTGTGGTAAACGATTGTAATCCTGATACTGCTATTGCTACTGCTGCGCTAGCGAACTACTTGGAATGTTTGGGAAAACGCGGGAGAGGGGTGGTGAGCTTAAAGAGCTTAGTATGTAAAGCACGCATACTCTCACCATGACCTCACCAATAAAATATCTATATCTATATATATAATTAATATTTAAAAATAGAAATTGTTATATAAGGGCTATATCAGACAAAACGTACTCACAACAAAGCACCTCAATCAAGTAAGGTTTGTTAGCCGGATTTGGAATAATATTGGACTGAAACTATTGGGAGAGTATCAACATCTCACCTCTCAAGGTTTCCCACCATATAACCTCGCATAAATGTGCAAGAGGGGGACTGAACCACACGCCTCTGCTAACCTCGCATCTTCAACCACTATTATACTAAATCCAGCAACATAAGAATAATAATAATAATAATAATAATAATAATAATAATAATAATAATAATATAATAATAATAATAATATAATAATAATAATAATAATAATAATAGCACACATCATCCAATACAACACACATCATCGCACTTCATCCATCAATCCCATCTCAAAGTCACAGAGTACTCAAGCACTTGAATTCATAATACAAACATGCTAGTTATACCCCAAAATTTATATTCAAAGTTTATACTCTCATGCTATCAATTACTCAATATAAATTTCAAACATATATGTATAAATTCATTTATGCTATATTATATGAACTCATATATCAAACATCAACCAACAAATAATTATGTGAAGGGAATCATCATGCGTTGTATTTACCTCAATCCACATAAAAATCCTCTATATCTTTATGTCCTAGCTAAAATCTTAAAAAAAAATGTAAAATTATGATTAGGTTCCTATATTTTATTAAAATTATTATTTTACCCATAAACTTTTCAAATTTCCAATTTAACACCCAATATTCTCCTACATTATTAATTTAGTCCTACAACTCTCAATTATCACCTATTACTCACTAAAAATCAGAATTTACAGATTTGTGTCTCTAATCATGCCAATTTATGAGTAAGTCAAAAACTTTCAAAATCTTATATTTACACCCCTAAAACTGTAAAATATAATGTATCGAGCTCCAACAACTTCAAAATTGCACAACGAGATGATCAATGGACAGTACACGTCACCAGGATCTCAAAGATGGTGGTGGCGACGACGGATGCTTGGTGGTCATCGACGAATGGTCAAACAATGATAACTCTCTTTTTTGGTTCGTTTCACAACTGAAGGTCCGATTTGGATAACCGAAGTGTCCAACCTGTGTATCTCGATGGGGGAAAGATTCTGGTCCGAGAGGTGTTGTTCACGCATGGTGGCGCGTGAGCGCGTGATGGCGTGTGTAGGCACATGCTGGCACGTATGGAGGAGTTGGGTCGTCGGACCGACACTGTTGGCTTCGTCTCATCAAGCAGATTTGCATGTAGTGGTCACTCACCGGAAACAATGGCCGGAGGATGAAGGACGAGCCTATTTCTCTCTCTACTCAATTCCTCTCTTATTGTATCTTGTATTTTCTCTCTCCACTGGTTCATTTCTCTCTCTAACTGATCACTGGTCTCTAGAAATAACTTCAACACAGTAGTCACTTTCTATTTAACTCACACTGAACACACACCAAAGGAAAAATTAGGGTTGGTTTTTGTTTATATAGTAAAAGAAGTTGAGTGGTGTTAGGAGTAGTGGTTAGTGGTTGCTAAGTTTGGGGGCAGAGAACGTGGAGGGGGTGAGGGAGTGTGAGAGATAAGGATAACAAAACAATTCATTTTTAAGTAAAAAACATAAGAGATGTGGTCTCACAATCGACACACCTTATAAAAATTTCATCCTCAAAATTTCTCAATCCTCGAAAAGCTTTGGATACTTCTCTTTCATGTCGTGTTCCACCTCCCAAGTCGCCTCATGTATGTGATGATTAGTCCAAATGACCTTCACAAGAGGGATATATCTGGATCTTAACTCTTGGACCTTCCGCTCTACATTCTTCACGGGCTTTTCTTCATAAGTTAGATTCCCACTCAATTCTACCGATTGGCTCTCCAAGATGTGAGAAGGGTCTAGTACATATTTTTTCAACATGGATATATGAAATACTTTAAGAATTCTTTCCAATTTTGGTAGTAATGCCATACGATATGCCACTTTGCCCACTCTCTAGAAAATCTCATAAGGACCAATATAGCACGATGTCAACTTTCCATTTCAGCCAAATCTCAATACTCCCTTCCAAGAGGTGACTTTCATAAGATTTTATCCCCCACCTGGAACTTAAGGTCATTCATTCTTTTGTCAGCATAACTCTTCTCTCAACTCTGCCCTCTGCAGCTCAGATCAGCCTGATCTTCTCATATCTCATATTTACAAAGTCTGAACAATGAATCTATCTATCTCCAACCCCGCCCCAACAAACATGAGTCATACACCTCCTCACATACAATGCCTGAAACGGAGCCATACCAATACAAGCTTGGAAGTTGTTGTTGTAGGCAACTCTAACAGTTGTAAAAGATCATCCCATCCTCTAATTAAAGTCAATAAGCATGATCTTAGCAGATCTTCTAATGTCTGAATAGTCCACTCTAAATGCCTATCGATCTGAGGGTGGAATGTTGTGCTCATAGTAACCTTTTACCCCATAGACTTCTGGAAACCCTGCCAAAAATGAGAAGTAAATCTGGCATCTCTATCTGATACAATCGATGTCGATACTTAATGTAACCGTACAATCTACTCCATATGCGATTTTGCTAGCCTTTTTAGTCCCATGTAACTCGAATCGATAGAAAATTGGCATATTTAGACAATCGATCCACTATCACCCAATTTGCATCATAGCCTTTCAGTGTTGCCGGTATTCCTACTACAAAATCCATTGTTATATTTTCCCTTGGCCACTTAGGTATAGGTACAGGCTAGAGTAATCCAGATGGGTGTTGATGTTCCATCTTAACCTGCTGACAAATAAGACAACGAGATACAAACTCTGAAATCTGTCTTTTCATTCCCGACCACCATATGTTTTCTTCATATTTGGATACAGGTTGGTGCTCCCATGATGCATATTATATAGAATATTGTGAGCTTCTTCGAAGATCTCATTCTTAAGCACTCCAGTAGGTGGTACTATAACTCTATAACAAAAAAGTAATACATCATCTGAACTAATCTGGAGGTAGTAGTCTCATCCTTTGCAACATTTTTTTTCCATTTCCCACATTGCTCATCTTCATTTTATGCTATTTTGAGTCTATTTAGCAGTGTATGTTGAACTTTCATATGAGTAATAAGCCCTCCTATTTCAGATACCTTAAATGTCAAACGTAATGTTGCCATCTCCACAAATATCTTCTGTCTAGCACTCAAAAACTTTAGCTTAACCATGTTTTTCCTACTCAGTGTGTCAGCAGCTACGCTGGCCTTTCCTGGATTGTAATTGATAGTACAATCACAGTCATTTAGGAATTCCATCCAATGTATCTGCCTTAAATTTAGCTCTCTCCGTGTGGGAAGATATTTCAGACTCTTATGGTCGGTATAAATCTCACACTTGACACCATATAAATAATGCCTCCAAATCTTTAGAGCATGTACAATTGCTGCCAACTCTAGATCATGGGAGAGATAATTATTCTCATGGGTCTTTAACTATCTCGAGGCATAAACAATCACTCTCTTATGCTGCATTAGAACACATCCTAACCTTGATGTGATGCATCCGTATAAATTACATCTCCATAAAGTCTAGACAATAGAGTAAGTATCGGTGCAGTAGTTAATTTCTCCTTCAAAATATAGAAGCTCCTCTCACAATCGTCAGTCAATACAAACAATACTTCTTTTCTCTTCAGTTGAGTCCTCAGAGTAGCAATAACAGAGTAATCCCGGATAAAGCGATGGCAGTAGCAATAACAGAGTAATCCCAAGAAACTCCAAACCTCCGTTGTTGTTCTTGGTCTCTCCCATTATAAAACTACTTCGACCTTTTATGGGTCTACATAGATACCCTCTCATGGGATGATGTGTCCCAAAAAAATCACTCTTTCCAGCCAAAACTCACAGTTAGAGAACTTGGCATATAATTTCTCCCTCCTCAAAATCTCCAGTACCAATGAAGATGTTGCTTATGTTCGATTCGAGAGGGTGAATACACAAGGATTTCATCATTACACACTACAACGAACTTATCCAAATAAGGCTAGAACTCTTTATTCATCAAACCCATGAATGTTGCAGGTGTATTAGTAAGTCTGAATGGCATCACTAAGAACTAATAATGCATGTATCAAGTTTGGAATGCAGTTTTCAAAATATCCACATCTCGGATCCTCATCTGATGATATCCCGATCCAACATCGATATTCAAAAATAGCGAGGCTTACTTAAGTTTATCAAATAAATCATTGATACGAGGTAACGAGTACCGATTCTTAATTGTCACCTTATTGTGCTGAAAATAATCTGTGTACATTCTTAAGGTGCCATCGTTTATTTTCACGAACAATACTAGTGCTTCCCAATTTTGATACATTGGGTCTAATAAATTCCTGATCAAATAGTTCTTGCAAATGTTCTTTCAGCTCTTTCATTTTTACCGGGACCATAAGATACATAGTTATCTAAATAAAGGCGATACCGGACATCAAATTTATAGTGAACTCTAGATCTCTACGTAGAGGAAATCCTGGTAATTCTTCAGAAAACACGGCATGAACTCTCTCACAACTGGGATATCTGTTATCTATGTCGATTCCCCCTCATCCACTGTGGTGATACTCGCTAAGAAGCCTCTGCACCCTTGTCTAATCATTCTACAAGCTGGCATAACATAAATGATAGTTGCCACAACTAGACTACAGTCACTCACTATCTTGAAATCCTCGTCGTCTGACCTAAACCTGACTTCTTTACCACTGTAATCAAAATGGCTCCATGAGATTTCTGCCAATCCATCCCTAAAATAAAACTGAAGTCTTCCATCTCTAATATGTAAAGTACAATTGGTAGTTGCCTTCCTTCAATCTCAACACTCAATCTTCTGTATATTGTATCTATCATGATGACCTTCCTCGAGGGAAGTCTCACAATCAAAGGAATCATGTTGGACTCTGTTATACTGCCAAGACAAGAAATTAAAAAAGTGCAATAAATGAATTTGTAGATCCTGTATCAAAAAGAGCTCGAATGAGCATACCTAATACTCGAACTGTACTAGATACAAAATTGCCACCATCATGTACCTTCTGCTCTGCCATGGCTAAGATTCGTCCTCTATCAGCATCGGGTGCAGTATGTGTCTGAGATGTATATCTCATACCATTATATGCTCCACTCGAAGTCCCTCTGTCTCTGTCATGTGTGAAACCCGAGCCTCGCCCACGACTACCACTGGAATCTGTCACTCTACCATGTCATGTTGTCAGTACTCCTCTTCCTGGGTTCTCAGCTCCTCGAGATCCATCACCAGCAGGGTAATCTCTGGCCAAATGTACAAACTGCTGACATTCGTAACATCTTTTCCCTCTGTTGCACTGTATTCTGATATGACCCTCCTTAACCACAGTTATAGCATCGTCACGTGCTAGTTAGTAGAGATTCTACACTTGTTGTACTCTGATCAACAAATGATATTGTGATTCTACTATGACTGTGCTCCGTCTGACCCCCACGATATTTTCCTTTATGAAGTGCACTCTGTGTGCCTCTGGGTGGTATTCCGCCGTGTCTCGGCTGTGAAGAATTTTGTCTACTATTTGATCTACCTTGTCTCCCGTCAGAGACCCCATCTCACTCATCTTCATACTCTCTTGGAAAGCTACTATATTCTTTCTCGATATTGATGTCACTCTCTGCAATCATAACTATGTCAACCAGTAATATATATGGCAGCTTCCCCAAAATCGAGGTCCTCGACCTAATCTCCAGTCTCAATCCACCATTGAACTTCTCACATTTGTCTTTCTTTCATCGAATTAACTTCGGGTAATACATAGATAGGGAAATCATATACCTCTCATACTCTATCATTGTCTCTGATGGTCCTTAAACCATATGCTCAAACTGACGACGCTGCTCACTACGATAAACATAAGGGAAATATTTCTCATTTAAGGCTTCCTCGAATATATCCCAGGTGATATACTGAGATCTTCTAAGTCCATCAACTCTCCAGCAATCTAGTGCTATCATTTTATTTATCAGTACTGTCTCAATGTGCTTTCACAGTTTCCGTCTCACCTCTCATCATAAAAGCACAAACATAACCTTTCTTGATCTGTCAGGTCTAACACACTGAATATGTTCTCGATATCATTCTTACATCTCTCTGTAGCAACGGGATCGGTTGTATCATGAATTTGGGAGGCCTTACATTAAGAAACTGGTTCAGCTTACTTGTACTATCACTATTGCTCGAAAGTATATTAGCCGCTGGCCCTCTGGAAACCATTTGTACGATGACTTCAATTAACCTCCCCAATATATCTTCTAGATGTGTGGCTATTGGGGGAACTGAAGGAAGAACGACATGGGTCATATTAGGTACAGTCAGAGGAATCGCATCATATGCAGCTGTAGGAATAGCAGTGAGACCAGATGTCGAAACAATAAGAGGTAAGTCTACAGCACTCGTCACCCTCAACAATCAGAGGAACACCAGATGAAACTACATCTGGTTCAGGATATATAGGTTAGGCATGGGGTTCCTCAATATCAATACCCGACACACTAGCGAATCGTTGAGCCCTCCCACTCCCACGTTAAGTACCAGTACCACAGTCACGTCCAGATAATTTCCTACAAACATAAAACTATTATTTAATACCCTCATCTAATGCAATGTGTCTACATAATCTATAACCTTCGCTCTAATTCCAAAATTTACATGACCGCCTTACAAGAGCAGGCCCAACCCCATTTTACATGTCATGCAATATAATTAAATTTGTAAAGAAAATAATGTACTTACAAACTTCAATTTGTAATACAAACATACAGTTACACCCCAAAATTTATATTCACAATTTATACTCGCATGCTATTAATCACTCAATATAAATTTCAAACATATATGTATAAATATATTTATGCTATATTATATGAACTCCTATATCAAACATGAACCAACAAATAATTATGTTAAGGGAATCATCGTGCATTGTACTTACCTCAATCCACGTAAAAAGTATCTATTTCTCTATGCCCATTATCGGTCGGCGCGATAGCCCAGAGGGTTGCGCCAGCCACCCTTCTGTCTTATGGTGGCCAGAGTTAGCCCCAAAATACCGACATCAGCTATGTGAGAGAGAGAGATGATCGGGTGTGGGTTTTCTGATCCTAGCTCGTCGTTTTATTTCACTACTTGAGCTAGTCGTCAAATCGATGCCCTCATAGAGTACTACAAGATAGCAGTGATAGTTTTTCTTATCCGTACACGGCTCCACGTAAAATGAGGAAGAAATAAATGGTAAATAGTTGCTCCAAATGAAAATTAGTTTCGATTGAAATTTTTTCGATTCCAGTGCGTTCATGGAATCGTTGGGAGTCTATATATGCCCTCGAAATCTCGGTAAGACCTCCCGATAAAAATCCGCTAATTTCAAGATTTACGTTAAATATTTGGATGTATCCATTAGCTTCTTAGGTAGCGTAATGGTATAAATTGAATTGTTTGAGTATAAGAATATTCAATATGTGTATATGGTAGAATTCTAGTGAAAATGGAATGAATTGGATCACCGATAGATTATGCAAGTTTTCGGTAAAAGAAGATTTCACATATATTGATGTTTTTGTTTTTAAATGTAATGTTAGATATGATTTATATATGATGATATGATAATGTTTAGATGATGCAGTGTAGGTTCGGAGGGTTTAGGACCCTTCCGTAATATTTACGGAAACATTTTTAGGAAGATTTTCCAAAAACGCGTAAATGAAGGATTTAAGTTAATTGGTTGCTTGAATTAGTTTGTAGTAATATTTTAAAATTAGTGAATTTGAAATCATTGAAATCGGACTTACTCTGGTTGTCCCGAATGATCCAGAATTTTATCATAGTTAAGTCAAGAATTCTATGAAGTCGAGATTTTGACGGCATATCGCTTTTTATTTTGACGAAGGTGATGAGGACTATGAGTGCTCTTGAAGCCAGGTAAGTAACTCATACGACGAGTACTTGATTTGTTGATTCGTATTTTAAATACATATAGTAATGATTATGTGTGTATTTATGTGTATGTATCTGTATTTGTTTGTGAGAGCGCGAATATACCCTGAAATTGAATAACATGAACACCAACTTTGTTGTTACCTAGAATGCTCGTAGAATAATGACGTTATTAACATAGCTCTCAGTACTAGAAGAAATAAATAAAATAAAATCAGGATTTAAAACAAAAATAATTATTTAACTGTCTTTTATAATAATTAATTATGTAGGTGCTAACCTTGTTACCGCCTACATGGTCGGTTTATACGATTTTGTTACCACCTATATGGTCGGTTAGACTTTGGATAAATGACATTCACCGCCTATATGGTCGGTTTTAATATAATTAATTCAAGATATGATTAATTGATAAGTGAGTAATCTATATTTGAAGTATTAAAAGTGAAACCATAGCTCCAACATTTTTTTTTATTGTTGAAATTTTCTTTACTTTCTAATTTTCCATTATGTTATTTTGTTTAACTATGCATCTTGTAATTTTAGGTATGTTTTGTAACTAAATATATTATCTAGGGATGTGATGAATTCCAATATCATCGGTTTATAAAGTTGGTTATTTCATGTTTTGGGTAATATAAAGGTTTATTTATTGAGTTTTAAGCTTAATGCTTCTTGTTAACTTGCTATTACTAAGATTGATTTGGTAAACTTAAAACGAACTTGGAAAATGGATTTTAGGTTTAGCCTTAGACTCAATAGCTCACGATCTCACCTTATGGCAAGAGACTCTTAGGTAGATTTCCTTACAGGATAGGAATATACCTGCCGGGCGGGGGTAGCCATAATTGGAACTTAATCTTAATGAATTCAGATAACTTGGTTAACATAGGAATATAGTTAATTGGGTTACACTGGGTGTTTGCATCTGACCATCAGAAGAGGCGTTTGTATAATTTTGTGTTCCAGGTTAATAAACCAATATATTGCACACACGTAAGATAACAACTTCATCTTTAAAAGATATTGGAAGGATTCACAACCCTAGATAATTTTATTATATTGAATTTTCCTTTAATTTACATTCGCACTGTTTTATTTACTTGTTTTAGTTTAAAATCACCATCCAATCAACAAACCAATCTATTAGGTACTCGTAAATATTTAACTTCATAAATTTATAGCCTAGGTATTAAGTCCTCTTAGGATCGATACATTTTATACTACTTGAATGATACGTGCGCTTGCGTTACATGAGTGATTTCACTGATCAGGTCCCGAACCCTCAGAACCTACCCGGATTTATCCAAGAATGTTCGTAATATCATATATAACTCATAACTATCGTTAAAATCAAAACACGTCACTATACGCAAAAATCCACTTTTACCGGAAACTTGCATATTCTATCGGATCGACCAAACCCGTTTTGTTTTCACTCGGATTCTACCAAATACATATATTCAATATACTCATACCCAAGCAATTCAATTTATATTAATACGTTACTCTACAAAGTTACTGGAAACATCCGAACATTTAACGATAAACTTGGAAATAGCGAGTTTTTACCAGGACTTACCGAGATTTCGAGGGCTTATATGGACTCCAAACGATCCCACGAACCCGTTGGAATCGACAGATAATATACATGTTTTTCATATTCCAAGAGTACCAAAACGAATAAGAAAAATAAAATACATTCACATCTCTTTTTCCTGTTTAAATACACATTTTTTGCTAAGAGTTTTTAAGTGCATTAGGGGAAAAAAGTAAGCTTGCGTCCAATGGCAATGTCTTCTTGCATTATACCATCAACCTTCATTACTTCTGTAAATGGTTTCAAATGTCTTCCATTCGTAAAAGTATGTGTACACAAAAGTATCCAATGTGTTCCTACTACTGCTAGCTCCCAACTTGATAATTCAACAGTTGCTAGGCGATCAGGAAACTACCAGCCTACAATTTGGGACAATGATTATCTGCAGTCATTGAGTAGCCACTATACGGTATTGATCATCATCATCATTGTTATTTTTCAAGGGTTTGATTATATATAACTGAAAATTACATTCTGCAGGGGAAAACATACAGAAGACTGGTAAAAAAGCTGGAGGGAGAAGTAAAAACAATGATTAACAATGTGGGCAAGCCACTGGATCAACTTGAGCTGATTGATACCTTGCAAAGACTTGGATTGGCTTATCATTTTGATACTGAGATAAGCAGCATATTGCACAATATCTACAACAATAAAGATGATGAATGGAAAAAAGATAATCTATATGCAACCTCTTTAGAATTTAGGCTCCTCAGACAACATGGTTATCATGTTTCCCAAGGTACGTACTGATGAAGGAATTCCACCTTATTTAAAAATCATAGCACATCATAAATAAAAAATAAGTCAGTTTTTGAATGAATGCAGAGGTTTTTAATAGTTTCAAGGACAAGAAGGGCAGTTTCAAGCTGTGCCTTTGTGATGATATCAAGGCAATGCTCAGCTTTTATGAGGCCTCATACTACAGCACAGAAGAAGAAAGCATCATGGAAGAAGCTTGGCAATTCACTACTAAACATCTTAAAGACTTTAACAATAAGTGTGTGGATCTGAATGTAGCAACAGACGAAGTAAGGGATGCGTTGGAGCTTCCTCTACATTGGAAGACGCCAAGACTAGAGGCAAGGAGGTTCATAGATTTTTATGAGAGGAGAGAAGACAAGAACCACATCTTACTCCAGTTTGCAAAGTTGGATTTCAACATTGTGCAGGGAATTTACCTTGAAGAACTTAAGGAATTGTCAAGGTATAGTAACTTTAATTTCTTTGTCCTTTAATAATGACCCAAAATTTTAGAGTTTTTTTAGAAGTTTGATGTAGATTTGATCAATATTTTCCTTTGAAGTTGGTGGAAGAATACTGGCCTTGGAGAAAAACTGAGCTTTGCCAGGGACAGGCTGGTAGCATCATACGTATGGTCTATCGGGATAGCTTTCAAGCCTCAGTTATCGTTCTGCAGGAAGATACTTACGGAGGTCTTTGCTCTAAGTACAGTAATTGACGATATTTACGATGTCTATGGTACCATTCCTGAACTTGAGCTCTTCACTGAAGCTGTTGAGAGGTTGGTGGTGATAATTAAATTTCTTTTCAATGAAAGCCATGAAAATCTGAAAACAACTTTTGATTATCATTTTTTGTTTTACTTGTCAGGTGGGATATTAAAGCAATGAAACCGCTTCCTGATTACATGAAAATATGTTTTCTGACTCTTTTTAACACTGTCAATGAAATGGCTTTCGACATTCTCAAAGAACAAGGTTCAGATGTTGTGATGAATATAAAGGAAACGGTAACATATCAATTCTCCTATTGTATGTAGGATATTGTCATTTACATAATTCAGAAAAATAAAATGTTTGTAATTACTTGGTGCTATATATGACATGTGCATCAGTGGGTAGCTATATCACAAGCTTGCATGGTAGAGGCAAAATGGTATCAGAATCAGCATAAACCAACGCTGGAAGAGTATATGAAGAATGGATGGATGTCAGTGGGAGGGCTAACAGTATCACTTAATGCATACCTGTCGGCGGCGAATCCAATCATAGAGAAAGAATTGGAATTTCTGGAGAGCTATCCGGATATATTACAGTTGTTATGCAAAATAGTGCGACTTCAGGATGATTTGGGAACTTCATCTGTATATATATCCACCATTTCCTATCTTTTATTAGATACACAATATAATTAGTTTATGAATAAAGTGTGTTTTTTCCAATAATTCTACAGGACGAATTAAAGAGAGGAGATGTTCCAAAATCAATCCAGTGTTACATGAATGAAACTGGGGTCTCCGAAGAAGAAGGTCGTGAACACATCAAGGAATTGACGAGACAGATATGGAAGAAGGTGAACCTATACAGAGCTAATAAAGATTCGGATCCCTTGTCTCAAACTATAATTGAATTATTATCGAATTATGCGAGAACATCCCATTTTATGTATCTAAATGGAGATGGACATGGTGTTCGAGAAAAAGAGACTATGGATGTACCTTTATCATTGATTTTTCAGCCCATTCCGTTAGAGGAGAAAGACATGATTTTCACATCATCTCATGGAACTAATTACTAAAGGCTAAGGAATATGATGGATGTAACGGACAAACTTCATGTTGCTTCAGAATAAGAGATGCATTACTTAACACATGCTCATTCCAGTTCTTATAGTCTGGATATATATATATTTTATAATTTTTTCAAATACATTATCTGTATTCATAATTGATAAATGAAGCTGGGCACTATGTTCATGTTTAAACCGTTGCAACTTCATTAAATGATTTGTCTTGATCATTTATAAATTTACTGATGTAGTTTGTCTGCATTGAACGGGGATCACAAATGGGATTTAATTAAACTCGGAATGAGCGGAGATTTATTAAATTTCACACGCACTGATTTTACCAATCTCAAGCTTGAGTTAACTATAACTTTGTGTGTATGAATATTATTTTATTCGAGTTACCAATGGATAAGATTTAAATGAAAATAACTTTGTCATAATCCCTCCCTAGAATAAAATAGAAAATATTATATATATTTAAATCTTATCCATGTCACGCAATTTTACATGTCACGTAATTCAAATGTATATGAAAAGAAAATAATGCTTCTTAAATTATAATTTAGCAAATCTCCGAATAAAGCCTCGAATATTAAAGTTTACAACACAAATCGTAAAAACATGGAAAATACTATCATAAATGTCTGAACCAACCCGAAAAATAACTGTGACACGTGGATCAATTCCTGGTATTGTATAATAGTGGATTGAAACTAATGGGAGGTACCTCACAACTTTTAAGGTTTTCCACCATATCATCACGCATAAATATATAAGTGGGAACATAAACACTTATTATGAGCTCCACCATTAATTATGCATAACATCGCATAGCCTCTCATGAACTCTCTCATCTCATCTCATCTACGACCACTATTATACAAAACTTGACAGCATAACATAACAACACACATCATCCAATACAATCAAATCTCATATTCAATCCATCAATCTCATCTCAACAATCACGAATTTATATTTATCATGCCTTCAATAACTCAATAAATATCTCCACATATATGTAGACTTTTTGGTAACCATCAATCAACAAACAATTATGTTAAAGGAATCGTCGTGTGTTTTACTTACCTCAATCCATGCAAAATTCATCTATGTGTCTATATCCTCGCTATGATCAGAAAAATATAAAGTTACAATCAGGTGCCTCAACTTTGATAAAATTATAATTTCACCCATAAACTTTCTAAATTTCCAATTTAACCCCACAATTTTTCTATTATGTCCAAAGAGTCCTAGAACTCTAAAATATTACTTATTAAATCCAGAAAAATATAATTTACAGATTTACCCTCATAATCATGTCAATATGCAATTAAGTCCAAAACTTTCAAAATCTTACATTTACCCCCCAAAATAGTAACAATCACGTACCAAGCTTCAACGACCTGTAAATCTCACAACGAAGGAACCAATGGTCTATATACGTCACAAGGATCACAGTGACGGTGGTGGTGATGGTTGATGCACGGTGGTTACCGACGAACAGTCAAACAACAATAACTATCATTTTTAACTCATTTCTCAACAACCGAATGTCAGATTTGGCAAACAAAATGCCCACACTGCGTATCTCGATGAGGGGTAAATTCATATCCGAGAGGTGAGGTACACGCATAGCACTGCGTGGTCGCATGAAGGTGGAGATGCGGTGACGCGTGGAGTCACGTGCGGTAGAATCTCGGCAGCAGACCGGTGCTGTTAGATTTGTCTCATCGATAGGATTCTTCAGATGTGGTCACACGTTTGATCTCCGATTCCGAACAAAGTAGAACAAGATAATTTCTCTCTCCGAAGATACTTTCTCTCTCTAGCTGTTTCTTTCTCTACTGGTTTCAATTTTTCTCTCTAAAACTCCCTAAAAATGCTCTCAAATGTCTCTGGAAATGTCTTCAACACACTGCCTACCCTTTTCTCTAATATCATAACTAAAACACTTACAAAAAAATTAGAAAATAATATAGAAAGATGTTGTGTTTTAGATAGGTTATGAGTGAGTGAATGATTGTTGTTTGTTTGAATTAGGGGTGAGGTTGATGGTTGTTGATTGTTTTATTTGGTTTAGGGGATAGATAAACACAAAATGTAATGATAATTAGGTGGTGGGGATTTATTAGGTTTAAGTGTGTTAAAAATGATAATAATGTGGTATTACAATCTACCCACCTTACAAATATTTCATCCTCAAAATTTCTTAATCTTCCAATAGCTCTGGGTATTTATCACTTATATCATGTTCCATTTTCCAAGTCGCCACATGTATGTGATGATTAGACCACATGACCTTCACAAGTGGAATACGTCTGGATCTCAACATTTGAACATTTCGATCTATGATCTTCATTGGTTTTTATTTATGTGTTAGATTCTCGCTCAATTTTATCGGTTGGCTATCCAATATGTAAGTAGGATCTGATATATATTTCTTCAGCATTGATACATGAAATACTTTATGGATTCTTTCCAGTTCTGGTGGTAATGCCAAACGATATTCCACCTTACCTACTCTCTCCAAATCTCATAAGGATGAGTATAATGTGATGCAAACTTCCATTTCCAACTAAATCTCAATACACCCTTCCAAGGTGAGACTTTCAAGAAAATTTTATCCCCTACATGGAACTCAATATCCTTTCTTCTTTTTTCAGCATAACTCTTATGTTGACTCTGCACCTCTAACAATTTTTCTTGAATCAATCTGATCCTCTCTGATGTCATATCCACCAAATCTGAACCATGAATCTGTCTATCTCGAACCTTACCCCAACAAATAGGAGTCATATATCTCCACCTATACAGAGTCTCAAATGGATCCATACCGATACTAGCATGGAAACTGTTGTTGTAGGCAAACTCTATAAGATGTAAATATTGTTGGGGTAGATGTGGAACACCCAGGGTCAGATTGGTGCCCTGCATAGCGGAAAATGGTTGTACCCATGGATATCAAGTATGAGTGTAATTTTAAATAATTTAATGAAACATTATATTCTATTATGAGCGTATAGGAAAAATCCGGGACTGGATCGGAGTTTGGAAGGTCAAAAAGAAAGAAAATAAGATTCAGTGTGCGTACAGTGAGACACAGGCGCTATAGTGTGCGTGCGCATGGTAGTGTTGTGCACAAAGTTTAGTTTTTTTTTAAAAAATAAAATTTGTTTGTTTATTTCTTAAATTACATTTCCTTCAGTTCTCTTTCCAGAGTGCTGAAGGAATTAGGGTCTATTACCCTAATTGCTTCCAAATCTCCTTAAACACTTCAAAAACACCCAAAAAAAATTTTAACATCAAAACCAACATAAACACATGTTATAGAATAAAAATCAAGTTTTTTCAAAATATAAAATATTTTTACAAAAACATAAATTTATTCTAAATACGCACTTGCGTATCTTTTGAATCCAAAATACAAACCAAATTAGAATCACATAATGAAGTGACTCGTGGACAATTCCAGGTCACCCAAAGGTGGTCAAGTGATTCTAGAATGGTCGCCTTAGCTCTAAGTTATTATCTAGAGTTCCAAAATCTAATTTTATGTCTATGTCTAACAAAAATATTTTGATCCAATTACAAGCATAATGTGTTTATACTTCCAAAGCATCCTTACACAATTAATTAGCCTAATTTCAAAATTATGTATCTAATACATAATTCAACACTATATGTCTTACTAATGAAAAATATAGCATAATTCAACATTATATGTCTCACTAATGAAAAATATAGCTTTTGGAGAAGATCAAACTTACCTATCAAGGTTGATTCAAAAATCCAATATACTTCTCCTTGTTGAAATATTTGAAGAACTTCTAAGGATTAACAAGCTTGACTCCAAGATCCAATCTTGATTCCAATGCTAGCAAGCATCACTCCAAGATCCAATCTTGATTTCTCCTAGATGAAATGTTGTAGAGACCTCACAAAGCTTCTTTAAACACTTCTCTCAAAGAATTGTTTGTACTAGCTTTCTCAAGTTTTTTCTTTGCTTAATTAAAACCTTATTAGAGCTTGCTATTTATCGTAAAACTTAGGCAAATTTTTAATTAATAAAAGTTGTAATCAACTTTTATGTGGGCTTAATCTAATTTGTCCACATATGTATAATTAGGTGTGACTAATCTCTATTTTCTCCCACTTTGATTTAATCCAATTAAATCAAGCCAAGGATTAGATAATGGTTTAGTTCAATGTTTTCCACTTTGATTTAATCCAATTAAATCAAGGCAAAACCACCTATTATTACATACTTACAATTACCATAATATCCTCAAATGGTAGAGATAATTATGATTTTACAATTAAGCCATTGTGTAATTATTGAATTAATCTAATTAATCCAATTAGGTCAAAGTAAATAATCAATGTTATCCAATAATACTTGATTATTTTGGTTGATATTTATAATATCGAATATTATCTTTTATCAAAATTAATCGGCTACTTAAGTGCTCAACAAGTACACTTCATATTGGGACTCTATAAATTCAGACACCTTCATCATATAAGCCTAGCTAATATGTATGTAATTCGGCCACCTCCGAATTCGCGAAGAACTCAAACTACCTTTCTGAATTACACTCAGTTATAGGTAGAGGCTGGAGTAATCTGACTTGGTGTTGATGTTATGTTTTAACCTGCTGAAAAACCAAACATCGAGATACAAACTCTGAAATCTTTCTCTTCATTTCCGGCCACCAATATGTCTTCTTCAGATTTTGATACATCTTGGTGCCCCCATGATGCATATTATATGGAGCATTGTGAGCCTCATCCAAGATCTCATGCTTAAGTGTTTCTGTAGGTGGTACCACCACTCTGTCACCAAAAAGTAATTCAATCAGAAGGTAGTATTCTTATTCTTTACAATTTTCGCTCTCCATATTCTATAATGATCATCATCGTTCTGTACTGTTTTAAGTCTATCTTGTAGTGTAGGTTGGAACTTCATATGGGAAAAAAGACCTTCATTGTTAGATATCTCGAAAGTCAAATGTAACGCTGCCATCTCCTCAAACATCTTTTGTCTGGCACTCAAAAACTACAATTTACCCACATTCTTTCTACTCAGTGCATCAGCAACTACATTGGCATTTCCTGGATGGTAATTAATAGTATAATCATAGTCACATAGGAACTTCATCCAACATCTCAGCTCAAATTCATCTCTTTCGGAGTGGGAAAATATTTCAATCTTTCATGTTGCATCAGTACACATCCTAACCCTTGATGTGATGCATCAGTATAAACCACATATCCATCAAGTCTGAATGGTAGAGTAAGTACCAGTGTAGTAGTTAATTTATCCTTCAAAGTTTGGAAGCTCCTTTTACAATTATCAGTCCAAACAAATGGCACTTTTTTTCTCATCAGCTAAGTCATTGGAGCAGCAATATTAGAGAAATCCTGAATAAAGTGACGGTAGTAGCCTGCTAATCTTAGGAAACTTCGAATATCTATCACTATTCTCGGTCTCTTCCATTTTAGAATTGCTTCGAATTTTATGGATATACACAAATACCTTGTCCTCAGATAATGTGCCCCAAAATATCACTTTATCCAGCCAAAATTCACATTTAGAGAACTGTCACTATTCTCGGTCTCTCCCATTTTAGTATGTCGAGATGCTACACTTACAGAACTCCAATCAAAAGATGGTATTGTGCCTCTACCATGACCATGCTCAGTCTGACTCCCGCGGAACTATCTTATAAAATGTGCACTCTCTGTGCCTCTGGGTGGTATCTTATTATGACATTGCTCTAGAAAATATGATATGTTATTCGATTTATCAGTCTCTTCTCAGAGATTTCATCTCGTCTTCTCTTTCGGGTCTCTTGAAAAATTATTATCTTATATCTCTCAATTTTGATGTCATTCTCTGCAATCATAGTCATGTCAACTAATACTGTGTATGGTAGCTTCCCAAAAATCAAGATCCTCGATCTATTCTACTATCTCAGTCCACCCTTGAATTTCTCACATTTGTCATTTTCACGTCGTATTAACTATGGATAATAGCAAGATAAGGAAATTATTCGCCTCACAGTCTCTGCTGGTCCCTTAATCATATGTTTGAACTGACGACGTTGCTCACTTTCATAGACATAAGTGAAATACTTCTCATTTAAGGCATTTTTGAACATATCCCATTTGATATATTAAGGTCTTCTAGGTCCATCAACTCTCCAATAATCTGGTGATCTTAATCTATCCGTCAGTACAATCTTAGTGTGTTTCCACCAGGTCTCAACTTCACATTTCATCATAAAAGCAACAAACTTAACCTTCTCTTGATCGGTCAAGTCTATCATGTTGAATATGTGCTCGATGTCATCTTTCTACTTCTTTGTAATGAGGGGATAAGTCATGTCATGAAACTAAGGAGGCCTCCAATTGAGAAACTGGTCTAAATGTGTAGTTGTATGGGTGAAGAAGAAGCGACATAGGTCATATTAGGTATAGTCATAAGAATAGGTTCAAGTACAGCTGCAGGAATAACGATATGGATAATTTTCAGAACTACTGGAGGTATGGGTCTAGAACCTTGTTACCTGACCGGTGCGTAATCACACGCATATAACGCAAGAGCACGTATCGTTCAAGTAGTATAAAAAGTATCGATCCCACGAGGACTTAATACCTAATCTATTAATTTTATGAGGTCAAATGATTACTAGTATCTAACAGGTTGTTTGATTGATTTGAAATGGTGATGATTCTAAATTTAAAAACAAGTAAATAAAATTGCACGAAAGTAGGTTTAAGAAAATTCAATATTAGGGAACTATCTAGGGTTGTGAATCTTTCTAATATCTTTTAAAAGATGAAGTGGTTATTTCATGTTTGTGTAATAAATCGGTTTACTAACCTGGAACACTAAATTATGTGAAAGCCTCTGTCGATGGTCAGACGCAAATACCCAGTTTAACCCAATTGAACCATATGTCTATGTCAACCAAATTATCTGGATTCATTAAGTTTAAGTTCCAATTATGGCTACCCCCGCCCGACAGGTATATGTCTATCCTGTAAGGAAATCTATTAAAGGGTTATCTATCCTCAAGGAAGATCGTGGGCTATTAAGTCTAAGGCTGAAACCTAAAATTCCTTTGTCAAGTTTATTTTAGATTTACCAGATCAATCTTATTAATGGCCAGTTAACAAGACGTTTTAAGCTTAAGACTTAATAAGTAAACCCTTAAATTACCCAAACTATAAAATAACCCCTTATAAACCGGTGATATTAGAATACATCACAACCATAGATAATTAACTTAGTTACGACGCATAACTAGGGCTAGTAAAATAAAAGACATAAAGTAAAAATGCTGAAAAGTAATTGCGATAAAGTAAAAGATGAAAAGTAAATTACAAGAAAATAAAATGCTAAGGTAAAAAGATCAACTTTTACTAATTACTAATTAGATATCTCCCTTAATATAATATATTAACTTGTGATGATATTACCAACCAGCCATATAGGCGGTAACCTGATTAAGTCAAATTAAGTCCAACCAGCCATAAAGGCGGAATCAAAATAAACCTGCCATATAGGCGGTAAAAAATTTAATTACCAACCGACCAATATGGCGGTATCCTTGCTTAGTCAGGTTTAAACCAGTTTAAAATGAATTACCAACCGACCAATATAGCGGTATCCTTTTTAAGTCAAATTTTAAATAGTGAATATATTATATTTAAGGGAGATTAATCTAAATAGCAATAGTAAAATAATTACCTTTTACTCTAGCAGTGGGAAGTTACCTCCTCATGGTTGAATAGTAAAATATGTAAAAATAAAGAAAGTAAATTACTATTATTATTACATAACGTAATTAAAATTAATTACAAAACTAAAAATTAAAACAAACTAGATATAAAACTCTCTATTTACATCAGAGAATTCAGAGAGGATTGTACATCTGAAACTGAAATTTTGAGCTCTATTTATAGGCCTCGGTGATCCCATCGCGTCGCGACGCGCAAGTTTCTTCTTAGGTCACGATGCGTTGACGTGGCGCTCTCTGATTCGTCAGATCAGATTCTTATCTGCTGACGTGGCAATTGCGGATGATTAACTCAATAATTATGCTGACGTGGCAGTGACGTGGCGCTGATGTGGCGATGATGTGGCGACACGTGGTGAAAGTGATTGTCGGCACCGTAAGATTGCGACACGTGGCATGCTGTGATTGGTTGATGATGACGTGGCGATGACGTGGCACTTTGACTCGATCAACCGGTGATGTGGATGATGACGTGGCAGACACGTGGCGACACGTGGTGATGGTGATTGTCGGCACCGTAGGATGATGACACGTGGCACGACGCATGTTAGCAGATCGGCTGTGATGGTGACACGTGGCACGGCGCACGTTAGCAAAGTCAAACTTCTCAGATTCTGACACGTGGATCCGGCGCACGTTAGCATGTATCGGCGCACGTTAGGCGTCGCGACGCGTGAAATGACCATTTTGCCTTTTTTGTCATTTTTCACTGTTTTGGCCCAAAATCACCTCCAGAGAGTCCTGAAACTTTATTTATCTACAAAATAACACAAAACACATCAAAATATTCACAAAACTCAAGAAACTATACAAAATATTAGGTCAAATTAGTGGGAAATAGTGACATAATTACCACTCATCACACCCCCAAACCTAACATTTTGCTAGTCCTCGAGCAAAACATAGAATAAAATAACATAAAAATAAAATTAAGCTAAGCCACTTTCGTATGGATCACGATTGCATTTAGCGTATGCAACAAGCCTTTAAACCCCTAGGTGTCCCTAGTGGACAAGTTGTAATCTCGTGAGGGTTTACAACAATGATACCCACAAATATTTTACAAAAGTAAAAAAGTAGTGAAACTAATGCACACAAAAGCAAAAAGACAAGAAAAAAGAGAATAAAGAAGTTAGTGACTAATCAGGTGAAACTTCTACTCCAAGTTACTAGTTGTTTTCTTTCTTTCTAAATTACCGAATTAGTAAATTCTCCGATTATATTTATCATTCTCTATATACACAGCCAACAAAATATTAATCAACTCATTTTTGCCCACAACAGTCATAAGTGCAGTTGAGAAGAGAGTAATATTTTTATCCTAAAGTTTTATCGGAATTCACACTTTTTTGTAGTAATGGAATAAATTTTCTGATTTTTCTGATTTTTTCTTTGATTTTTATTTATTTATATACAATATCTTCCATCTATGTAGCGAGTGTTGGGTCGGTGGCTCCCAAACCAGTTGGCTTTAGGGCACCAGGTGTTAAGACACCCCTACGGACTTAATTACTCAGACTTCAGATATATATATTTTTGCAACATCTTTGATCCATGTAGCGAGCTTTGGGCCAGTGACTCCCAAACCAGTTGGTTTTAGGGCACTATGTGTTAAAACACCCTTACAGACATAATAACTCGAATCTCAGACATTTTTTTTTTTACTCCATCACTTTTTGAGATGCTTCCTCCAATTAAACTAGAGCACTGAATATTATAAACTTTTCAATGACAACTCATGTCAGTATGTTACCATGCATATCAATATCCATTTTAGTCAATTTTATGGAGAATTTACAAATTAAATAATTCAAAATGAAATAAACAAAAATTAACTTGTTCCGAAATAGGTTTGAGATACCTCTCAGGAGTGGAAACTCCTTACACAGCTATCTTTTACCAATTTCACCTTTTTAGTCAAAATAAAAAACAAAAACAAAACGTAAAATATTTTTGTAATTTTTTGAAAATTTTTCAATTTTTTTGTATTTTTCTAAAAATTTTGGACTAAAAATAAAAACAACACACAACTAAAATGAAGATATTGATCAACTAATTCCCTCCCCCAAACCTAAATGAGACATTGTCCCCAATGTCTTAAACATTAGAAGAATAGTTTAGAAGATAATACCTGGTTAGCTGAAATTCTACATGAAAAGTTAGGTTAAGATCCAGATTAATCCTACGCCTCTTACCACGATCGTCCTCGGACCAATTTATCTTTGAAAGGATAGGGTCAATTTGTGGTTCATAGGCTAAGATTTGGTCAATTAGATCCGGAGCAGTTCTGGCAGTAAAGAGGAGTTCTTTCATAGGTTTTGACACGAACCCATTTCTCCGGGCATCATCAAGAAACACACAAAGAAAATCATAAAATCCTTCAACGTTGTACAATCCAAGCGGTTTTTGGTGTATGTTCAAGTTGGCCCAAGATAACACTGTAAAAATTTCCTCCAATGTACCCAAGCCACCTGGCAAAGCAATAAAAACATCAGCACGGTTAATCATCTCTACCAATCGTTCAGACATACCTGGCACGATCAGTTCATCTCCGTTTGATGGTCCAATAAGATTTGCTTCTGCCAAAGGTTTTGGGATGATTCCCAAAACGTGTATGTCTCTTTCCTGTACAGCTTTTGAAACGATCCCCATAAGTCCAAGATTGCCTCCGCCATATACTAAGTGCATATTCCTTGCAGCTAAGACTCGACCCAATTCCTGTGCTGCCTCTACGTATTGTGGCTTAACACCAACACTAGTACCGCAAAAAACACATAGATGTTTTCAACTCGTCTTCTTGAAGTGGCTTCCATGTTTTACTCTGGATGTCTTCGAAAGTGCAATGATGAGTTGAATTTATAACACCTGAAAAGGGTGAGTAAAATAATAGCACTAGTACCTACCAAATGACAATTATTAGTTAAACAGTAAAATGAATCGTGATAGTAAAAAATGTCTGGATCCTGTCGGAGAAAATAAAAGAAAACAACAAAACAAATTACAATTATTAGGAAAAGACAAAGAGATATAATATGTACAAGAAACGTGGCGGCTTGATTGACGTCTATGCGTCAGGGACAAGCTTCCCATCCAATTTTCTTATAAATTGGCAAACATGGTCTTTTTGAGTCAGATTCCCAAGACTTAACTGTTGTCTTTCTTTTTGAAATTGTGTATGTAATTTGCGAAAGGCTATGTGAACATATCCACTGTGATGCGTTTCAAGAGTCGAAGATATATCATCTAAAGACTCTTTACTCAAGTCATCCCTAATGAATTTAATTTTGTCTTCGTGGTTATCAGACACCATTCCTAAATAACGACAACGAGTATTGCAATTCCAGCGTGCACATTTGTAACAAACACCCATTTGCTTAGCTCTACGTTTCTTTGCATAGGTGCTTCTTCCAAAACCAGACAGATGTGAAATAAAAGAGTCAGAAGACTCACCTGCCAATCGGACTCGTGCTTCAATTACCCAACGAATGTCATTAGAAACACCATGGATTGTTAGTAGTCTCATCCGTCCAAGCGAGCTTTGTAAACTTTCATCAGAGATTTTTTAGGGAGAGAAGGAAATTGCTTGTGAAGATTTACGAGAGCTTCTTCCATCTTGAAATGACTTAATCTGCAAAAACTAAACACACAAAATTAAATCACACCAAATCACAATATATACAAAAATTGCATGGGTTGCCTCCCTGCGAGCGCTAAGTTTAACGTCGTCAGCTAGACGTGACTTCTCGAACGTTAGGCTGGATCTGAAAGTGTGACACTTTCTTTTTGTCGCTCAAATGATTCTCCCCAGTAGTGCTTGACACGCTGACTGTTAACCTTGAATGTGTTGTTGGTGTTGGGATCTAGTAACTCAACAGCTCCATAAGGTAAAACCTGAGTGATCACAAAAGGACCTGACCACCTTGATTTCTGAAGGGGTTTTATTGCGGAAATACGGTAACGCAGCGGAATAGTGGAAAATCAAAATTTTCCGATTTCAAAACTTTTTCTCGGATTAATAAAATAAACTTATTTATTTTATTATCCAATAATCAAATCATGAAATAAAACACTATAAATCAAATTTATGTGAATTTACCGAATTGCTCTTAAACATAACATTTTGTTTATTTTAATCTGAAATTATTCAAAATAATTTTGTATGATTCTAAATCATTTCTAGGATGAGTTTAACATGTCCCAAATGTCAAAATACAATTTGCAACATAAAACCTAAAAACTTAGTCTTGGCCGAGAGCTTCCAAAGGGGGGGGGGGGGGGGTAGTGTGCATTTTGCACTTCCATGGTTCAAAACACATCAAGGCAAAATCCAATCAACCCAATATTTTACATGCATCATATACACACCTAAATACACCATATAAATGAAAAGCCTCAAATTTGGAAGTGGTCTTAAACCCTAATTTTTCAATTTCTTCAAATTGGACAAATTAGACCAAATTGGTTAAATCCAATACTTCAATCATGTTTCTTCCATCCAAATCAAGTCTCAACATAATGAAATAACTATAGATCAAATCTAGGTCATTTAAGAGTGGGTCAACAACTCTAGATTAGCAACAAGGTTCTAAAACCATCAAAAGACTGCTAGTTAACAACTTATAAGCATTCTATCAATTTTATACATGCTCAAGCTCATTATCAAACTTTCATCCATCAAAAATCCAAAGAACAGAGAATAGAAAAACATGAGAATATCACAAGATGTAGCCTAGAACATAAGGAACATTTTCCTTTCTAATAGTAGGTTAAAGAAACTTACTAAAAACTAAGCTTTCTTTGATTTTTCTCTTTGTCTTTCTTCTTCTTCCTCAAGCTTCCTTTGATTTTCTTTTAATGGAGTTTATAATGATATTTTGTTAATGAAAAAATATCCAACCCTTGGCAATATTTACCTTGGCCGAATTTTGCATCAAAATAAAGCAAAAATGATATTTTTTTACTTTAAAACATTTAATGCCAACTTGGCCACTTGCTTTTGAAATCATTAACTCTTTAATGAATTTCATAAAGTCAAGTTAAATATCTACAAGTCATCTCACCATTTATCATATCAATAAAATATCTATACTTTAATTAATTAAATCATTTAACAATTAAATAATTAATTAATTAATTAAATACAAATATATTAAATATATGTATTATATTTACATTAAATATTAAATACATATATTAATATGATATTAGTCAAATATCTTAATTTTACAATTAATTAATGTGTATTTGAATTAATCTAATATTAAAAGCAAATACACAAAAATTAAGGAAATGACTATCGGGTCCATTCACATGTATTTTTCGTTTAACTTTTAAACGACTTTATAAATAATCAATATTATTCATAAATGTTGCCCTAGTGCTCTACGAGTATATTTCATTAGTGAGACTCTCTAGATTCAGGCATATCCGTCACGAAATCTAATTTTGTGTCCATAATTTATCCACCTGTGAATTATGACGATCATTGATAAACTCGCTGAATCATACAGGTCGAGGTCATGGAAAATGTATAATTCCTCCGTCACAGGTATCCGGATAAATCCCAGAGATACAGATGTAAACGTCAAATCTCTATAGGGATTATCCAGTCGACTATTCTATTAGCAATCTCAAAAAGAACATTTAGAACTGGCTTCTAAATTGTACCACGGGCCCATGGTTTTTATCTGATTGCTAATCATATGGACTACCTATGCTCTGATACACAGAACTGACGGATCCTATCTTGATACACACAGGACACCCTGAGGATCTATCCACACCCAACGAACAGGCGGAGGTCTGATCTAAATAGATCGGTGACGTGACTGTCATCTAAGTGTGGAAGATGTCTCATGCGCCCACAGTGGCATCTCAAGTCTAAGAATCACAAGTGCTACTCAACCCGATAAGATTCTTATTGACGTTGGTGTATCATCCATTAAGAATCTTTGGTGAGTCGTTCAGTATTTATCCGCTATAAACACCTACATGTCTATACTAGTCTCCAAGACTTATGATTCATTGAGAAACCATTGGAATCATATATTCCAGTATACGACATGTACCGGTCTCAACGGGTTTGCTATACTGACCAAGTAGTGTAAACCTTGACCATGAACAGTCTGATAATGATAACGTCATGATACAACTCAATGTCAGTTGCGACGCTTTTGCAACTGCACCATGACTAGTCATTCTAAGGTCATTACGTCTTTACCATATTAAATGATAAATTATATTATAAAAACTGCATATATTATTCAAAATAATAACGTTTTACAGATGTATTCATAAAGAAATACAACCGGGAATTGGCGCTCTGAGCACCAACCCCAACAAAAACTCTCACTTGCTCTAGTGCCAATAACGATTGTATCTAATACCCATCGACTCCACGTGTTTATCAAACAACTTCGGAGGTATGAGTATCTAATGTCATTAATTTTATATTTCTTTCTTCGTTTTCTGATAAAATATTGTGCTATTTTTTATTAATATTATTTAATTATTGGTTGGATATCAAATTTTTTGTTCGATTACCGGATATCATATCCATAATCGACCACTATCCATTTTAGTTATATAATTTAAAATCTGAACCTACCAATTATTCTTTAAAATTTAGATATTATAGAACTTTTTTAATTGAATAATTCCAGGCATTCAAAATATCCAACCAAATGCTCATCTCGATATAGACGGGGTTAAATTCTATGTAGTGGATGAAAAAGAATAAAATAGTATATCGTAAGACTATTGAGTGGTAGGGGTGGGCAAAATCGGTTCCGGTTCCGGTTCCGCGTGAAATCGGAACCTACTCGGAAAAAATAGATTCCTAATTAAATGGAATTGGAACCTATCCAATTAAATATGACATCCTATTAATCGATTCCAATTCAATTCCACGTTGAACCGGAACCTATCCAACTAAATAGAGTACCCAATTAAATATGGTACCCTATGATCGTATGAATTTAGATTCTCATATATGACAATTAAATTGAGCATGAATAGAGATGGGATTTTCATTTCTAGTCTAATCTTAAATTTGATCAATTAGAAGATGGTCTCTTGAAATGAAAGAAAAAAAAGTCAAATATTCAAAGTCTATCCTAAAAGAAAAGTTCAATTTGAGGGTCCAAAACAACGGAAGTGAAAAGAAGATAATTATGTGATATTGAATAGAACAATAATCCTAGTAGCCAGTATTATTATTTTTAAAAAAAATAAAAAAGAAGAAGAATTATAAACACTTCTCATTCAATATTTGATAAAAACTATTTAATGACTACTTTTTTTTTTATTACAACTCTACAGATATATAATCTGAAATCTACTGGAATATTGAATACAAACATTTATAGCACATCCAGAATTCTACGTCTACTAGAGACGAAATATCTACTCCCACTCAAATATGGGGAGAATTCTACTCCCACTCTTGGAGAGAATTAACTACTCTCAATTGAGAGATTTTGGACTCCCTGCCATTGCAGGGAGTCGAACCTGTGCTCTCCCAAATGGGAGAGCACAAGCTCACCACTGGGCCAAGACTACTTAATTTTCCCTTTTTGCCCCCTTTTGGTTCAGACTAGGAGTGGCAATTTGGGTCAGGATTCGTTTTTCGTTCGATTCGATTCGCTTTAAAGCGAATACGTGTTTGAAAAAATAGATTCGTTTAATAAATTGGTCAATTCGATTCGATTCGTTTATTAAACGAATCGAATACGAATTTAAACTCATTGATTCGTTTAGGATTCGTTTATTATTTTTATTTACTAATTCTTGTTAATTTTCAATTAATATTCGAGAAATTATAGCTAATTATGATAGAAAAAATAATATTTTCGATATTTGGTGTGGTATTTTTAGTAAATATATTAATTACATATTACATATATATATATATTTATGAAGAATTAATGTAAATCAAGTGTTGTAAATTATTTTATTAAGTAATATCATTAACTAAACGAATATTCGTATTCGATTCGATTCGTTTATTAAACGAATCGAATACGAATCCTGATATTAGGATTCGTTTAATAAACGAATCGAATACGAATCCATCACATTTTGATTCAATTCGTTTAAGATTCGATACAAATTGATTCGTTGATTCGTTTTGTCACCCCACTTGAGTATAGTGCATAATTGTTTTTAGTGAACACGACTTCGTACTAGAAACTTGTAAATTGACACTAAATTAAGGAAATTATACACACTCATAAAATTGATGATTCGAGTTCGAGTAAAACCAATCCTAAGAGGTCAACCAATCCATAGAGATATAATCTCAAGTAAACTTCTGAATTTCGCTACCGGGGGCTTAGATACAAAGCTTATAACACTTGTCCTTTTGACTTTCTAGCACTAACCGGGCAGAATCCAGTGAGTGCTGGTGTTGAAGGTTTAGCCCAGCCTAACTGTACATTTAAGAAGTAGATCGAAAGAAAGGAAATTGATATTATCCTTCAAACAGTCACCACTCCCACTCCTCTGGTCGAGTGGGATGACAAAGAAGGCTAACTGGTAAAATAACCCAAAACAGCTCTTCCAATGCTGAAACAATCACACACATTCAATAGATTACAGCTACGGGGCTGTAAATGGACCGGACCATTCATAAATAATTCAAACAAGACTCGTCTCGCATTTCCCTTGGTCAAAATCAATACATTTAATAAATAAACTACTCGAATTCAAAAATAATAACTCGACCGACTCACAAAAACTCAGCTCATTTTTAACTCGCAAACACTTTTTAAAATAGACTCAACTGAAATCATATTGATATTATAATTCGTGTGTTACATGCATTTGAATTTTGTAAGAAACTTAATTAAAATTAAAAAAAATCAAAATTTGAATTTTTAAAATTTGAAATTGAGTCAAACTCAAGCTCTACTCATTTTGTAATCTAGTTCAAATCATGTTCGGTCCGACATTTTCTTAACGAATCGAGCTCTAACAACAAATATAAAACTCAATCGAGCTCAAGCTCATATAAATACTCATTGAGCCAAACTCAAACAGCCATTACTCGACTCGATTAAACCCGTAATTACAACACAAGGGACAAGTTTGACTCACAAAACATTAAATCTCAGCGCAGACAATAGTCTTACTCCTACCCTGTCTGTAGAGATTCTAAAACTCGTTAGTAAACTCAAGCACGCGTGTTCTTTCTCAGAGTTTTGGTCCTTTATTTTGTACCTTTTTGTATATGGACATCCCATAATCCATGAGGACAACTGGACAAGTATCCTCATTCAAGTAGTGCAAAATCAACAACACTTGATGGAAATAATCTTTCAAACATAAGAATATCCAATACACCAATTAACTTAAATTTGAAAAAGGAGGTTATACCCTGCCAACCCTTCAAAGTTCTACCAAAAATAATTCATCATAAACCAAAATGAAAAGATGCTGACAAAATTCTTCCATCAATCGCTTAAGTAGTAATTAGTCACCCTTTCTCCTGAAAGAGCATCCCTCAGTGAGTCTGGCACGACCACCAGTGGGCTGGCATAGAACAGTTTGGCAGTTGCCGCACACCACAACAGTTTGAGAGTGGCTAAACACAGTGGTTCTGAAATTTACGGACAAACCAGATAATGGAAGTCAATAACAATTTATAATTTAAATGAAGATATGCAAACAGCAACACAAGCTCTTTTTTAGCTAAGCAAAAACTCAGAATACTTACATGTTGAAGCAACCCTGACATTTCACATCCTACATCAACAGCATGTAAAGGATAATTCAATCAGTCCAATAGACAATAGAAATTTCAAAATTTTAAAAAATCTAAAACAAAAACAAAATCAGCTGTTCATATTGGTACTAATTAAGTAATATTTTACTTGTTTGCTGAAAAGGGTCCAAAATATTATGACTTAAATATGGAATTCAAATTCATAAAAGACATTTAATTTTAAACCAATGGACCAAACAACAGCAAATGCTATTTCATCAAAACCTACTAATTCTCATTCCTCTATGAACACTCTGTTTAAGTACAACAATAGTGGAGAAAAATTGGAAAATAAACCTATAATCGTTCTAATATAAGATACAAATGCAATAACAACAAACAAAACAATAATTAAAGGCACAGTACCATGAAAAAGGAATTGGGTGACTGAACGAGACGCTTGAGCTTGTGCTTCTTCTTCTCAAGCTCCACTGGTGGATTCAACAAATCAATATCGTTTTGTAGAACCTATTACCACATTAACAGATTAAAAAAAGGAACGACATTAAAAGTAGGAAAAAATCAACGAAACATAAACACTAAAACAAAATTATCACTTGCCTACAACTAGCTAAAATATAACCCTATCAAACATCTTTTCTTTTCTTTTCTTTTTGGGCTATTATTACATAATATCAATTCCTTAAACCAACGCTACTTAATTTATATGAATCATTCTTATTTAAATTACTTTTTATAACTCTCTAAAGGCTCCTAAGCAAACATGCATAGTACATAATATCTTCTAACTATTAACAAACACAAGCACATAAACATCATAAAACATAACAAGTGATCTCATAAAGAAATTAGCTTTTTTTTAAAAAGGCAAAGATTGGTAAAATGGCAAAAACCCAGAATATCTGAATATGTAAACGAAAAAGGGTTGGTTGTAGAAGAACTCACCATGTTTGAAAATGCTAGAGGAGAACCAGGAAACCCCAAAAAACCCTAGCAGTGTAAGTATCTCGGGAGACGGAGGCGCCAGCACCCCATTAAGATGATTATATATAAAGAGGATTTACGTTGTTTATGACCGTTGGATGAGTAAGTTCGGATCCTGACCCTTCGTTCTGGGCTGGGCCTTTTTTCGTTCATGATATGGGTTCCAAATATATTTGGGCCCAAAAAATTAGATCCTTTATCAATGATAATATTTAGGGTATTGCTACAATACCCTGGGGTATCAGATACCCAAGAGTTGGTAGCATAAAACAAAAAAAAAAATTGAAAGAAAGTGGTTGCCACTACCGGTTGCAACCGGTAGTTCTCAAAAAAAAAAAATTTAAAAATAATTTTTATTATATAAATTATAAAATATTAATAAAAATAAAATTATAAAAAAAAATTTATTGTAAGTTTTTAAAAAATACTGAAAAAATAAAATAATATAAAAAATTTATTTTTTTATAATACTGATAAAATAAAATAATATAAAAATATATTACATATTTATTGGTAAAAGTTGCACGTTTAATGCTAGGGGTTGCATATTCAACGGTCATAGTTGCATGTGCGATTTTCGAGGCAGATGTAGTTGCATGTTATTGTTAAAGTTACAAGTCCAACGGTCACATTTTACATGTTTATTGCTAAAGGTTTCATCTTCGAAATATTGCATATTTATTGGTGAAAGTTGCAAGTTTAATGGTGGAGGTTGCATATTCAACGGTCATAGTTGCAGGTGCGATTTTCGAGGCAGATGTAGTTGCATGTTATTGCTAAAGTTACAAGTCCAACGGTCACATTTTGCATGTTTATTGCTAAAGGTTTCATCTTCGAAATATTGCATATTTATTGGTGAAAGTTGCAAGTTTAATGGTAGGGGTTGCATATTCAACGGTCATAGTTGCAGGTGCGATTTTCGAGGCAGATGTAGTTGCATGTTATTGTTAAAGTTACAAGTCCAACGGTCACATTTTACATGTTTATTGCTAAAGGTTTCATCTTCGAAATATTGCATATTTATTGGTGAAAGTTGCAAGTTTAATGGTGGAGGTTGCATATTCAACGGTCATAGTTGCAGGTGCGATTTTCGAGGCAGATGTAGTTGCATGTTATTGCTAAAGTTACAAGTCCAACGGTCACATTTTGCATGTTTATTGCTAAAGGTTTCATCTTCGAAATATTGCATATTTATTGGTGAAAGTTGCAAGTTTAATGGCGGAGGTTGCATATTCAACGGTCATAGTTGCAGGTGCGATTTTCGAGGCAGATGTAGTTGCATGTTATTGCTAAAGTTACAAGTCCAACGGTCACATTTTGCATGTTTATTGCTAAAGGTTTCATCTTCGAAATATTGCATATTTATTGTGTGAAAGTTGCAAGTTTAATGGTGGAGGTTGCATATTCAATGGTCATAGTTGCAGGTGCGATTTTCGAGGCAGATGTAGTTGCATGTTATTGCTAAAGTTACAAGTCCAACGGTCACATTTTGCATGTTTATTGCTAAAGGTTTCATCTTCGAAATATTGCATATTTATTGGTAAAAGTTGCAAGTTTAATGGTGGAAGTTGCATATTCAACGGTCATAGTTGCAGGTGCGATTTTCGAGGCAGATGTAGTTGCATGTTATTGCTAAAGTTACAAGTCCAACGGTCACATTTTGCATGTTTATTGTTAAAGGTTTCATCTTCGAAATATTGCATATTTATTGGTGAAAGTTGCAAGTTTAATGGCGGAGGTTGCATATTCAACGGTCATAGTTGCAGGTGCGATTTTCGAGGCAGATGTAGTTGCATGTTATTGCTAAAGTTACAAGTCCAACGGTCACATTTTGCATATTTATTACTAAAGGTTTCATCTTCGAAATATTGTATATTTATTGATGAAAGTTGCAACTTTAATGGTGGAAGTTGCATATTCAATAGTCATATTTATGCGCCCTAGCACAAATATTAAGTGATCTTTTCTTAAAAATTATTTATTTTTTGTTTTTCAAGTTTAAAATATTTGTTGCATCTTTTAAGGTTGAAAATCGATTCCATAATAAATTAATCAATTTTCTACTTATTTATTTATGTCAATATTAAATTCGTTATAATTACTACACTTGGGACATACATCTACTTATCATCTTTTAAGGTTGAAAGTTGCATCTTAATGGTTAAATTGCATATTGATGGTTTGAAGTTGCATGTATTGATTATATCTAACAATTACAAATTATTCACTTATCATGTTTATTACTTCGATTCGATCTCGAAGTCATATGAAAGGTATTTATTATGAAAATTAATTTTTATTAGTTATTCGTGTATGATTCGTTTTATTATTTCTTTTATCAGTTATTGGTATTTTCAATTAAAATTCCAGTAATTATGGCTAATTACCTTTGAAAAAATAATATTTCGGATATTAACTAAAGTTCATGAGCATGGAGGAAAAATTTTAATTCTTTTTTTTATAAATAACTATTATTTCATATGAAAGGTAATTAGTATGAAAATGATTTTTTATTAATTACATAAGATGAGAATTTTTTAATTATAGTCTTTCGGATAATTACTAAAGTTAATGAACATATGTTAATGTTCACATATACTTATAATTTTCATTAATTACTTATGTTAATGTTGATATCTGTAACTGACCGAAATAACCGAAAAATTGAAAAAAAAAAAAAAAAAAAAAGAAATGTGATAAATTTTGAAAAATTAATCAATTATTTACTTATTTATTTATCTAAAGTATTAAATTTGGTTATAATTAATAGTCTTTCGAATAATTACTAAAGTTAATGAGCATGAAGTAGAATTCGCTTTAACCCGAATGTGAGTTTCAAACAATATATTCGTTTAATCAATTGGTCGATTCGATTTACAGTGTTTATTACAGTTATGGAATACGAATTTAACATCATGAATACGTTTATTCGTTACTGAATCGTTTTATTATTTTCTTTGACCAATTAAGTTTTAGTTACGATTCGAGGTATTTTTAATAAATATATAAATTACATGTATTATGGTTTATTTTTCATTAATTATATATGTTAATGAGCATGCATATGAGTTGGAAAAAATCGATTCCATATTAAATTAAGAAAAAGAAATATGATAAATTTAGAAAAATTAATCAATTATTTACTTAGGATAATTACTAAAGTTAATGAGCATGAAGTAGAATTCTCTTAATATTATAGTTTTTTTATAACTACTTAATATTTTTGTTAATCACATTTATTTATTATGAACTTAAGGTTCAAATTTATTGGTTTTGTTACATGTTTAAAAATTTTGGATATTTTAGTTGCGTTTGTAATGGTCATTTTTTAATTTTTTGTTTTTCAAGTTTAAAATATTTATTACATCTTTTAAGGTTGAAAGTTGCATCTTAATGGTTAAATTGCATAGTGATGGTTTGAAGTTGGAAAAAAATCGATTAATTACATGTGTTATGGTCTAATTTTCATTAATTTCGAGTCATCTTAATAGTTCGTATAAAAAATAATATTTTATTTATTTTAGTGAGATATTTTTAATAAATATATTAATTAAAAGTGTTTTGGTTTAATTTTCATTAATTATATATGTTAATGAGCATGCATATGAGTTGGAAAAAATCGATTCTATATTAAATTAATCAATTTTCTACTTATTTATTTATATAAATATTAAATTCGGTTATAATTAATAGTAATTCGAATAACTACTAAATTTGGTATTTTCAATTAAGATTCCAATAATTATGGCTAATTACATTTGAAAAAAAATATATTTCGGATATTAACTAAAGTTAATGAGCATGGAGGAAAATTTTTAAACCACATGTTTAATACTTCAATTTCGATCTCGATTTCGTGTTTAATTATCTTAAACCAAGTCGAGATGACTCTCTGTCCTTAAGAACTTATTAGTCCCGTCTTGGTGTTCTACGTATATTGTTGCTAACGTCATCTCAGGATTACTTGGATTCCTCTTAAGGCTTATACCCCTTCCATGCACCATTTGGAGTCTATGAGTGTTCTTCTAAATTGGAGGACATGTTTTTTTCATTATTTCAAAGTAGCAATATTATTTCCTCAACTTATTAAAGATATAGTTTAAGGCAAATGATAGATTTGATATTGCTGGAGTAGGTAGCGAACAGATATTTTATAATATCTCTCGAGCATAATTATATTATTAGTTGGGTCAAAACTAAAATTAAAATTCATATATTTGACTTTAATGATGCTGCCATTGAAGAAGGTGAAGTGATTTTTTAAAAATAATTTGGACAAAATAAAGAATTTTACATTTTTTTAACTAAATTTATTGTTTCAATCTCAAGATAACAAAGAATACAACAATGTGCATAAGATAATAAAGAATACAACAATGTGCATTATGAGACCCAAGCAAACCATTACCAAACTTACCAACCAAAACCTGCAATTCAATTTGCTTATTTCCCAAATCTACATAGCAAATGAACTATATCTATATATACCAAATGAGACCAGCTCCAAAATGGGACTTCTTGATTTTCTTTTCTCTTTTACTTGAAGTCAACTAATAAGGGAATTTTGATGCCCAAATGGAATATTTGATTACCAAATGCTACCAAGTACCATGGTTTATCAACCTACTCACTTTCGGTAGCAATCCTGTCTGAGGCGAGGCCACCCATCTTGCTAAATGAAACCGATGGTGAACTTAGGTCACCAATGTCACGATCAGCATCATCCTTTTTTTTTTTTTTGCAACGACCAGTCAGGCAATGGTGCTTCGGCAAAATGGGAACACTGGAGGTGTTAGGCATGCAGTTGTAGGGTTTTGCTTCTTGTGGCAGCATAGGGCTAGTATGCATTGTGCACACATCTGGTGGCCACAATCTTGGACTTTAATTTTACATGCCTACTGAAAACATATGCAATATAGCTCTGCATCGCTAACCTGCATTGAAAGAGAACAAATCAATATCATCCTTTTCAAAACCAACAAAAGTTAAAATAAAAAGTTCACAAAATTGCAACAGGAAAAACAAAATAAGCTCATGCTTATTTTGAATTCCATAGTCACATAATCCATTCTAACAGATTGATCGCTTATATATATTTTTTGTTTGTTTCTTTGTAACCCTACATGAGTTAGCCTTAAAATCATGAGAAAAATTAAAAACAATATACTTTGTATCGTTTTTTGTTTTTTGTTTTTATTCCTTTACAGAGTTGAGAGTTTCATCGAACAACAAGATGCTTGCATACTGCCACGAGTCCATCATCATGAATTGCAAGAAATGTCATTAATGCAACAACAAGTTCATTTGAAAATCTTTCAACTCATTTGAAACTTTCTATTGGGTCAAGTAGTCATCTGAATTCATAAACGAATTATGCCAATGAAGCTAAAAAATTGAAAGATTTCTCAAGTGAGCAGCTAAAGTTAGCCATGGCTGAAAAGACATATGTTGAAGAGGCTAGGCAAGAAGCAAAGAAACATATAGAGATGGCTGAAAAGGCATATGTTTCTAGGTAATTTCAAAAAATTTGATGCCCTGTTTCAATTATGATTGATATTTTTTAATAGAATTAATAAAATATATACCTCAGAAATATTGTGCTCCGACATCAGAATATGATAGAGATGGAAGCGAGTATGTAGTACTCTTTAAAATATTTTTCTCTCTCTCATTGTTCGCTTCCATCATGTCATTTTCTAGGAGATCTTTTGCCTTCTGATTAAGCTCACTTATGAACTTCAGAGATGATGGCCGGACTAAAGGCTCCGCAGATGCAGGATTTAACAAAGCTGCGCAAGCTCCATGTTTGTAATTCAATACAACTGTATATTGAATCATCATACATAGAGATGACCATATAACATCAAAAGAATTAACATAAAATCTCTAGGAAACTAAATCAAGAGAAAATACATAAAAAGTATGTTTTTTTGAAGAAAATTGATTGCACAATTTGGCTGTAAAAGATACAGAGACGCAATCAATTGATAAGTATTATAAAATGATCAAATTTGTGTTCCTACAAGTGCAGCTGTTCCAACACTTCTGGTCATTTGATGGCCTCAACTAAATTTATAACAGCATGATAAGAACCAACACGACATTTTTTGCAACTGAACTTTCACAAGACATCCAAATGTGCCATTTTTATATTTATGTTCAAACTAATAATTTGAGATGGCAATAAAGAAACAACTACATAATGCATTACATGAAAAACAAAATAAATCAAAGAATGTGACCAAAAAAGAAAGAAATTAAATATTACCCAGATGAATCTTTATGAAGATGATCTGCACCACACGCCAGCAGTGCACGGATGCAATCAATCGATCCCCCTCTAGCTGCCAAGTGAATAGGAGTGCTTCATGGGCAACTTTAATCAGCAATCTATCAATCAACAAAACAAATATAACGCCTAAATCAACAAAAAAAAAAATCATCACAACTTTTACCCAAATCCACCGGCTGAAGCAAAACTAAGAGCACCATTATCTAGCAATATATGTACACATTCAGACCGTCTTTGACGAGCTGCCAAGTGCAACAGCATCCCTCCCCTGCCATATCTAATGTTCACAAATCTTGCATATCCCATAAAATCCAATCCCAACACAGCAATTATATCAACCATTAATAAGCCAAAATTTATCTATTTATCTAACAAAGATGTCAATTCTTAGCCTACTAAAGGAGGAGTAGTTTTTCCTGCAAAGGCCTAAATTATTCTACTAATAACCGGACTAACTAGAACACAAATAAAAATCATAGGGGCTCTAAATCTGCACTAAATATTTTTGGCTAAAAATGTCGGAACAACAAAGAGGAAAAATTGAAGTGTGTCAAATTCGATTACCAGGTTAACAAAACAAAATACATTGACCTTTACCTTTTCAGCTCTGGGTGAATAGTGATGATGCGGATCCATTACATCGATCCTTCACAAGATCAACATAAAAATAAAAGATAAGGTGTAATAAATTTTCTACCTCCCCATCTTGATTTCCAATGAAACCATTTATGTCTATTCCTGAACTACAAAAACACGTGATTAAGAAGCCGACAACAATTCTCTATTTTAAAAGCTCAAGATATTTTCCAATAACTGCAATAAAATGTCAAAGACAATATGAACTCAAGCAAAATATGTACAACAAATTAATTAGTTGGATTATATGTATAAAAATAAGCAGAGGTAAAATGAATAAAATTGGAAAAAATAATTAATAAATAAATAAACCCATTAGAAGACATGGCCTGGGTAGCATTGACAAAAATTCAACTAAAACACTTTTAAGTTATTTGAATTTTAGGAACAAAGTTAGTTATCAATGGACTAGAAAAAATCATTAGTGTGGCATAACCTCAACATTTTTCAAAAAAAAAACTGCAATAAAGAAAAATTACAAAATGTACAAAAATAATCTGGGAAAAGAAATAAAAGAAAAAAAATACCTACTTTGATTCTTGTATTTGAACTGCAAGAGCAAGGTTTCAGAAAAGCAATGATAAGGAGCAACGGTAAGAGCAGCGGCGAGGAGAAGCAAAGAAAAAATACATGAATTTTAGGGTTATGGTGAGTAATCAAATGGATAGATTTGTCTTATTGGAGATTTTTGTTTACCGGCTATTTAAGTTTCAAGTCACAAAATAAATTATCATTTATTTAATATTCATTTAAACCTTAACCGTTGGATCTCAAACAGTTTAATCTAATGGATATAATAACATGGGTATTAGATACCCAAGGGTATAGTAGATGCGCCCATTTATTTATGATCAGAATAGTTTAGTAATAGTAAATAAAATTTCAATAAATGTGACTTCAATAGAAAAAATTACTGGCAATATAAAGTTATATTTTTAGTTCTAGCTTGGAGTTAATTAAAAAAAAATTACTTGCAAATTGTTGTGAAGCTGTTGATGGTGTGTTTTCAGGTACTATGTTATTTAAGGAGCACAGCGGGAGTAAAAAAGGTAATTCTCTTCTTGATCGAAGATCATTAACGCCGACCCGACCACATGAGTGTTATAAAGCCAACAGGTAGAGACCGAACATTTGATGATTGGTGACCGACCACTTTGGCTCGGGTGACCGAGCATTATCAGATCAGCAGAAGCATTCTCAGTTCAAAGAACTACAATGACCGACCTCATTAAGACCGACCAGATAGCGAGATGTGCTCAGGAAGATAAGGCATCATATTTTCTCGGATAAGATGACAAATTATCCTACTTTCATGGGGAGAACTGATGAATCAGTGTCCAAATAGGATAAGGGAAGTAGAGATAGTTTTAGATTAGGAATCCTTGCGGGAGAAGAAGATTGATTCAACTGGGAACCCTTGTAAAAGAAGGAGTCTGATTTCTGTACTATTATAAATAGAAGGGTAGAGTATGTGTAAAGGGCATCAGAATCAAGAACATGATCACTACGATCAAGCTTGTAAACATAAGAGATATCAGAGAAGCGTATCTCAGTAATAAAAGTATCATTCTGTTTGTGTCCGTGGACGTAGGTTGGACCTGATCCGCCAAACCACGTTAAATCTCCTTGTTAATTGGTGCATTTGTCTGTCTTATGCTAAATTTGCCTTTGGTTCCCATATAACCAAACAAATTCACTATTGAGGGAGGAACTGTCTCGGGAGTAATATTCCCAAATTACCCTGAGACCAAAATCCGCCGTCAACAGTTGGCGCCGTCTGTGGGGAATTTCGCGACAAAAAGCAATTCACGAAAAAGACAATGTCAGAAGACGGAAATCATCAGTCATCAGGGAGTCCAGCTACGGACTGGATGAAAAAATGGAAGAAAGCATGAAATCCATGATAGATCAACTGGAGAGAATGGAAGGGATGAACAACGAGAAACCGGAAGCCGGAACCAGCCGAAGAAGAGGTGAAAAAACAGAAGGTAAAAGGATTGCGGATATGAGTGAAGGCGATGAACCCATGAGGAAGGGTCCCTGCGGGATAAAATCCATAGTCGTAGAAAAAGATTCACAAACAGAGGACACATGGGAAAAAGAAGGGGAAGACAATCGCCAGATTCCTCCTATGATAGTCTCCGCGACTCCAGAGAAAAAAAAACAGGGAGTATGGCGAGAATGTGCGAGAAACTTCAAGGCATGAGGAGCACCGCACCCAGGGCAATAGACGCGAAGAGGGGCACAGAAAGCGACATGGCAGCACAAGTAGTGAGATGAAGTCTTGGCTAAAAAAAGAGATGGCCAAGTGGGGGGTAAACCTCAAGACTAATGCAGGAGATACCCGGGAGAATGAGGAGGAATCTCCCATCACAGAAGAAATAAGGTCAGCAAAGTTCCCGAGGCGATTCAACATGCCGACCATAACGCCCTACAAGGGTCACACCAACCCTAAATCCCACATTGAGAGCTTTGTCCTATTAATGGAAGTCCAAGGAGTAGTAGGAGATGCCATATGCAAAGTATTCCCCTTGACCTTGGGCGGATCCGCCATCCTATGGTACAGAAGTCTGGCCCCGGGGAGCATTGGAAGCTTCACGCAACTTAAAAGGTCGTTCATTCGGCACTTCAAGGGGGCTTGCGTCCCTAAAAAGACAATTGGAGAGTTGAGACTCATGAAGCAAGGAGAGGACGAGCCCCTAAAAACTTTCATTGAGAGGTACCACAATATGGTACTCGAAGTCGGAGGATATGAGTCCATTGAGGCCTTGGAAAGTTTAAAAAAAGCCTTAAGGGTCGGAAAACTGTGGACTCACCTAAGGATCCAGGACACACCATATTATGCTACCGCTTTGGAAGTAGCCTGAAAGTTCGTCTCGTTAGAAAACGAAGAAATGATCTCCCGGAGGGGGACAGCTGTCAGAGAGAGGACGAAAAGAGCAGAGGCCCCCCACCGGCCAGACAGAGAGTTAAAAAAACTCCTCCCAAGACGCAAGGAATTCAAACCAATGCCTCAGAATGACTAGGAAAGAGGAGTCCCGACCCGAGTAAACCACGTAGTCTGAGAAGAAGCATATATTCCCCTAAGCAAGCCACCAGGGCAGATCATCATGGAGATACAAGGAAAAAGCCTCTTGATATAACCCGACCTCAGGAGATTTCCCCCAGATAAAAGGAATAAGAAATTTTATTGCATACATCATAATCTGAGGGGACATACATCGGACGAATGCAAGGATTTGCGGGAACAGATGGAAGACCTAGCACAGAATGGGTACTTGAATAAATATATTAACCATGAAACTATGGCAGCCAGATAGAGGGCACAGAGCCGACAGGTGAACATCATCGCTGGGGGGAAGACACTGGCCAGAGACTCTAACCGGTCAAGAAAAAACTATAGCCGAGCTCGGGGGACGGAGGTGCTGGAAATAGAACGGTCCTCGGTACTACGATGAGGTCGTTCGGTACCCATAATGTTCACCGACGAGGATGCTCAATAGGTGAATTTCCCCTATGACGATGGATTAATAATCAAGGCAACAATCGGCGGCTCAGAGGTGGACAGAATCTTGGTAGATCCCGGAAGTGCAGTAGACATAATCTCCAAAGAAGCTTTAGAGGGCCTGGGAGTGGAGTATGCAACTCTGACCAACGACAGCACCCCCCTGTACGGCTTCGGGGGCTCAATGATCGTCCCACTGGAAGGATACAGCTGGCCATGACGATCGGGACTCACCCCAAAACCGGACGATCATGATAAATTTCACAGTAGTAGACTGCATGAGCAGTTACCAAGTCATTGTCGGCCGGCCTTTCATGATGAAGACAAAGGCCGCAATGTCCTGCTATTACCTAAAGCTGAAATTCCCCACCCGGGAAGGAATCGGAATCGTATGCGGGAGTCAGAAAGTAGCCCGCAGCTGTTTTTCCACTCTCGCACGAGAAACCCTATGCATTGAAGTATGTATTAGGAAAAGGCAGGAAAATGAAGAAAGAGAAGAAGCAAGTGGGGACCCGGGTCCTCGGTTAAACAAAACTGCCCGGCTAGGAGCGATCGAAGAATTGGATGGATAGAACTCTTCGGACCTGGGAAGAGCGTAAAGATAGGGGGAAAACTTAGATAGAACCCTGAAACAGGGTCTGCTGAGGTGTCTAAAGGAGTACCCGGACGTCTTCGCGTGGGGGCACGACGACATGCCCGGAATTGATCCGAAATTCATCAATCACCGCTTGGCAGTAAAACCGTCACACAAACCGGTCAAGCAGAAAAGAAGAACCTTCAACCAAGAACGGTGCAAAGCAGTAGCGACCGAGGTGGACAAATTATTGAAAGCTGGTTTCATCAGAGAAGTAAAATACCCGGAGTGGGTATCAAACGTTGGTACTGGTGAAGAAGTCAAACGGAAAGAGAGAGAATGTGTGTGAATTTCACCGACCTAAACAAGGCATGCCCGAAAGACAGCTTCCCACTGCCAAACATAGATCAACTAGTATATACAACAGCCTGTCAGGGACTGCTAAGCTTTATGGATGCCTTCTCAGGATACAACCAGGTCAAGATGCACCATTCGGACGAGAGGAAAAAACAACTTTTGTCACCGACCAAGGGCTCTACTGTTACAAAGTAATGCCATTCGGACTGAAGAATGCAGGGGCGGCAACCTTTCAAAGGTTGGTCAACAAAATTTTCAAACCACTCATTGGCACATCAATGTTGGTATATGTTGACAACATGATAACAATGTCCAGAGAGCCAGAATGCCACGTAACCAACCTTAAGGAAACCTTTGAGTTATTGAGGAAACACAATTAAAGCTCAACCCGGAGAAATGTGCTTTCGGAGTAGCCTCAGGGAAGTTTTTGGGTTACATGGTAAGCTCCCGAGGCATAGAAGCCAATCCACAGAAGATCCAAGCCGTAATGGACTTGAAATCTCCCAGGACGGTAAAAGAAGTGCAGAGTCTAACCGGCAGATTGGCCGCGCTCAACCGATTCATCTCACGAGCAACCGACAAGTGCCACGCTTTCTTCAAAGTCATCAAGAAGGCCAAAAAGGAAATCGACTGGACGCCGAAATGCGAGGAAGCTTTCCTATAGTTAAAACAATACCTAACAAGCCCGCTTCTAGAAAAGCCACTCATGGGAGAAACCTTATACTTGTACTTAGCTGTATCAGAGCACGCAGTAAGCTCGGTGCTGATATGAGAGGTCGATAAGGTCCAAAGGCCAGTATATTATGTCAGCAAAGCCCTGTTAGATGCTGAGACCCGATATCCGGTACATGAACTGGTCGCCCTGTCATTGATTACTGCAGCCCGGAAACTACGATCCTACTTCCAAACCCATGCTATTGGGGTTTACACCGATTATCCTCTAAGACAGATTCTACAAAAACCAGAATTTTCGGGCAGGCTAATGAAGTGGTCGGTGGAGTTAAGTGAACACGACATTTCTTACCTCCCAAGGATGGCAGTAAAGGGGCAGGCTTTGGCAGATTTTGTCGCAGAATTCACAGAACCCCAGGTCTTGACTGTGGGGGAAGGCAAATGGAAGATGTCAGTAGACGGATCTGCCAGCTCATAAGGCAAAAGAGCTGCAATCATATTGAAAAGCGACAAAGGTGGAGAGGTATTGTTCGCCCTAAGGTTCGCCTTCGAGGCCACAAACAATGAAGCAGAGTATGAGGCAATCCTGGCTGGTCTTAGGCTATGCGCGGTGGTAGGATTCCGCGACGTAGTAATAAGAAGTGACTCTCAGCTAGCTGTTCAGCAGCTGAAAGGAGAATTCCAAGCTAGGGAGCCGAGTATGATAGCCTACTTGGCTGAAGTAAAAAGGTTGGTGGGAATAATGAGGGACGTACACTTTGAGCAAATTAGTCGAGAAGACAACTGCGAGGCAGACTCCTTGGCATGGCTCGCATCTTCGATAAAATCAGAGAACCACAGAATGGTCCCTCTAATCTACCTCCGAGAAAAAAGCGTGGGAGAACTCGAAGTAAAATTATTGGATGAGGAAGACAAAGCCTCGTGGATACAACCAATTAAGAAATACTTGGAAACAAGGAAACACCCGAGGACAAGAAGGAAGCCATGAAACTAAAATTCAAAAGCACCAAGTTCTCCCTGATCGAAGGAGTGCTCTACCGGAGGGGCCCACAGTACCCCTCCTAAGATGTTTAGCGGAAGAAGAGGCTGATTATGTACTCAGAGAAATTCACGCAGGCATCTGTGGGAGTCACGTCGGAGGACAATCAATGGCCTTTAAAGCTTTAAGGCAAGGGTTCTATTGGCCAACTATGCATCAGGAGGGCATGAGAGTAGCCCGGAAATACGAAGGATGCCAGAAGAATGCCAATATCCACCACCAGCCAGCAGAGCAGTTAACCACCATGTCCAGTCCATGGCCATTCGCTCAGTAGGGGCTGGATATCATCGGACTAATGCCAAAGGGACGTGGACATGCGAAGTACGCCATCGTGGCCATAGACTATTTCACCAAATGGGTGGAGGCCGAACCCCTATCCACCATCACAGATAAGAAGGCCACAGAGTTTTTGAAGAAGAATATTATTTGCAGGTTCAGAATCCCACGGGTTGTCGTCACCGACAACGGAAAACAGTTCGATAGCAAGGGATTCATGAAACTCTGCGAAGACCTCCAGATCGCCTTAAGGTTCGCCTCATCAGCCCACCCCAAGTCAAACAGACAGGTTGAGGCGGCAAACAAAACCATCAAGGCAATCTTAAAGCTCGGCTCAGATTCTACAAGAGCTTATGGGTCGAGGAATTGCCGGAAGTACTGTGGGCACACCGGACGACCTATAAAGATTCTACAGGGGAGACCCCGTTTTCCTTATCATACGGGTGTGAAGCAGTTATTCCAGCAGAGATCGGAATAACTACCCACAGGGTCCGTCATTTTGAGAGCGGAAAGAAGAGAGCTTATCAGAAGCCACCTCGACCTGATCGAGGAAAAAAGAGAGAAGTCAGCCATGAGGACAGCAGTTTATCAACAAAGGATGGCCCGCTTCTACAAAAAAAAAGTTTGAACTCGCGCCTTTCTCCCAGGCGACCTGGTATTAAGAAGAGTCACTCTGAACACTCGAAGGTCGGAAGAAGGCTCGTTAGGAGCCAAGTGGGAAGGGCCCTATAAAATTGCAGAGGTGGTAAGACCATGGGTCTACATCTTAGAACATCTGGATGGCACGCGATTAAAGAAACCCTGGAACACCGAGATGTTAAGAAAATACTTTCAGTATATTCTTTTTTTTGCAGCAACCCGACAAGGGATAGGAACTCAATGTAAAGCCTTTCTCGAAATGTCCCGCAAAGAGCTGTAAGAAGGGCAGTATGTCTCCAAATATGAATAAAACTTTCTCTTTTCAAAAATTCCACCCACTCTTCTAATTAAAATTGAAAGCCATATTCAAAATTCCGGGGACATACTAGATACGAAAGGATGATCAGAGGTCGAGGCATCAAACCCATGACATACCAATCACAAAGTGCTACCATAAAAATCCCGGGCATAGACAATCCGACCTAACTCGCTCCACTTTCAAAGATCAAGACCACATCAATGAGGAAGGGGTATAAAAGAGCATGAGAACTCTTTGCAATAGCCGGAGCACAACTACCCCACAACTTATATGTACCGGGGACATTCTGGGAGGGTAATCACGGGGAGGGAGTGCCCCCGTATGATAACCTGCCTGACCAGTTTGGGGGATACAAACGCAAGGAATGCGTTACCATATGTTTTGCCTACCCGATGGATCCAAGAGAAGCATAGCACGGGGATGGATGATACCCCCGTGGCGATTGCTTACTCCAGTGTTACCGAACATAAGGAGGAAAATGCCCTTAATGTTTCAAACACTCTCTGATCCTCGCCTACCTGATTAATGGATTCGTGAGAAGCATATCACGGGAGGGATGATACCCCGTGGCGATTGCTTACTCCAGTATTACCGAACATAAGGAGGAATATGCCCTTAATATCTCGGACACTCTTTGATCTCTATTTCTTTGATCATTTGGATCTAAGAGAAGTGTAGCACATGAAGGGATTGTGCCCTCGTAGCGTATACTTGCTCCAGCTTTGTAAGGAGAAGCCATCGAACAGTACACAGGCTCCATGGAGATCTGAAGTATGGAGGATGTGCCCTTACCATTTTAAACGCTCTTTGATCCAAATCCTGGTTCGCCGGGACTCTGAATTGAAAGATTCAGGATTGTGTTTTGGAAACCTCGGACATGACGCTGTTTTAAGGAATCCGTGCTGATTATTTACACTTTAGAGTTTTATTTTGGGATAAGTGCTAAGTCACCCCCGCCTTTTAAATTTTATTTTCAAAATTTTGTTTTTTATTTTCGCTGGTATGGCAAGAGGACGCCCGTGCCAGATTCGGTAGGGATTCAAAAGGTTGATTCACTTCCCTTCTAAATAAGTCCCAAGGATTAATCGGCTCGGGGCTGGATTCGTTCTGCCGAGGCCACTTGGTTAATCGGCTCGGGGCTGGATTCGTTCCGCCGAGGCCACTTGATTAATCGGCTCGGGGCTGGATCGTTCCGCCGAGGTCACTTGGTTAATAATCGGGTCGGGGCTGGATTCGTTCCGCCGAGGCCGCTTGGTTATTCAGCTCGGGACTGGATTTTGTTTCGCCGAGGCCACTTTGACTCTCTCAGCTCGGGGTCGGGTTATATCCCACCGAGTCCATCCTTTTGGTCTGGGGACACAACATTCCCCCAGAGCCAAGTATTTCTCTCAGCTCGGGGTCGGGTTACGTCCCATCGAATCCATCCTTTTGGTCTGGGGACGTAACATCCCCCCAGAGCTAAGTGTCTCTCCTAGCTCGGAGTGGGTCCTCAAGTGGACGTTTTTTTGGAGAACAATCGGAGCAAGTCATGAAGAATCAAAAAAAAGAAAAGAAAAGTAGAATGGAAGCATACAAAATATTCACATAAATAGGGTCGTGAAAAAGAGTTATTACAAAAAACAAAAGTGTGTTCGGGATTACACGGGGCCCCATTCGGGTTATCCCCTACAGTTCAGCCCGCGCAGGGGCAATTATTTCTTCCTCAACAGGTACGAGTGGCAACTGGCAGGGCCCGACCTCGGGAGAGGGGACAATGGATACCACAGGGCCGGCTTGGGAGGCCCTGAAAATTACGGCTTCAGGAGTATGGGCAGGAGCCTCAGTCCGAATCTCTTCAAGAATAGGGGCCTCAGGTCGGTCCACCTCAGGAGCCGGGGCGATCGAGATAGGGTCGGGATCCATCACCTCTTCAGGAGAAATGGGTAACCACATTTGAAAATCCTCCTGTGAAATTTCCCCTTTACAGAAGCGGATGGCCGCGTAGATAGGCCTCATATCCAGGTTGGGCAGTACCATCAGGATGATCTCGGCGCAGTCCCCGACCCCCTCAAGGCGGATTACGTCTCTCTCAGCCTCCAACTCAGCTTCCCTCTTATTAAGCTCGTCCCGGACCCGTACCAGCTCTTCATCTTTGGCCCTCAGCTTGGACTCAACGATGCGCACTTCCACCTGTAGGATCTTGTTATCGGCCGGGGCAGCCTCCAAGTCCTTCTTGGCGGCATCAGCATTCTTCCTCTCTAGAGAGGCGGCGGCCCTGAGAGCTTTATTTGTGGTATGGGCCTCAACAGCAGCCAGCTCCAGATCTTTATGTTCTGTTCTCGTCTTTACGGGCCAGCTCAGCCTTCATTTCACTAAGCCGGTTCTGGAGCCTCTGGGCTTGGCCGCCCTCGGACAAAAGGCTCAAAAGAATATCCTTATTCTTGGCCGCAAGATAGGTCGCCTGCCAAAAAGAAACAGAAAATCAGAAATCAAACTAAGTTATAAACTCACGGCGAGAATAAGGGAAGAATAACTACCTTTGCCATCTGAGAACACAACAGGGTAACCACATCCTCGGGAGAGAGATCTTCGTATCTCAGAATTTTGGCCGGAGGGACCGCCTCGGCCAGTTCATTGATTGCCGGCACCAGATGAGAAGTGGCCTCCCGAATATCCTGAACAAGGTCATCTACGCCAAGAATCACGGCGCCTTTCGGTTTTTTGGAGGAACCCTCCGGCACTCTCTTCTCTTTCCGAATGGGCTGCCTCTTACTCAGGACCCGTTCCTCCTCCGCCTCCCGGACCAACTCGGCTTCCTCCGCCCCGAATGTATGCTTCCTTTTTCTGGTAGGTTTTGATGGGTTGGCAGGACGGGAGGAGACTGTTGGCGATACCCTGGAAGGTGAAGATAAGCTTTGGATAGCCAACGGGGCCGCCTCCTCAGTCACTCCTCTGGCCTCAGCAGTCGTTGGCCGTCTCCGAGAGTACCCGGTCCCAACCTGGCCGGTTTTCTTTGTCGCGCCAGCCAGTTGATCAAGGTATTTTGGCCTTCTTGATATGCCTACACACAAAAAGAAAGAAGAGAAGAGAGAGAAAGAAGAAAGCGAGAGCCAGAAGAGTGGTTAGTCCAGAATCTGAGCAAGAAAATCCAAATCATCATCATGATAAGCAAACAATGAGACTGGTTAGAAGGTTAGTAAAGCCCACATATCCGCCCCGGGACCTTCGGAGGGGCAGTCCGAATCAGGCCCGACTCGAGAAAGGCCGCATCATTAACCAATTTCTTCCAATGATCGACATAGCACCGAGCCCAGCATACCCACTCTCGGACCTGATGAGAAACATTGGGAGCGTCCCCCCAACAGGCTGGGAAGAATTAAAGAAGTTAAAATCCTATCATCAAATCAAAAGTAAGAACGTTAGGGGTTAAAAGCCTAACCTCCCGCTCTAAAGATATCCGGGATATAGACCTCATCTTCATACGATCTCAGAACTCGCGCCCCAATCTCATGTGGCCCAAAACCATAAATCTTTGAAGTTCTTGTTGGAGTCGGGGAGCTTGCCGACAACGTTTGGCGAATCAGCATAAATAGAAAGGTAATACCAACCATGGTGCGTTTTTGGGTTGGCCTTCAATCGATACAGCCTCTTCACTTCTTCAAGAGAAGGTTCACCAAGTCCCGCCCGACTCTAAATCACATAAAGCCCGGCCAAAATCCTCCAACTGTTCAGGCTCAGTTGACAGGGGGCGATCTCCATCTCGGCCAGCATCCAGGCAAAATAACGTTGAAGTGGTAGCCGAAGACAACACTCAAAGAAAGGCGGAAGAAGGGCCACCGAACCCTCATCAGGTTGGCTAGCACGATCCATTGGCCCGGGGACTTCAAGGGCGATATCTATCGGAATGTCATATCGTTGCCGGAGCAGTGCGAGGTCGCCTTCAGTTATTTTAGAAGGACGGTCCATGTCCAGAGCCGAGGAGTTAAAATCACCGGGCTCTGGGTCCTTCCGAGGGATCCTCTGATGATAAGTATCTTGTTCAATTTCAGAAGGGGTGAGGGTAGTGTCGAGGTCCTCTATGCTTGGTGCCCCCGAGCTCGAGGAGAGCTCTTCAACAGGGGGAGTCGGAGGTTTAGCAGGGTTTACAGAGGAAGACCTGGTGTCAGACATCCCTGACATCCGAGAAATAAAAGAAAGAGGTGGGAAGTCAGTCTATAGCCAATTTCTGAATCTAAGCTTGTGAGTTCTAAATGCCCTAATAACATCGATCAAGCCATAAATCTCTCCCTAGCAGCACAAAACCAAAACACAAAAAAAAGGAAAAGAAAGGAACAAAAGGGAGCAGGATTCGCAACAAATGGAAAGCAAAAGCAAAAAGGTCGTTCAAAAAGACTTACTTGTTTCTTTTAGAAGGGTTGTAGATTGCTCGGAGCGGTCTGGTCGTTCTGAGGATTCACTGGTCACAGCTAAAAGAGAAGAGTTCTTGTAGATTGGGGAGATCGAAAAGTTCGTGAAAGAAGGCAACAGTGTTTACTCCGTTTTATTATAGTCTGATCGGTGCACTTGTGGCCGTTGGATTGAACGAAAGCGTCAGATTTACACCACGTGTCGCTTTTGAAATGATCTTTCAGAATTTGATGGACGGCTGAGATTATACGTCTTTTTAACTGACCACGACGGATGGTTGACAAGTGGCAGGCTCCCGTCAAACCCTAGAAGTGATCCGATGGGCATTTAAGAGGATGTGACGGTTGCGCGTCTCGAGGGGCAAAATTACAGAAGGACAATAAGGGGATTTCACCTCGATAGGAAGAAAGTTAGACCGAACACCTGAGTCAGACCGATCAGGATGTAAGTGTGGGCCGACGAAATTTCTCCTTCAGAAGATTGGCTATCAGTTCATCAACTGTACCACTCTTATATAGTTCCCGGCACCAACTTGTATGACTCATTAGAACCGAGAACTAGGGGACAGATGTTGATGGTGTTTTCAGGTCCTATGTTATTTAAGGAGCACAGTGGGGGTAAAAAGGGTAATTCCCTTCTTGATCGAAGATCATTAATGCCGACCCGACCACATGAGTGTTATAAAGCCAACATGTAGAGACCGAGCATTTGATGATTCGTGACCGACCACTTTGGCTCGGGTGACCGAACATTATCAGATCGGCAGAAACATTCTCAGTTCAAAGGACTACCATGACCGGCCTCATTAAGACCGACCAGATAGCGAGACGTGCTCAAGAAGATAATGCATCATTTTTTCTCGGATAAGATGACAAATTATCCTACTTTCATGGGGAGAACTGATGAATCAGTGTCCAAATAGGATAAGGGAAGTAGAGATAGTTTTAGATTAGGAATCCTTACGGGAGAAGAAGATTGATTCAACTGGGAACCCTTGTAAAAGAATGAGTCTGATTTCTGTACTATTATAAATAGAAGGGTAGAGTATGTGTAAAGGGCATCAGAATCAAGAACATGATCACTACGATCAAGCTTGTAAACATAAGAGATATCAGAGAAGCGTATCTCAATAATAAAAGTATCATTCTGTTTGTGTCAGTGTACGTAGGTTGAACCTGATCCGCCGAACTACGTTAAATCTCCTTGTTAATTGGTGCATTTGTCCGTCTTCTGCTAAATTTGCCTTTGGTTCCCATATAAGCAAACAAATTCACTATTGAGGGAGGAACTGTCTCGGGAGTAATATTCTCAAATTACCCTGAGACCAAAATCCGCCGTCAACAGAAGCTATTCAAGCAAAAAAAAATCACGTATAGGTTCGGTACTTTTTAGGGCCACGCTAGCCAGACTCGGCTTCAAGAATAATAAATGCAACAAATAGCATTAATAATGTGACCATGAATTGGCTTTCTTCGTCATATTTGATCATCATTATAATTTTGGTTTAAGGCCAATGAAATGCAATTCGGCTTATGTTTTTTTTTTTTTTGTAAGAAAAAAACCCAAAAATAGAAGCTGATCGTGCTGATAACGTGTTATAAAATAAGATAGAAATAGAAGAAGAAAATACCTTATAAAGGTACAGACTTTTCTTATTAATTCTGAACGAAAAAACTACAAAGGGTTTCTCTGTATTTATAGGGATGAGTTATGATGACATAATTATCTCCATTTAATATGGGATAGGTTATAAGAATAATAAAACAATTATCTAAATAATACAATATAAATATTAAATTAGTGGAGACCACACTACATATTTACAATAATAATAATAATAATAATAATAAATATGGGATAGGTTATAAGAATAATAAAACAATTATCTAAATAATACAATATAAATATTAAATTAGTGGAGACCACACTACATATTTACAATAATAATAATAATAATAATTATTATTATTATTATTATTATTATTATTATTTTTGTTGACGGCTGATTTTGGTATCAGGGGCAATAAGAGTTTTTTTACTCCCGAGACAATCCTCCTCCAACTGTGAATTTGTTTTGCTTATGGGAAACCAAAAGCAAATTTGACAAAAGATAAGTAAATTCACCAATCAACAAAGAGATTTAATGTGGTTCTGCAGATCAGATCCAACCTACATCCACGGGCACATAACTGACGATTTTTATTACCGAAATATGTTTCTCTGATCAGTTTTGTGTTTACAAGTCTAATTCTTTTTTTGTTCTCCTCTCAACTCTCAATGCTCTCAATAATCTACCTACAAGCACGCTTTCCCCTCCTATTTATAATAGCAAAGAAACAATTTTCATTTTCCCACAAGAATTCCTAGTCGAAACTACATTCACTTCTCATATCCTATTAGGATACTGACTTATCAACCTTTCCCCATGAAAGTATGATAACTTATCTTCTTATCCGTAAGAATATGGAACATATCTCACCATGTCATCGGTTTTCATGAGGTCGGTCACAATGGTCTTTTGAACTGAGAATGCTGCTATCGATCTGATAATGCCCGACCATCCGGTCTGGAGTGGTCGGTTACCGATCATAAAGTGTTTGGCACCATACCGTTGGCTTTTAGTGGTCGGGTCGGCATTAATGATCTTGACCGAGAAGGGAATAACCTTTTTACCCCTGCCATACTGCTTAAATATCATAGGGCCTGAAAATACCATCAATATTTGTCCCATAGTTCTCGGTTCCAACGAGTATACAAGTTGGTGCCGGGAACTACATAAAAAGAACAGTACTCCTGACGGACTGATGGCTGTCCTTTTTTTTTACATGTTTATATTCCACTTTTTATCTTTCATAATCTACTCTGAATAATCTACTGCAAACGATCACTCGAGGCCATGCCATGAGGGGACAACCCGAGCCGGAAATTAGATCATGTGGTGGGACGTAACCCGACCCCGAGCTGGGAGAAACACTTGGCTCTGAGGGAATGTTACGTCCCCAGTGCAAGGAGACGGATTCAGTGGGACGTAACCCGACCCCGAGCTGAGAGAAACATTTGGCTTCGAGGAATGTTACGCCCCCAGTCCAAAGAGAAAGACTCGGTGGGACATAACCCGACCCCGAGCTGAGAGAAACACTTGGCTCTGGGGGAATGTAACGTCCCCAGTCCAAAGAGACAGACTCGGTGGGACGTAACCCGACCCCGAGCTGAGAGAAACACTTGGCTCTGGGGGAATGTTACATCCTCAGTCCAAAGAGAAAGACTCGGTGGGACGTAACCCGACCCCGAGATGAGAGAAACCATAATGGCCTCCTCGACGGAGCGAAATCCAGCCCCGAGCCGAATAACCAAGTGGCCTCGGCGGAACGAAATCCAGCCCCGAGCCGGATAACCAAGTGGCCTCGGCGGAACGAAATCCAGCCCCGAGTCGACTAATCTTTGGGACTTATTCAGAAGGGAAGTGAATCAATCATTTGAAGCCCTATCGGATTTGGCATGGGCGTCCCCTTACCAGACCAGCGAAAAACAAAAACAAAACTTTTAGAAAATAAAATCAAAAAACGGGGGTGACTTAACACTTATCCCAAAGCATTAGCACAGATGCATCAAGACAGCGTCCCGTTCGAGGTCTCCAAAACACAATTCTGAATCTTTCAATTCAGAGTCCCGGCGAACCAGGATTTGGATCAAAGAGTGTTTAAGATGGTAATGGCACATTCCTCTATACGTCAGGTCACTATGGAGCCTGTGTTTCGTTTGAGGGCTCCTCCTTACGACGCTGGAGCAAGCAAACGCCACGAGGGCATAATCCATCCTCGTGCTATGCTTCTCACGGATCTGAACGACCAAATAGGTAGGGATCAAAGAGTGTCCGAAACATTAAGGGCATGTTCCTCCTTATGCTCGGTAACACTGGAGCAAGCAAACGCCACAAGGGCATAATCCCTCATCGCGTTATGCTTCTCACGGATCTGAACGACCAAATAGGTAGGGATCAAAGAGTGTCCGAAACATTAAAGGCATGTTCCTCCTTATGCTCGGTAACACTGGAGCAAGCAAACGCCACAATGGCATAATCCTTCATCGCGTTATGCTTCTCACGGATCTGAACGACCAAATAGGTAGGGATCAAAGAGTGTCTGAAACATTAAGGGCATGTTCCTCCTTATGCTCGGTAACACTGGAGCAAGAAAACGCCATGAGGGCATAATCCCTCATCGTGTTATGCTTCTCACGGATCCGAACGACCAAATAGGTAGGGATCAAAGAGTGTTCGAAACATTAAGGGCATGTTCCTCCTTGTGTTCGGTAACATTGGAGCAAGCAAACGCCACGAGGGCATAATCCCTCATCGTGCTATGCTTCTCACGGATCCGAATGACCAAATAGGTAGGGATCAAAGAGTGTCCAAAACATTAAGGGCATGTTCCTCCTTATGCTCGGTAACACTAGAGCAAGCAAACGTCACGAGGGCATAATTCCTCCCCGTGATATGCTTCTCACGGATCCGAACGACCAAATAGGTAGGGATCAAAGAGTGTCTGAAACATTAAAGGCATGTTCCTCCTTATGCTTGGTAACACTGGAGCAAACAAACGCCACGAGGGCATAATCCCTCCTCGTGCTATGCTTCTCACGGATCCGAACGACCAAATAGGTAGGGATCAAAGAGTGTCCGAAACATTAAGGGCATGTTCCTCCTTATGCTCGGTAACACTGGAGCAAGCAAACGCCACGAGGGCATAATCCATCCTCATGCTATGCTTCTCACGGATCTGAATGACCAAATAGGTAGGGATCAAATAGTGTCTGAAACATTAAGAGCATGTTCCTCCTTATGCTCGGCAACACTGGAGCAAGCAAACGCCACGATGGCATAATCCCTCCTCGTGCTATACTTCTCACGGATCTGTTGGTCAGACAAAACATACGAGAACATTTTCCCCGTAGCTGTATTTCTCAAACCGGGCAGGCCGTTGAATCTACCAACTGATCTACGTTTGGTAGTGGGAAGCTGTCTTTCGGGCACGCTTTGATGAGGTTGGTGAAATCCACACACATCCTCCAATTTCCATTGGATTTCTTTACCAATACCACATTTGATACCCACTCCTGGTATTTCACTTCTCTGATGAAACCAGATTTCAACAGTTTTTCTACCTCGGCAGCCATTGCCCTGCACCGTTCCTGGTTAAAGGTTCTTCTTTTTTGCTTGACCGGTTTGTGTGATGGGCTTACTGCCAGACGATGATTGATGAACTTCGGATCAATCCCAGGCATGTCGTCGTGCCCCCATGCAAAGATGTCAGGGTACCCCTTTAGATACTTCAGCAGATCCAGCTTCAGGACCTCGTCTAAGTCTCCCCCTATTTTTACATTCTTTCCAGGTCCGAAAAGTTCCATCACCTCTAATTCTTCGACTGCCCCTAGCCGGGCAGCCTTCTTTGGCCGAGGACCCGGATCTTTACTTGCTTCTTCCTAGTCTTCGTTCCCTTGTCTTTTCCGGGTACCTGCTTCAATGCAAAGGGTTTCCCTTGAGAGGGTGGCGAAACAGCTTCGAGCCACCTTCTGGGTTCCGCACACAATTCCAATCCCTTCCCGGGTTGGGAATTTCAACTTTAAGTAATAGCAAGACATTGCAGCTTTTGTCTTCATTATGAAAGGCCGACCAACAATGACTTGGTAACTGCTCATGCAATCCACCACTGTGAAATTTATCATAATCGTCCGAGTCCGGGGACGGGTTCCGATCATCGTTGCCAATTGTATCCTTCCCAATGGGACGACCGTTGAGCCCCCAAAGCCGTATAGGGGAGTCCCATCGTCGGTTAGATTGCATACTGTCACGACCCCCTCCCTAGAGCGGGCCCAACCCTAGAAAGAGGTTCGCAGACTTCTTTAGCTCGAGCATTCTATATGACAATCAACCTGTAGGACACAGGACCTGGGCGACGCCGTTCCTAGGCTCGCGGCCTAGTTGGGAAGGATTACATAACATGGAGTCGCCACCCGGTGTGAACCGGGACAAAGATTTAAGGCCGCACTCACCCCTCGTAAGGGAAGACCTCAAACCGTTGGGTTCGGAATGGTCCCTTACTTATGTCACTTGTAATGAAAGGATTCATGTAATAATTTAACTAAGCTTAAGTAACACTTATTTCCAAGAGTATCATGCTTCTAAATTCTCATATGCAAAATAAAACTTATGTGTACATTTTTACGTATATCTCATATTTAAAATTGCATGCTTAACATATATCAAGATAGCAACGAACATACAACTTTACATATCACATTCAGGAAAACACAAGCACACATATTGACCATACAAGCACACATATGGGCACTTTTCCAAGCGGTACGTGGAATTGTAGCCCAAGTACAGACCGCACTACCGTCCATTCGGAATCGGCTACGGAGTTTACGTCTGGGTTTCCATCCGATATACCGCAAGAAATAATACTCAAATGTTATCATGACATAAGCATACGAATTGTAATACATTGACACATTTGCATAAGAAAGATCAACCAATAGGCAATTATGCATGAATATAATAAGACAGACTCAGTTCAGTGTGTGCACGTTCGTGTAGCGTTCGTAAACGCGTTCGAACGGAAATGAAACAGAATGCTCGCGTTCGTATGGCGTTTGTTAACGCGTTCGAACGGAAATGAGACAGAATGCTCACGTTCGTATGGCGTTTGTTAACGCGTTCGAACGGAAGTGAGACCTGACACATGATAAGGCAAAAACACATGCGCGTTCGAGTTGCGTTCGTAAACGCGTTCGAACGGGAACAGACCTGATGCATGAAATGGGACGCAATACATAAACACAAAATAAAAGGGGCGCGGCGAAGTACTGCCATAAATGTGACCTTTTGGGGCTCTTGATCTCTCAAAGAGAGGACCTTTAGACCAACATACTAAGCCCATGCGCGTCACATCACACATACAAGAATAGAGCCAATCATATCAACCAAATATGCTCGATTGAACACATCTTACATCCAATCTGAACACACATCAACCGGCGCGGCAAAGCATCGTGGTAAAGGGCTTTTAGCCCCTCCCCATAAGGGATCTCACATCACACTTACTAAGCCCATGCGCTCGATTGACTTATACATACGAAAATAAAGATAATAATATCAAACTAAGTATGCCCGATTAAACGTATCTCGCGTCCAACCGAACATACATCAACCGGCGCGGCGAAGTAGTGTCACGAAGGTGGCCTTTTCGGCTCTTTGTCTCCCAAATGGAGGACCTTTGGACTAACTCACTAAGCCCATGCGCTTGGTTGAATCATGCATAACTAACGACATATTGAATTCAAGTAAAGCAAACTAAAAACAATAGCAACACAACAAAAGAAAGATGGTGCCGTTTACCCAAGCGGTACGTGGAGTTGTGGCCCGAGTACAGATCATATTACCGTCCATTCAGAATCGGCTATGAAATTTATGTCCGGGTTTCCATCCGATATACCGCGAGAGTTGACACATCTCTCATTCATCCAATACCCACACATACATCATACACACGACGGACACCATAAATACAGAAAATATAATCAAAATAAATGGCCAGAAAACAAAATGAGAATAAGTGTGAAAGATACCCTCAGGTCTAACCTTTTAAGCCGTCTCTCGGACTCACGTTCCACGAAGATCGGAAAGGGGTAAAGCTCCGTAACTTTTCTGGTCCGCTGGTTCAATGTCCTAGCTCACTGTTTCGCTGTTTTGCTTACGGTTCGAACTCCATTCTGCTCCTATTCGGCTCCTGTTTTGCTGCTCACTGCACGGGCCACCTGTTTCAACGTTTTCAAAGAACTATTCCAAGTTTGTGTGGGTTCTTAGTGCAATTATATATGATTATTTTTTAAGATTATCTATGTAGTTTTTACGTTACTGTTTTTTAAGGATTTGGGCTGCTGTTTTAAGGTAATCTAGGAGGTTGTTTAGGCGTGTTTTAGGGTGTGGTTTTGTGGTGATTTTCGGTGGTGGAGGGCTGCTGTATAGGTGGCTGTTTCGGCTATGGAGGGTGGTGGCTTGTGGTGGTTTCTTTGTTTTCTTTCTTGTGTATGTGTGAAGTGTTTTTCTCTTTTTGCTTGTTTGGTCTTGGGTGTGTAGAGAGAGTCTAGAGAGATTTCGAGAGAGTTTGGGTGTGAATTATATGTGTCAAGGAGACAAAGGCTTTGGTGAGGGGTTGTTTATATAGAAGATGGCTAGGGTTTCACCTTTTCTCACAAGGAAGAGATCTTGTTTCCAAATTAGGAGAGATGAGAAAGGTATACACAAGATTGAGGGGGGACAAGATATTTTAAATTAGGAAGTTGTAATATTTAATTTGTGTTGGTTTAGGAATACAAATATTTTATATTGGTAAATATCTTATTAGATTAGGAAGTCAAATATATGATTGGCTTTAATTGGTTAGGATTGATTTTAATTTGGTATGATTATATTTTGATTTAGTATGTGATTTGTTTAATTAGGCATGATTTTAGTTTAAGTTGGTAATTGTTTATTTTAATTGGTAAATGGTTTAAATGTTTTATTTTAATGCTTAATATTTAATTTAATATTTATTTATTTAATTTGGGATGTGTTTTATGGGCTTTGGGGAGCTAAATGGGCTGGGTGTGAGGCTAGCAGCAAAACCAGAATTACCGACACCGTTCGAACGCTCCCTCGAACGTGACACGAACGCCCGCAATCTGTTTTCCGTTCGAACGAAGTAGCGAACGCAGCACTAACGAAGACAGTGAGCTTGTTTGTTCTGAATTTCCCCTTCCGATATCCGTTTCCCGCGGCTTCCGTGACTCAAAAGGTAGTGCCTCCAAATGAGGCTCATCATCGGGTTTCACATGCGAAAATGCAATGCCTACACAACCACTCAAATGCACACAAATATTACATCACTTATTACAAATCCAAACAGTATACACGACTGTTGTGGTTTACAACACAATATTAAAGAAATAAATACAAAAGGTGACACAAATGTCTGGTCCAACCCGAAAATACAACTGTGGCACGTGGATCCAAATCTGGTACTGCGACTACTGAACAGACGGACTACCTGAAATGTCAAGGGAAAAGGGGGGTGAGCTTAAAAAGCTCAGCAAGTAAACACTCATTCTCTCAACATGACCTCACCATCAAAATAGGGTTATATATATATATATATGTATATAATATATATATATGAAAATAACATATGTTATAATATCATTACAACAAACATCCCACCTCAACAGTACAAACATCCATCAAACATGGCTGCTACTCCGGGTCTAGTATAACAGAGGATTGAAATATACTCAATGAGGAAGCCCACGTACTCCCCCATATCAAAACCAATGGAAGAGTCCTCAATGACAACTTCCAAGGTTTCCAACCATATCAACTCGTAAAATGTGAGTAAAATATACTCAATGAGGAAGCCCCCGTACTCCCCCTATATCAAACCAATGGAAGAGTCCTCAATGACAACTTCCAAGGTTTTCTATCATCTCATCTCATCTGATGTATCATCACATCTCATCTCAAATCCGACCACTATTATACCAAACCCGGCAGCATATCACAACAACACACATCATCCACACAATCACATCTCACATCAAATCCACAAGTCTCATCTCACTAATTATGATCTCATATTATCATACCTTCAATATCTCAATATTATATCTCCACAATATATATAATATAAATATATATATATAATGTACCATTATATTTATATATACCAAGTCTCACAACAACCATCAAACATCAAACATAATGTTAAGAGAATCACCACAGAGTGTACTTACCTCGATTCACGCAAAAATCAATAACGATTATCGGCTCGAAATTCCAAACGACTAAGCTGAGAAGAAAAACAGCAATGAACGGCTCCGGAACTAATTAGAACGCTCAGCGAGGCAAGCGGGCCCCACAACGAAGATCGGGCCCCACCACCAAAAAGCGGACCCCACAATCAAATACTTTTTACGGTGAATATATATGTCAAAACGCTCGTAATATCAAGAACAACAATCTGAAGCGATCGGATCGTCGATCCAACGGTCGGATCTCAAATTCCAGTAATATTCACGAATTGCCGGAAATTACAAAACGGAAAACAACCCAAACGATGTCGGATCGGGAAATGACTACTACTGCCGTTGGAAAGATCTCGGCCTGAAAAGTGCTCACTCCGCGTCGGGAGTGGTCGTCAGAAGTGGCCGGAGACGGCCGGAAATTGCAGAAAGCGTTGCGACGTGGCGTCCTGGTCTGGCAGCGCGTGGCGGCGCGTCCGGCGGCCTTTGGACTCGATCTTGGTGGCGACGGAAAGCTTACGGCGGCAGCTACACGATGGTCCGGCGCGTGAGTGAAGAGGATCGACGATGACACGGCGGTGACGCTTCAAAGTTTTGACGAGGAAGAAGAAGGAAATAGGAGAGAGAAAAAATAAAATTCTTGCTTCTGCTTCTATTTTAATTTTTATTATATTCGTAAGCTCCCTCTGCTGTCTCTCTCTCTCTCTTATAATGTTAAAAAAAAACAAAACTCTATTATTTAATTTTTGTGCCTGCCAGCTAATCTACTAAATCTGTCACAATTCTCACAATCTACCCACCTTACAAAAATTTCGTCCCTGAAATTTCTAAATCCTCAAATAGTTCTGGATATTTCTCCTTCATATCCTTCTCCAATTCCCAAGTTGCCTCTCGAATATGATGATTAGTCCACAAGACCTTTACAAGGGGAATCTCTCTGGATCTCAACTCTTGGACCTTTCGTTCTACAACCTTCACAGGCTTTTCTTCATAAGTCATATTCTCACTCAACTCGACCGGTTGGTTCTCCAGGATGTGAGTAGGATCTGGTACGTACTTTTTCAGCATCGATACATGAAATACATTATGAATCCTTTCTAACTCCGGTGGTAATGTCAGACGATAAGCCACCTTGCCCACTCTCTCCAATATCTCGTATGGACCAATATAACGGGGTGCTAACTTTCCCTTTCGACCAAATCTCAAAATTCCTTCCAAGGAGAGACTTTCAAAAAGACTCTATCCCCCACTTGGAACTCAAGGTCTTTCCTCCTACGATCAGCATAACTCTTCTGTCGACTCTTAGAAACTGTAATTCACCCACATTTTTCCTACTTAGGGCATCAGCAACAACATTGGCCTTCCCTGGATGATAATTAATAGTGCAATCGTAGTCACTAAGGAATTCCATCCAACGTCTCTGTCTCAAATTCAACTCCTTTTGAGTGGGAAGATATTTCAAACTCTTATGATCAGTAAAAATCTCACACTTGGCACCATATAAGTAATGTCTCCAAATCTTTAAAGCATGAACAATTGCTGCCATTTCCAAATCATGAGTAGGATAATTCTTCTCATGGGTCTTCAATTGTCTCGAGGCATAAGCGATCACCCTTCCATGTTGCATCAGAACACAACCTAACCCCTGATGTGATGCATCAGTATAAACCACATATCCATCAAGTCCGGAAGGTAAAGTAAGTACTGGTGCAGTAGTTAATTTCTCTTTCAGAGTTTGGAAGCTCTTCTCACAATCATCAGTCCACACGAACAGTATCTTCTTCCTTGTCAGCTGAGTCATTGGAGCAGCAATAATAGAAAAATCTTGTATAAATCGACGGTAGTAGCCTGCCAACCCCAGGAAACTTCGAATCTCTGTCACTGTTCTCGGTCTCTCCCATCTCAGAACTGCTTCAACCTTTTGTGGATCAACATAAATACCTTCTCCGGAGATGATATGTCCCAGAAATACCACTCTATCCAGCCAAAATTCACATTTAGAGAACTTGGCATAAAGTTGTTCTCTCCTCAAAATCTCAAGTATCAATCGAAGATGTTGCTCATGGTCGATCTGAGAAGGTGAATACACAAGGATGTCATCGATAAAGACTACAACAAATTTATCTAGATACGGCTGGAACACTCTATTCATCAAACCCATGAATGCTGCAGGGGCATTAGTAAGCCCAAATGGCATTACTAAAAATTCATAGTGTCCGTATCTCGTTCGAAATGCAGTCTTGGGAATATCTGTATCCCGAATCCTCATCTGATGATACCCCGATCGAAAATCAATTTTTGAAAACACCGAAGCCCCCTGAAGTTGGTCAAATAAATCATCAATTCGGGGTAACGGATACCGATTCTTGATAGTCACCTTATTAAGCTGACGATAATCTATACACAATCTTAAGGTGCCATCCTTCTTCTTCACAAACAACACTGGTGCTCCCCAGGGTGAAACACTAGGCCGAATAAATCCTCGATCTAACAGCTCTTGCAATTGTTCCTTCAGCTCCTTCGTTTCTGCTGGGGCTAAACGATATGGAGTCACCGAAATAGGAGTGGTACCAGGGATTAGATCTATAGTAAATTCTAGATCTCTACAGGGCGGCAAACCTGGTAACTCATCAGGAAAAACATCCTGATATTCATTCACAATCGGAATATTAGCTATTTCTCTCGATTCCTCTTTTTCCACCGTAGTGATACTTGCTAAAAAGCCCTTACACCCTTGTCTAATCATCCTACAAGCTGACATGGCAGAAATGATGGGTACCACAACCTGATTACAATCACTGACCACCTTAAACTCTCCACTATTTGACTTAAACCTTACTTCCTTTTTGCTGCAATCAATAACTGCTCCATGAGTGGTCAACCAATCCATTCCTAAAATCAAACCAAAGTCCTCCATTTCTAACGGTAAAGTATAACTGGTAGTTGTCTCGCCTCAATCTCAATACTTAATCCCCTAAGTACCGCATCTATTCTAATGTCCTTCCCCGAAGGAAGACTCACAATCAATGGATATTTATTGGTCTCCGGTACACTATTCAGACAAGGAATACAACTAGTAGCAATGAATGAATGCGTAGAACCCGTATCAAATAAAGCTCGAACGAATATACCTGATATCCGCACCGTACCTGATACAGTACCACCATCTTGTGCCTCGTACTCTGTCATAGCGAAGACTCGTCCCCTATCAACACCAGGTGCAGTATGAGCCTGAGATGTTTGTCCTCTACCACCATCCAATCCACTCAACGTTCCCCTGCCTCTGTTCTGTGTGAAACCCGAACCTCGTCCACAACTACCATAGGAACTTGTCCCTCTACCATGTCCTACAGTCGGCTCAGCTCCTCGAGATCCACCTCTGATAGGACATTCTCTAGCTAAATGTCTCGGCTGCTGGCATTCATAACACATCTTTCCTCTGGTACATTGCATACTAATATGACCCTCCCGTCCACAATTGTAGCACCGACGAGGGCCAGTAGGCCGAGATGCCACACTCACAGCACTCTGATTAACGGATGGTATTGGGCCTCTACTCTGAACCTGCTCAGTCTGACCCCCACGATACTGCCATCTGAAAGGTGCACTCTGTGTGCCTCTCGGTGGTAACCCGCTGTGACTCGGCTGTGGAGGATACTGTCTACTGATAGATCTACCATGTCCTCCCTCAGAAACCTCATTTCGCGCCCCCTCTTCCTGCTCTCTTGAAAGGCAGCTCTATTCTCTTTCTCAATTTTGATGTCACTTTCCGCAATCATGGCTCTGTCAACCAATTCTGTGTATGGCAGTTTCCCCAAAATCAAAATTCTCGATCTGATCTGCTGTCTCAATCCACTCTTGAATTTCTCACACTTGTCGTCCTCACGTCGTACCAATTCTGGATAGTAACGAGATAAGGAAATCATCCGTCTATCATATTCCATCACTGTCTCCGTCGGTCCCTCAACCATGTGTTCGAACAGACGACGCTGCTCCATACGATAAGCATACGAAAAGTACTTCTCATTGAAGGCTTCCTCGAACATATCCCATGTGATAAACTGAGGTCTTTCAGGTCCATCAGTTCTCCAAAAGTCAGGGGATCTCAATCTGTCTATCAGGATGGTCTCAGTATGCTTCCACCACCTCTCTGCTTCTCCTCCTCATCATCAATAAGTGGCAAATCTAACCTTCTCTTGATCGGTCAAATCCAACACTCTGAATATATGTTGAATGTCATCCTTCCATTTTTCTGCAACTAGGGGATCAGCCGTATCCTGAAACTGTGGAGGTCTCAAATTAAGAAATTGATCCAATTTGCTCATGTTACCACTGCTGCTCGCAGGTACATTACTTGTTGGCCCTCTGGTAGCCATTTGTGCAACTACATCGATTAATCTTCCCAATACATTTTCTAAATGTGAGGCTGTCGGGGGAACTGAATGAGCGGCAGAGGTCACATTAGGTACAACTGCAGGAACATCATCAGGTGCAGCTACTGGAATAGCAGTGGGAACAGCTGCCGAAACTACTGGAGGTGCAGGTCTAGAACCTTCACCAATCTCAAAAACAGGTGGAATACCAGATGAAGCTACATCTGATACATGATCTACAGGCAGAATCTGGGGTCTCTCAATACCTATACTCGACATCCTCACAAATCGTCGAGCTCTCCCTCTCCCGCGTTGAGTACCAGTTCCACGGCCACGACCATACATTTTCCTACAAACAAAAAGCTACACCATTAATACCCCATCTAATGCAATATGTCTACAGAACTTATAACCTAGGCTCTGATACCAAATCTGTCACGACCCCCTCCCTAGAGCGGGCCCAACCCTAGAAAGAGGTTCGCAGACTTCTTTAGCTCGAGCATTCTATATGACAATCAACCACTCAAATGCACACAAATATTACATCACTTATTACAAATCCAAACAGTATACACGACTGTTGTGGTTTACAACACAATATTAAAGAAATAAATACAAAAGGTGACACAAATGTCTGGTCCAACCTGAAAATACAACTGTGGCACGTGGATCCAAATCTGGTACTGCGACTACTGAACAGACGGACTACCTGAAATGTCAAGGGAAAATGGGGGTGAGCTTAAAAAGCTCAGCAAGTAAACACTCATTCTCTCAACATGACCTCACCAACAAAATAGGTTATTATATATATATATGTATATAATATATATATATGAAAATAACATATGTTATAATATCATTACAACAAACATCCCACCTCAACAGTACAAACATCCATCAAACATGGCTGCTACTCCGGGTCTAGTATAACAGAGGATTGAAATATACTCAATGAGAAGCCCACGTACTCCCCCATATCAAAACCAATGGAAGAGTCCTCAATGACACTTCCAAGGTTTCCAACCATATCAACTCGTAAAATGTGAGTAAAATATACTCAATGAGGAAGCCCCCGTACTCCCCCTATATCAAACCAATGGAAGAGTCCTCAATGACAACTTCCAAGGTTTTCTATCATCTCATCTCATCTGATGTATCATCACATCTCATCTCAAATCCGACCACTATTATACCAAACCCGGCAGCATATCACAACAACACACATCATCCACACAATCACATCTCACATCAAATCCACAAGTCTCATCTCATAATTATGATCTCATATTATCATACCTTCAATATCTCAATATTATATCTCCACAATATATATAATATAAAATATATATATATAATGTACCATTATATTTATATATACCGAGTCTCACAACAACCATCAAACATCAAACAATATGTTAAGAGAATCACCACAGAGTGTACTTACCTCGATTCACGCAAAAATCAATAACGATTATCGGCTCGAAATTCCAAACGACTAAGCTGAGAAGAAAAACAGCAATGAACGGCTCCGAACTAATTAGAACGCTCAGCGAGGCAAGCGGGCCCCACAACGAAGATCGGGCCCCACCACCAAAAAGCGGACCCCACAATCAAATACTTTTTACGGTGAATATATATGTCAAAACGCTCGTAATATCAGAACAACAATCTGAGCGATCGGATCGTCGATCCAACGGTCGGATCTCAAATTCCAGTAATATTCACGAATTACCGGAAATTACAAAACGGAAAACAACCCAAACGATGTCGGATCGGGAAATGACTACTGCCGTTGGAAAGATCTCGGCCTGAAAAGTGCTCACTCGCCAGAGGTGGTCGTCAGAAGTGGCCGGAGACGGCCGGAAATTGCAGAAAACGTTGCGACGTGGCGTCCTGGTCTGGCAGCGCGTGGCGGCGCGTCCGGCGGCCTTTGGACTCGACCTTGGTGGCGACGGAAAGCTTACGGCGGCAGCTAACGGTGGTCCGGCGCGTGAGTGAAGAGGATCGACGATGACACGGCGGCGACGCTTCAAAGTTTTGACGAGGAAGAAGAAGAAAATATGAGAGAGAAAAAATAAAATTCTTGCTTCTGCTTCTATTTTAATTTTTATTATATTCGTAAGCTCCCTCTGCTGTCTCTCTCTCTCTCTTATAATGTTAAAAAAAACAAAACTCTATTATTTAATTTTTGTGCCTGCCAGCTAATCTACCAAATCTGTCACAATTCTCACACATACTCCACACCAAGGTCGTCCAAAGCCTCCTTGGAGATGATATCCACCGCACTCCTAGGATCCACTAGGATTCTGTCTACCTCAGAACTGCCGATTGTCGCCTTGATTATTAATGCATCATCGTGGGGGAAACTCACCCCTCGAGCATCCTCATCCGCGAACATTATTGGCACTGACCGACCACCTTGTATTTCCGAGGCCCGTTCTGTTTCTAACACTTCCAACCCATGAGCCCGACTATAGTTTTTTCTTGACCGGTTAGAGTCCCCGGCCAGTGTCTTCCCCCCTGTGATGATATTCATCTGTCGGCAGTGTGCTATCTGCCTGGCCGTCATAACTTCATGGTCAATATAATTATTCAAATACCCATTCCGCGCCAGGTCTTCCATTTGCTCCTGCAAGTCTTTGCATCCATTCGTCGTATGTCCCCTCAAATTATGATGCATGCAATATGATTTATTATTCCTCATGTTAGGCGGGAATCTCCTGAGGTCAGGTTCTATCAAGAGACATTTTCCCTAGATTTCCATGACGATTTGCCCTAGTGGTTTATTCAGAGGAATGTATGCCTCTTCCCCAGCCACATGGTTCACCTGAGTCGAGATTCTCTTTTCCTGGTCATCCCGAGGTACCGGCTTGAATTCCCTTCGCCTCGGGGGTGGTTTTTTGAACTCATTGTCTGGACTGAGAGGAGCTTCTACCCTCATCGTCCTCTCTCTGATAGCTGTCCCCCTCCGGGTAATTCTCTTCTCATCTTCCAACAAAACAAACTTACGGGCTGTTTCCAGAGCGGTGGCATAATCCGGTGTACCATGGATCCTCAGGTGAGTCCATAGCTTTCCGATTTTTAAGGCTCCATTCAAACTCTCCAAGGCCTCGAGCGACTCATATCCTCCGACCTCGAGCACCACGCTATGGTATCGCTCAATGAAAGCCTTCAGGGGTTCATCGTCCCTCTGTTTCATGAGCCTCAATTCCCCAATCGTCTTCTTTGGGATGCATGCCCCATTGAAGTGCCGAACAAATGACTTCCTGAGTTGCGCGAAGCTTCCGATGCTCCCTGAGGCTAGAATTATGAACCACAAAATGGCAGATCCCCCCAAGGTTAAGGGGAATACTTTGCAAACGGCATCCCCTACTACTCCCTCGACCTCCATCAACAGGACAAAACTCTCAATATGGGATTTTGGATCAGTGTGGCCTTTGTAGGGCGTCATGGACGGCATGTTGAATCGTCTTGGGAACTTTACCGACCTTATTTCTTCTGTGAGGGGAGATTCAACCTCGTCGTCCCGAGCATCTCCCGTATCCGTTTTGAGGTTCGCTCCCCACTTGGCCATTTCTTTTCTTAACCAAGATTTTATATTGCCATATGTGTTACCGTGCCGCATCCTGCGGCCTTCTTTGCGTCTGTCACTCCTGGTGCGGCGTTCCCCATGGCTTGAGATTTCCCATCCAGTTTCACCATCCTTCTTATCTCCCCTTCTGGTGTCGCGGGGGCTATCATAGGAAAAATCTAGCGACTGTCTCCCCTCTTCTTCTTCCCACGTATCCTCTGTTTGTAAATCTTTTTCTACCACTACAGACATCATCCCGTAGGGACCCTTCCTCATCGGTTCATCGTCATCACTCACATCTGCGACCCTTTTTCCTTCCGCTATTTCGCCTCTCCTCCGACTGGCTCCGACTTCAAGCTTCTCATTATTCGTTTCTTTCATCCTCTCCAGTCTGTTCATCATGGACTTCAACAGGTTTTGATTTTCCTCCATATCTTTCCTCATATTTTCCTCTATTTTCTCCATCCATTCTGCTGTTGAACTCCCCGATGACTGGTGATTTCCACATTCTGCCATCGTCTTACCACGCGAGCTGCTTTTCGTTGAATCCCCACAGACGGCGCCAACTGTTGACGGCTGATTTTGGTCTCAGGGGCAATAAGGGTTTTTTACTCCCGAGACAATCCTCCTCCAACTGTGAATTTGTTTTTTTTATGGGAAACCAAAAGAAAATTTGGCAAAAGATAAGTAAATTCACCAATCAACAAAGAGATTTAACGTTGTTCGGCAAATCAGATCCAACCTACATCCACGAGCACATAACGGACGATGTTTTATTACCGAAATATGTTTCTCTGATTTGTCTTGTGTTTATAAGTCTAATTCTCTCTTGTTCTCTTCTCAACTCTCAACTCTCCACTCTCAACTTTACCTTACAAGCACACTTTCCTGTAGGCACTGCATTTTTACATATAAGTCCCTATGATGAGTCTTATTTAGAGGCACTACCTTTTATGTCACAGAAGCCGCGGGAAACGGACGTCGGAACGGGAAATTCAGAATAAGTATGTCATCAAGTTCCTTTCATAAGTTCACTGTTTTCGTTCGTGCTGCTTTTTTGTGCCCACTTTCGAACGTCAGGCATATTACCGGCGTTCGTGTAGCATTCGATGAGGCGTTCGAACGGTGTCGGTATTTCTGGTTTTGTTGCTAGCCTCACACCCAAGCCCAATTAGCCCACCAAGACCATTAAAATATTAATTAAATCATATACCAAATTAAATGAAATATTAATTAAATCCTATACCAAATTAAATAAAACATTAATAAAATCATGCCTAATAAAATCAATCAACCAATTATATTCCCAATCAAAAATATCTTATTCCTAACTTAACACAATATTATGCCTAAACAACACAAATTAAATATATTAACTTCCTAATTATCCAAATTTTGTCCCCCCTCAAATTTTAGGATTTCCTTGTTTGACACCAAATCAAATCCCCTTTAAATGCCAAATCTCTTTCCTTGTCAAGCAAGATTTAGCCCTACCCCCTTTGCCTATAAAAAGAACCCAATTCCAACCCTTGAAACCCTTAGTTCATTCCACACAAGAAAAGACCCAAGCTCATTGACACAATCAAACTCACACACACACAACCCTCACAAAATCAAAACACAGCCGAGACACATAAACACCAGCCACCCACTCCAACAAAACACCCAAAATTAGTAATCTCAAACAGCCCATTTACCTCACCAAAACAGCCCCCAAGTCACGCCAAACAGCGGCCCAAATCACATCTAAACAGCAGCCCTTTTAACCACAAATACATGAGTCTAAACCCAATAACAGTGATCAAAAACAGCAGTAAATCAGCAGTACGACAGAGCAGTAAAATAGCAGCAAAACAGGGAGAACGACGGCACAAAACAGTGAGACACGAACGAGAGCAGTGAACCAGTGAACCGGAGGAGTTATGGAGCGCTAGCCCCTTCCGATGATCGTGTACCATACGTCCGAGAGTTGATTTACAAGGTTAGACATGAGGGCACTCTTTCTATTTACTGCCATTTGTTTTTTTATTATTTTATTTCGAATGAGAGTCATTTATGGATGCATGTTGTGGTTTTAAATATGAACGAAAATGTGTCACCTCTTGTGGTATATAGGATGGAAACCGGACATAAATTTCATAGCCGATTCCGAATGGACGGGTTATGATCTGTACTCGGGATACAACTCCACGTACCACTCGAGCAAATGTCACATGTTTCGCTTTGTTTTTACCTTGCTTGTTATTCTGCATTTTTCATCTCGCCATTTAATTTTCGTATGATGATTTGTTTTTATTGATGATGTGATGCGCATGGGCTTAGTATGGTCGGTCCTAAAGGTTCTCCATTTGAAGGAAGAAAATGCCAAAAGGCTACCTTTAAGCCAACACTTTGCCGGACTCTTACATCGTGTCTTTTGCCTTATGTACGTCGGTTGTTTTGAAATTGGCGATAAAGCGCATTGGGCTTAGTAAGTGCGATTAAAGGTCCTCTATTTTGAGAGGTAAAAAACCTTTATCACGATGCTTGCCTTGCCGAATAATGTATATTCGATTGGATGGAGATATATTCAATTGGATACACGAAGTCCGATATCGTTGTCTTTACTTTTATATATATATATATATATGTCTTGTGTTGTTTGCGTATTGGATTAGTAAGTGCGATTAAAGGTCCTCTATTTTGAGAGGTTAAAATCCTTTACTATGATGCTTCGCCGCGCCGGACGATGTATATTCATTTGAATGTGAGATGTGTTCAATCGGGTATACGAAGTCCGATATCGTTGTTTCTATTTTTGTATGCATTATGATGTGATGCGCATGGGTTCGGAAATGGACCGCTACCACAACAGATGCCGAAAATGGCGCCCCAAAATGGAGCACACATAGCAGACGCCGAAAATGGCACTCCAAAATGGAGCACCCACAACAGATGCCGAAAATGGCATTCCAAAATGGAGCACTCCACAACAGATGCCGAAAATGGCACTCCAAAATAGAGCACTCACAACAGATGCCGAATAATGGCGTTCCAAAATGGAGCACACACAGCAAAGGCCTAAAATGGCGTCCACAATGGAACACACACAGCAAATGCCGGAAATGGGGCTCCAAATGGAGCCCACACACAAAAAAGATGCCGAATATGGCGCTCTAAAAATGGAGCACGGTTCGGGAATGAACCAGGGGTCGCAGCACCTCACCACCAAATCAACTCAACTCAACAATGGTAAGTTCAAGTGGCAGTTGGCAAGCCAGGTAAGTGAAAATGCATTGCATAACTTTGATAGGATTGTCACTGTTACACATTACACAAGTCCCATCAAAGTGGGGGAGAATGTAGGCACTGCATTTTTGCACATAAGTCCCTTATGAGACTCTCATTTGGAGACACTACCTTTTAAGTCACAGAGGTCACGGAAAACGGACATCGGAAGGGGAAATTCAGAATAAACAAGGTTCACTGTTTTCGTTCGTGCTTGCGTTCGTGTATAACGTTCGAACGCCAAACAGATTGCGGGCGTTCGTGCCACGTTCGAGGAAGCGTTCGAACGGTGTCGGTAATTCTGCTTTGTTGCTAGCCTTACATCAAGCCCAATTCGCCCAAGCCTTGGCCCATACGCCCAAGCCCACAAACACATATTTAACACATGGTGAAATCAAAACAAATCTAAAATCACATACCAAATTAAAATAAACATTAAAATCAATCAAATATTTTAATTCCTTAATTAAGATATTCACCCACCAATTACACAAGATTCCTTCCTTTCATAAACCAATCAAAAATATCTCCCTTATTTCCTTGATTCTCTTCCTTACCTAGAAACCCTAGCCTTTGCCTATAAAAAGAACCATTCACCACCCTCCTCTAGGCTGGCTCATTCACACATATTCACATAAAGAAAAAGCCTCTCCATTCACAACCTAATATACTCAAGAAACAACCTACAATTTCCTCTCCCCATCCTCCCTTTCCACCGAAAACAACACTCCCCCTAAACACTCTCCATAACTGAAAATCACAGCCCTTAAACACTCTCCATAACCGAAAATCACAGCCCCTATACAGCCCCCATAACCTCCAAAAATCGCAGCCCTTTAGCCCTTAAAGACACCCAACAAACATAGTGACCAGAAAACGTCACCGGAAGAGCAGTGAAATACAGTAAAAACAGTAGCAAAAGATGGAGAACGACGACTCAAAACATTAAGACAACGAACGAGAGCAGTGAACCAGTGAACCGGAAGAGTTGCGGAGCATCCACCCTTCCGACAATCGTGTACCGTACATCCGAGAGGTGATTTAAAAGGTTAGACCTGATGGCACTTTTCTCATTAGTTTATATTCGTCTTTTGATTGTTTATTGAATTCTATTCGCATGAGAGTCGTTTGTGGATGCATGTTGTGGCTTGAATGAAATGGAAAATGTGTCGCCTCTTGTGGTATATAGGATGGAAACCCGGACATAAATTTCGTAGCCGATTCCGAATGGACGGTAGTATGATCTGTACTCGGGATACAACTCCACGTACCACTTGAGTAAACGACACTCTTTTGTTTTATGTTACTTCGGTTTATTTATTTTTCGTTATTTGAATTCTGCATGTTACTTTCGTATGCATGATTCAATCGAGTGCATGGGCTTAGTAAGTCGGATTAAAGGTCCTCTATTTGGAGGGGTTAAAATCCTTTACCACAATGCTTTGCCGCGCCGGTTGATGTGTGTTCGGTTGGATATAAGATATGTTCAATCGGATATATTAAGTTTGATATGATTGTCTTTATTTTTGTATGCATGATGTGATCGAGCTCATGGGCTTAGTAAGTGCGATGAAAGGTCCTCTAATTGAAGAGGTTAAAATCCTTTACCATGATGCTTTGTCGCGCCGATTAACGTATATTCGGTTGAATGTAGGTATGTTCAATCGGGTATATGAAGTCTAAGGTTATTGTCTTTATTTTTATATGCATTGAGATAAGCGCATGGGCTTAGTAAGTGCGATGAAAGGTCCTCTAATTGAAGAGGTTAAAATCCTTCGCCACGATGCTTCGCCGCGCTTCGTATTTCGCTATTTGCTTTTTTTGTATGTATGTATTCGTCACATTTTGTGCATCAGGTCTGTTCCCATTCGAACGCGTTATCGAACGCTATACGAACGCGAACCTTCTGTTTCCCGTTCGAACGCGTTTTACAAACGCTACTCGAACGCGCATGTATTTTGTCTCATCAGGTCTGGATCTGTTCGAACGCGTTATCAAACGCTACACGAACGCGAACCTTCTTTTTACCGTTCGAACGCGTTACGAACGCTACACGAACGCGCACACACTGAACTAAGTCTGTCTCATCATATTTCATGCACAATTGCCTTTTGGGTGATCTCCCTTACATTATGTAGCCAATCATATTATTTATATTCCTGCATTTATCCATTCGATGTGTTCTTGGGATGATATTCAAGCATGATTAGGCTGTTAGCATGTTATTTGGTTAATAATTCATGAGATAGTACTCAAGCATGATTAGGTTGTTCCTAGTTTTCCATATCATATGATTGAGAAATGTTCGTGAGATTTCCATGTGATGTTGCATGTTGTGATGAGTAATTTCATGCATGTGGATTTAGAAGCATGATACTCTTGGAAATAAGTGTTACTTAGGCCTGATTAAATTATTACACAAATCTTTCATTACAAGTGACATAAGTAAGGGACCATTCCGAACCCAACGGTTTGAGGTCTTCTCTTGTGAGGGGTGTGAGTGCGGCCTTAAATCTCATTTTCCCGGTTCACACCGGGTGGCGACTCCATTATTCTCCGGTTTAGTCCCCCGTGGCTACTCCGTACTCCCAACCGGGCCGCGAGCCCGGGACAGCATGCGTCGCCCAGATCCTGTGTCCCACATTTGGGAACATTATTGTTTGGATCCATTCGGACCTTTTTTCATGAAGTATGGGCCTTGTTGGGCCATTAAACTGGGACAAGAACGTATCTTATGATGATTGGGCCAAAAGCTCCTAAAACGCCAATGGGCCATTGTATGTTTGTGTTTGGGAGCATTATCATTTGGATACGGTTGGACTTCTTGCCATAAGATGTGAACTTGTTGGGCCATTTAAACTGGGACGAGTTCACTCCTATGACAGTTAGCCCAAAAGCTTCTATAATGATGATGGGCCAATTTGTGTGAAAATTTTAATGAGTTGATATATTTCTTGTATCGCATGCATCTCATGCATCACATGCACCTCATGCATACATGCATCATGCTAACCCTTGTGTTCTAAAAGATATCATAGAGTCCCGTTGGGTTAGAGAAAATGGAAGACTCACCAAAGACCGGGGTAACATATATGAGTACATCCGATAACGAGATATCTCGCATGGACCAATTGGAGAATGGTTTCGTCAAAATTACCGAACAGTTGCAAGCCTGACTACTGCCATGGCAATATGGATGTGCCCCGTGCTGGGGGGAATTATGAGAATGTGAGGCATGAGGAGCCTCTGAATGGGTCGGGGGATGATATCCCCGCTTTTGATGATGATATGGCAGAGTATGCAACAGGCAGAGTGATTGGGTCTCAGGCCGAGATACAGAAACTCCGTGACCAGGTAGAGTCCGTTACCCGTAAGATGAAGGGTAATGACGAAGACTTACTAGACTATGAGGCGATGACCTTTGAAGAACAGCTACCAGCTCAGTTCAAAATGCCTGATATGGCCAAGTTCAATGGGAATGGGGACCTGAGGTCTATCTCCGACAGAGTTCTGTGGGCCTAACACAGCGCCAAGTTCAGAAGATGATGTTGGGATGTCACTCGAGGGGGCACCCGTAGTGTGGTATCACAACCTTGAGAAAAAGGTTAATGAAGATTGGAGGGAATTGGCAGATGCATTTCTGAAACAGATGTTACAGACTTGGAATTGATTTGTCACTCCGTGATTTGGAGAACACTAAGCAGAAGCCGGAAGAAAGCTTCAAGGAGTATGTAGACCGCTGGAGAAGCCAGCTTCTGAAGATGCAGACTCGGCCTCAGAGAATGACCAAATCAAAATGATCATCAAGGGTACCAAGCCCTCCATTTATGGCAAGTTGAGGAGAATGACCTCCATGATTGCAGATTTTCGACAGTTGAGGGAAACTGTCATGGATATAGAAGAAGAGGAAGCTGAGAACCGGAAGTTTTATGGCCAGAATAAGAGGAATTTTGGGGGGCCTTCTGAGACCAAGCCCGCTACTGCTGAGGTCGCTACCGTCAAGAGCATGTGATTCTCTAATCTTGGTATACCTTTGTCAAAGGTATTTGAAAAGCTGAAAATGCAAGGACTTCTAAAACCTTTGGAACCTAAGCCATTTCCGAACCATGTACCACCGTACCTCAACCTAAACCAGTATGTTACTTCCATCAAGAAAAATGCCATGACCACCGACAACTGTACCCGCCTTAGGCATGAGTCCAAAACCTCATTGACTCCCATAAAATACCCAATCCAGAAAAAGAACAACCTAACACATACAAAAATCCCCTGCCTAATTACCACTTCATTCCACCACCCACCTACATGATCAACTCCGGCCTACCCAAAACCTTTGTCCTCCAAACTCTCAACCACCAGGCTTCTTGCATTGAGATAAAGGATAACAGTAGTAAAGAACCATAGGTCAAGGAAGAAGGCAATGTTGCGAATGATGAAGTTATTCCTCCTAGTTTATTTGATCCTGTATTTTTAATATAGACATTGATTTAGTCTACATGTTCGAACCATTTTCTTAAATGATAATAAAGACGTTTATTTCGCTGAATCTCTTCCACCATATGAGTATATTTGAGAAAAACATTCAACCTTGGTACTATGAAATTCAGTGATGTTTAGAACACGGGGAATCCTCGGGATAAGCAAGCAGAAGAGATAAGATAGCCATTCAGAAATTGGGAAATGGGGGCAGTGAAAACATCAGACTTGGAAGGGAATTAGTTCACCGAGCTGATCGACGTAGACAGATTGAAGCAGTGGCTTGTCTGAGGAAAAGAAGACTGAGCAGTCACCAAGAAAATTGGCAGAAGACCCCAACCCAACGGATAGGAAACTCAATCATGCATGCATGCATACACGTAACACATTTTGCATCCTTTTGTGTTTGTTTTGTTTTGTGTTCACAGGTTTTGAAGAAGAAAAGAAAGCGGCAAAGAACAAGCTAATCAGAAACGGTGAAAAGCACAGTATCGTTCGGGTAATAATCCCAGGGTTGAGGCCCATTTGAGTTGAGTTTTAGTATGGCACTCTGGGGCGAGCCCACATTAGCATCAACATCAGTCTTGCCGGTATGGCACTCTGGGGGCGAGGCCCACATTAGCATCAACATCAGTCTTGCCGGGTATGGCACTCTGGGGGCGAGGCCCACATCGGTTTCAGTATCAGTCTTACTGGTATGGCAATTTGGGGGCGAGGCCCACGTCATTATTATTAGCAGCATTGCCGGGTATGGCAATCTGGGGCGAGGCCCACCTCAGTACCAGTTCAGGGCCGATGCCCATATCAATATCAATTTGGGGATGAGTCCCAGGGTCGAGGCCCATATCAGCAGCAATTTTGGGATGCGTCCCAAGGTCGAGGCCCACATCAGCAGCAGTTTTGGGATGAGTCCCAAGGCCGAGGCCGATATCAGTATCAGTTTGGGGATGAGTCCCAGGGTCGAGGCCCACATCAGCAGCAGTTTTGGGGATGAGTCGCAAAGCCGAGGCCCATATCAGTATCAGTTTGGGGAAGCGTCCCAGGGTCGAGGCCCACATCAGTAGCAGTTTTGGAATGAGTCCCAAGGCCGAGGCCCATATCATATCAGTTTGGGGAAGTCCAGGATAAAGCCCACATCGCAGCAGTTTTGGGGATGAGTCCGCAAGGCCGAGGCCCATATCAGTATCAGTTTGGGGAAGCGTCCCAGGGTCGAGGCCACATCAGTAGCAGTTTTGGAATGAGTCCCAAGGCCGAGGCCCATATCAGTATCAGTTTGGGGATAAGTCCCAGGGAATAAAGCCCACATTCAGCGCAATTCGGGAATAAAGCCTGGGGGAATAAAGCCCTATCTTGACACAGTTTGGGAGCAAAGCCCAGTGGAATAAAGCCCACTTTCAAAACAGTTCGGGAATAAAGCCCTATCTTGACACAGTTCGGGAGCAAAGCCCAGGGGAATAAAGCCCACTTTCAAAATAGTTCGGGAATAAAGCCCACATCAATACAGTCATGGAATAAAGCCCATATTCAATACAGTTCGGGAATAAATCCCAAATTCAACACAGTTCGGGAATAAGGCCCACAGTCAACGTAATTCGGGAACAAGGCCCAAGGAATAAAGCATTCAACAAGTACAGTTTAGGAACAAAGCCCACAGTCAGCTCAGATCAGGGAATAAAGCCCACATTCAGTGCAATTCAGGAACAAAGCCCACAGTCAGCTCAGATCGGGGATAAAGCCCACATTCAGCACAGTTCGAGAATACAGCCCAGAAGAATAAAGCTTTCTCTCTCAGCACAGTTCGGGAATACAACCCAAGAGAATAAAGCTCTCTCTCAGCACAGTTCGGGAATACAGCCCAGATGAATAAAGCTCTCTCTCAGCACAGTTCGGGAATACAGCCCAGGAGAATAAAGCTCTCTCTCGGCACAGTTCGGGAATACAGCCCAGAGGAATAAATCACTCTCTCAGCATAGTTCGAGAATACAGCCCATGAGAATAAAGCTCTCTCTCAGCACAGTTCGGGAATACAGCCCATAGGAATAAAGCTATCTCTCAACACAGTTCGGGAATACAGCCCAGGAGAATAAACATCTCTCTCAGCACAGTTCGGGAATACAGCCCAGAAGAATAAAGCTCTCTCTCAGCACAGTTCGGGAATACAACCCAGAGGAATAAAGCCAACTTGCAAAACAGCTCGGGAATAAAGCCCAGGAGAATAAAGCTCTCTCTCAACGCAGTTCGGGAATAAAGCCCAAAGGTCAAAGCATCTCAGGATAACAAGTAAGTTAAGCAACAGCTGGCGAGCCAGGTAAGTAGAAATGCATTGCATAACTTTGATAGGATTGTTCAAAGTCACACACTGCACAAGTCCCATCAAAGTGGGGGAGACTGTAGGCACTGTATTTTTGCATATAAGTCCTTATGATGAGTCTCATTTAGAGGCACTACTTTTTATGTCACGGAAGCCGCGGGAAACGAACGTCGGAAGGGGAAATTCAGAATAAGTATGTCATCAAGTTCATTTCACAAGTTCACTGTTTTCGTTCGTGCTGCGTTCGTGCCCACGTTCGAACGTCAGGCAGATTGCGGGCGTTCGTGTAGCTTTCGATGAGGCGTTTGAACGGTGTCGATATTTATGGTTTTGCTGCTAGCCTCACACCCAAGCCCAATTAGCCCACCAAAGGCCATTAAAATATTAATTAAATCATATACCAAATTAAATGAAATATTAATTAAATCATATACCAAATTAAATAAACATTAAATAAAATCATGCCTAATCAAAATCAATCAACCAATTATATTCTCAATCAAAATATCTTATTCCTAAATTAACAAATATTATGCCTAAACAACACAAATTAAATATATTAACTTCCTAATTAGCCAAATTTTATCCCCCCTCAAATCTTAGGATTTCCTTGTTTGACACCAAATCAAATCCCCTTTAAATGCCAAATCTCTTTCCTTGTCAAGCAAGATTTAGCCCTACCCCCTTTGCCTATAAAAAGAACCCAATTCCAACCCTTGAAACCCCTAGTTCATTCACACAAGAAAAGACCCAAGCTCATTGACACAACCAACTCACACACACACCCCTCACAAATCAAACACACAGCGAGACACATAAACACCAGCCACCCACTCCAACAAAACACCAAAAACAGTAATCCCAAATAGCCCCTTTACCTAACCAAAACAGCCCACAAGTCATGCCCAAACAGCGGCCCAAATCACATCTAAACAGCAGCCCCTTTAACCGCAAATACATGAGTCTAAAACACCAATAACAGTGATCAAAATACAGCAGTAAATCAGCAGTACGACAACAGCAAAATAGCAGCAAAACAGGGAGAACGACAGCTCAAAACAGTGAGACAACGAACGGGAGCAGTGAACCAGTGAACCAGAGGAGTTGTGGAGCGCTAGCCCCTTCTGACGATCGTGTACCATACTTCCGAGAGTTGATTTAAAAGGTTAGACCTGAGGGCACTCTTTCTATTTACTGCCATTCATTTTTTTATTGTTTTATTTCGCATGAGAGTCGTTTATCGATGCATGTTGTGGTTTTAAATATGAATGAAAATGTGTCGCCTCTTGTGGTATATAGGATGGAAACCCGGAAATAAATTTCATAGCCGATTCCGAATGGACGGTAGTATGATCTGTACTCGGGATACAACTCCAATGTACCACTCGAGCAAATGGCACATGTTTCGCTTTGTTTTTACCTTGCTTGTTATCTGTATTTTTTATCTCGCCATTTAATTTTCGTATGATGATTTGTTTGTATTGATGATGTGATGCGCATGGGATTAGTATGTCGGTCTAAAGATTCTCCATTTGAAGGAAGAAAATGCCAAAAGGCTACCTTTAAGCCAACATTTTGCCGGGCCTCTTACATCGTGTCTTTTGCCTTATGTACGTCGGTTGTTTATGAAATTTGTGATAAAGCGTATGGGCTCAGTAAGTGCGATTAAAGGTCCTCTATTTTGAGAGGTTAAAATCCTTTATCACGATGCTTTGCCGCGCCAGATAATGTATATTCGATTGGATGGAGATATATTCAATTGGATACACGAAGTCCGATATCGTTGTCTTTACTTTTTTATATATATATATATGTCTTGTGTTGTTTGTGCATGGGATTAGTAAGTGCGATTAAAGGTCCTCTATTTTGAGAGGTTAAAATCATTTACCATGATGCTTCACCGCGCCGGACGATGTATATTCGTTTGAATATGAGATGTGTTCAATCGGGTATACGAAGTCCGATATCGTTGTTTCTATTTTTGTATGCATTATGATGTGATGCGCATGGGCTTAGTAGTTGGATTAAAGGTCCTCTATTTTGAGAGGTTAAATAACCTTTACCACGATACTTCACCGCGCCTTTTAGTCCGTTATTATTGATTATGTGTCATCTATTCATCCGTTCACGTATGCGTCATGTTGTTTACTGCATTTTGGGGGTCACTGCTGTAACCCCGTTCGAACACGTTTACGAACGCCATACGAACGTGAGCATTCTGTTTCCTTTCGGTTCGAACGTGTTTACGAACGCTACTCGAACGCGAACCTTCTGTTTACCGTTCGAACGCGTTTACGAACGCTACTCGAACGTGCATGCATTTGTTTCATCAGGTCTGGTACCGTTCGAACGTGTTATCAAATGCCACACGAATGAGAACCTTCTGTTTACCGTTCGAACGCATTTACGAACGCTACACGAATGCGTACCCACTGAATTGAGTCATTTTCATCAGATTTCGTGCATAATTGTCCCTAGTAGCTATCCCTTCGTACGATGAACCTGATTGCTTTTCTGTATTACGCAAGATTGTGTATGTGTCGTTCATCTGTATTCCCCACATGTATGAGTACAATGTGTTTATTAACTTGTATGTTTGCCGTATGTTAATTTATCTTTATGTATGCAAATTGAGATATAGATTACATTCAAATAGGCTGTATGCAAATTCGGATATGTGTTACATGTAAATTTAGATGAACTTGTTGATGTATGCATGCGAACTTAGGGGTAAATCATCCTTGGAAATACGTTGCTTAGGCTTGGTTAGATTATTGCGCAAATCATTTTATTACAAGTGGCATAAGTAAGGGATAATTCTGAACCCAACGGTTTGAGGTCTTCCATTGCGAGGGGTGAGTGCGGCCTTAAATCTCATTTTCCCGTTCACACCGGGTGGCGACTCCATCATTCTCCGATTTAGTCCCCCGCGGGCTATTCTGTACTCCCAACCGGGCCGTGAGCCCGGGACATGATGCGTCGCCCAGTTTCTGTGTTCCCACATTTCCCCTCCTATTTATAATAGCAAAGAAACAGTTTTCCTTTTCCCATAAGGATTCCTAGTTGAAACTACCTTCACTTCTTTATCCTATTATGACATTGACTTATCAATTTTTCCTTATGAAAGTAGGATAACTTATCTTCTTATCCGTAGGAATAAGATGTCTTATCTTCTGGAGCATATATTGCCATATTTTCGGTCTTCATGAGGTCGGTCACAATGGTCTTTTGAATTGAGAATGATGCTATCGATTGATAATGCCCGACCATCCGGTCTGGAGTGGTCGGTTACCTATCATAAAGTGCTCGGCCCTTCACTGTTGGCTTTTAGTGGTCGGGTCGGTATTAATGATCTGACCAAGAAGGGAATTACCTTTTTACCCCTGCCGTACTGCTTAAATATCATAGGACCTGAAAATACCATCAATATCTGTCCCCTAGTTCTCGGTTCCAACGAGTTATACAAGTTGGTGCCAGGAACTATATAAAAAAAACAGTACTCCTGACGGACTCATGGCTCACCTTTTTTTTTACATGTTTCTATTCCACTTTTTATCTTTCATAATCTGCTCCGAATAATCTCCTACAAACGATCTCTCGAGGCTCGGCCATGAGGGGACAACCTAAGCCGAAAATTAGATCATGTGGTGGGACGTAACCCGACCCCGAGCTGGGAGAAACACTTGGCTCTGGGGGAATGTTACGTCCCCAGTCCAAAGAGACAGACTCGGTGGGACGTAACCTGACCCCGAGCTGAGAGAAAAACTTGGCTCTGGGGGAATGTTACGTCCCCAGTCCAAAAAGACAGACTCGGTGGGACGTAACCCGACCACGAGCTGAGAGAAACACTTGGCTCTAGGGGAATGTTACGTCCCCAATCCAAAGAGACAGACTCGGTGGGACGTAACTCGATCCCGAGCTGAGAGAAACACTTGGCTCTGTGGGAATGTTACGTCCCCAGTCCAAAGAGACAGACTCTGTGGGACGTAACCCGACCCCGAGCTGAGAGAAACACTTGACTCTGGGGGAATGTTACGTCCCCAGTCCAAAGAGACAGACTCGGTGGGACGTAACCCGACCACGAGCTGAGAGAAACACTTGGCTCTGGGGGAATGTTACGTCCCCAGTCCAAAGAGACAGACTCGGTGGGACGTAACCCGACCCCGAGCTGAGAGAAACACTTGGCTCTGGGGGAATGTTGTGTCCCCAGTCCAAAGAGACAGACTTAGTGGGATGTAACCCGACCCCGAGCTGAGAGAAACACTTGGCTTTGGAGGAATGTTACGTCCCCAGTCCAAAGAGACAGACTCAGTGGGACGTAACCCGACCCCGAGCTGAGAGAAACACTTGGCTCTGGGGGAATGTTACGTCCCCAGTCCAAAGAGACACACTCGGTGGGACGTAACCCGACCCGGAGCTGAGAGAAACACTTGGCTCTGGGGGAATGTTATGTCCCCAGACCAAAGAGACAGACTCGGTGGGACGTAACCCGACCCCGAGCTGAGAGAAACATTTGGCTCTGTGGGAATGTTACGTCCCCAGTCTAAAGAGACATACTCGGTGGGATGTAACCCGACCCCGAGCTAAGAGAAACAGTTGGCTCTGGGGGAATGTTACGTCCCCAGTCCAAAGATACAGACTCGGTGGGATATAACCCGACCCCGATCTGAGAGAAACACTGGCTTGGGGGAATGTTACGTACCCGTCCAAAGAGACAGACTCGGTAGGACGTAACCCGACCCCGAGCTGAGAGAAACACTTGGCTCTGGGGGAATGTTACGTCCCCAGTCCAAATATACAGACTCGGTGGGACGTAACCCGACCCCGAGCTGAGAGAAACACTTGGCTCTGGGGGAATGTTACGTCCCCAGTCCAAAGAGACAGACTCGGTGGGATGTAACCCGACCCCGAGCTGAGAGAAACACTTGGCTTTGGAGGAATGTTACATCCCCAGTCCAAAGAGACAGACTCGGTGGGACGTTACCCCGACCCTGAGCTGGAGAGAAACACTTGGCTCTAGGGGAATGTTACGTCCCCAGTCCAAAGAGACAGACTCGGTGGGACGTAACCCGACCCCGAGCTGAGAGAAACACTTGGCTCTGAGGGAATGTTACTTCCCCACTCCAAAGAGACAGACTCGGAGGGACGTAACCCGACCCCGAGCTGAGATAAACATTTGGCTCTAAGGGGAATGTTACGTCCCCACTCCAAAGAGACAGACTCGGAGGGATGTAACCCGACCCCGAGCTGAGAGAAACACTTGGCTCTGGGGGAATGTTACGTACCCAGTCTAAAGAGACAGACTCAGTGGGTCGTAACCCGACCCCGAGCTGAGAGAAATACTTGGCTTTGGGGGAATGTTACGTCCCCAGTCCAAAGAGACAGACTCGGTGGGAGTAACCCGACCCCGAGCTGAGAGAAACACTTGGCTTTGGAGGAATGTTATGTCCCCAGTCCAAAGAGACAGACTCGGTGGGATGTAACTCGACCCTGAGCTGAGAGAAACACTTGGTTTTGGGGGAATGTTACGTCCCCAGTCCAAAGAGACAGACTCGGCGGGACATCACCCGACCCCGAGCTGAGAGAAACCATAATGGCCTCCTCGGCGGAGCGAAATCCAGCCCCGAGCCGAATAACCAAGTGGCCTCGGCGGAATGAAATCCAGCCTCGAGCCGGATAACCAAGTGGCACACAGAGGCCTCGGCGAAAAAAAATCCAGCCCCGAGCCTACACCACGAAACCTCGGCGGAACGAATCCAGCCCCGAGCCGGTGGCACACAGAGGCCTCGGTGGGACAAACCCAGCCCCTAGCCTACACCACGAAACATCGGCGGAACGAATCCAGCCTCGAGCCAATGGCACACAGATGCCTCGGCGGGACAAACCTAGCCCCGAGCCTACACCACGAAAACTCGGCGGAATGAATACGGCCCCGAACAGTGGCACACTGAGGCCTCGGCGGAAAAAATCCAGCCACGAGCCTTGATAGATGCAAGTCATGTGGTAGTTACGTTCCGGCTTCGGGAGTTTGATACTACCACGAAGGGTTCACGCGCTTCCTCATACACTTCACCCCTTGAACCATAAGAATTGACACTCCTAAAATCAGCAGGATCAGAATCCCTAGCTGTATCACCTCTACTACTGGATTCAGAAGCTGGATTATTCTGGCTATCACTAGCCGCTGGAGCAGTGGCACTATCCTCGGCTGAATCCCTCAATTTTACATCATGTACTTTTTCGGACAGGCAAAGAGGCAGAGAATCATCTTTTAGTACATCTTCATGATCGTCATCTTCATCATCCGAGATGTCATTATCTTCAATTACTAATGCATCATCAATCTCCACAGGAGAAATATCTAGTTCATCCTCAGAACTGGAATTTTCAGTCACTTGCTTCGTTTGTGCATTTTTATCCAGAGCAGCTCTTCTACGAGCAGCATTTCTTGTTTGAGGTCCTCTTGTCTCTTCCTGAGTAGGTTTCAAAACATTTTTCCCTTTCCCATTGGATGAGCTAGTGCATTTCTCTTGTGAATGATCCTTTTTGTTCCATCTCCTATATTAACAAATAATATGGATCTTGAAGAATGATGGCGCGCTGCAGAAGCAGGAGTAGATGTAGAAGGAGACGATGCACCGGCTCCTGTAGGTGCAGTCCCAGACTTAGAATTCCCTACAGATGCTGAAGGCTTTTGGCCAGATTCACCTCACTGAACTCGGGGCCAAAGAAATTCTTCAACAGCTGCTAAACTTGCTAAGGGGTCAATCAGTACAATGTTTGAAGAATAATCACAAAGAGATTTATCTCTTTGAGCTCGACAAAGCCGCAACTTAAAAGGTTGAGACAGTGCACTCAGTCCAGATGACAGACGGGCACTTCCAGTAGGGGACCTAGATGAATGGCTCAGCACAACTGGGAAACGCTCTAATGACGACAGAGCATTTTGAAGCTTCTGAACTAAGACTGTCATGAGAGCCACACCATCTGCATCCAAACTAGATGGAAGTGCCACAACAAGAAATGACTTGAATCTTTTTAGTGTTTGTTGGCGAAGCTTAAGGATATTGGCTTCTGAAATTCTCTCCTTAGAGAAGTAGTTACAAGAAAAATAATTCAGCAAAGCTGCAACAACACCACTACCAATAAACTCAAAAGTGGATACACCATCCCATTTACTTAGTTCTGCTAACATCTCAAATATCACCTCAATCAATACTCCTCCTTAGTAGCGGATATATCAGCATGTCGAGACCCAGATGCTTTAGATTTGCCCTTAGCTTTTGTCGTTTGGTCATCAACACCAACATTCAACTTCATGCAAAGATTCTTTATATGAAAAAGATGATATGTAACTCCAACTTCAGCAGCCCCGGGATCTGATGGGAAGTACTTCTCCTTAAATGCTTTTGTACATTCACTAACAGCAGCACGAAGATTGGAATTCACTGTTGGAATTTTTACTGAACTTGGAGGAGAACCAACATTTACAGAAACAAGATTCTTTGATTCTTCTTATGAATTGCCTTCAGGATTCGCGTTACTGCGGCGTCTATAACGCCTAGAACGTGATGATGATCCAATTATAAAGTCATTATCCTTATCAGTAGAAGATGCTTGGGAAGGAACAGTGTTTGTGTTACCAGCTAAAATAAGTTGGTCTACAGCATGAACCACACCTTCTCTGACAAACATCTTAGAGAAAATACTAGGAAGCTTTTCCATAAGAATCTCAGCAATTTGGAGAGAAGGAACCAGGACATTTGGATCTTTCCACACCAATACACCGGCTAAGAAACTTGAAACGTTTGTTACACTTAAAAGAGACTGAATCATCTCAATACTGCTGAAATACATCAATTTTCCAATCACTGAAAGACATTTGTGGCGAACCGAGCTGTTGACACTGGAACCATAGATCTGTATTAGATCAGACCAGGCTGTTGAACTTCATGTCGACCGGTGATTTCCACCTTCTACCATCGTCTTACTACTCGAGTCACTTTTTGTTGAGTTCCCCACAGACGGCACCAACTATTGACGGCTGATTTTGGTCTCAGGGGCAATAAGAGTTTTTTACTCCCGAGACAATCCTCCTCCAACTGTGAATTTGTTTTGTTTATAGGAAACCAAAAGCAAATTTGACAAAAGATAAGTAAATTCACCAATCAACAAAGAGATTTAACGTGGTTCGGCGGATCAGATCTAACCTACATCCACGGGTACAGAACAGACGATTTTTATTACCGAAATATGTTTCTCTGATCTGTTTTGTGTTTACAAGTCTAATTCTTTTTTTGTTCTCCTCTCAACTCTCAATGCTCTAAAAAATCTACCTACAAGCACGATTTCCCCTCCTATTTATAATATCAAAGAAACAGTTTTCCTTTTCCCATAAGAATTCCTAGTCGAAACTACATTCACTTCCCATATCCTATTAGGATACTGACTTATCAACTTTTCCCCATGAAAGTATGATAACTTATCTTCTTATCCGTAAGAATATGGAACATATCTCACCATGTCCTCGGTTTTCATGAGGTCGGTCACAATGGTCTTTTGAACTGAGAATGCTGCTATCGATCTGATAATGCCCGACCATCCGGTCTGGAGTGGTCGGTTACCGATCATAAAGTGCTCGGCCCCTTACTGTTGGCTTTTAGTGGTCGGGTCGGCATTAATGATCTTGACCGAGAAGGGAATAACCTTTTTATCCATACCGTAGTGCTTAAATATCATAGGGCCTGAAAATACCATCAATAATTTTACATAAAGAATTTGTACTTAATCAAATTTTATGTAGAAATGTATTGTTTAGTCATATTTTATATCACTTGTTATAAAAAAAACCTACCTATAAACTTGTTTCCTTTTTATTACACTCTCCTTAGTGGATTTCGACTTCGATGACCATCGTCATGCTATCTTAATCGACTAACACTCTTTGTAGGTTCTATGTTGGCGCGCGGTTGGATATCGTAACTCAACTTCCAGTTCATATGGCATCTTCAGTTATGCTTACTGAAAAATGGCTCATTTAGAACACTGATTCAGTGGCGCGGCTCAACGAATGAGTCACATCATCCTACTTATTTAAAGTTTGACAATAGATCGAGGGTGTTGCGCCTCATGACACCTCTAATCATTGACTTTACTTGATAGAACTCGTTTTCGAGTTGCAGTTATCCTAAAGGAAACTTCAGAGGGAACCAACTATTAGATGGTTCAATTAGTCTTTCGCCCTTATATCAAAATCAGACAAAATGATTAGCATGCCAGTATCATTGTAGGCCTCTACCATAATTTCCTATGGCTTTGTCCCGCTCAAGCATAGTTCACAATCTTTTAGTCCTAACACGCATGCTCACACTCGAACTCCTTCTCAAAAGATCAATGTCGATCGGCAATGTGCTTGCGAGGGATCCCACCAATCAATTCATCACGCATTATGGATTTACTAGCCCATTGACTCACATACATGTCAGACTCACAAGTCCATATTTAAAGACGGGCCAAGTGGGGAGCCCGTAGGACGATGCTAAGACCACGCTAGTGCACGAGGCATGCAAGAGAGTGCGTTGCTAGCCACGATCAAGGCGGCAACATCTCCGCAAGCTTATCGATGGCTCGGGCCTAGACCTTCATTACAATTCGTATCGATTCATCGCCGTAAACGGATGATGATGAAATTCTTCGAGACATAAGGAAAATCTCTTTGCCTATGGCCTTGCTTGTGACAATTAAAGCACAAATCTTTCTGCATTTTTTGCTAAATCGCGGGTATTACTATTGTAGCGACTATGGTTTAGTTTGAAAGCGCAATTTGGCACGTCGTTTTAGTATATGGTTTTGAGGCAAAAAAATGTGTGACACAATGACAGTTTCTTGCTCAACTGAATGAAAAAATTATGGAAACCAATGTTACAACTCAATTATAGTTGCCCCGTGTGTTGATATATAAGAAAATTATTAAACAAATGGTAATTAATTAATTTATTATATGATAATACCACGTCATACATTCTATATTACACCAAAGAATTACGGCAATTGAATGAATAAACAATGAAAATATAATTCTTTTAGGGATAGTAAATTGAATTGACGAATTAAATTTGTGTCAAATTTTAAATAAATCAAATCAAAATGTGATGAATTCATAAATAATTTAATTAAAGAATCATAATATCGAGATTCATATTTGATTGGTTTAGTAAACAAATCATAAATGAATATTCATAGTAGTCTTGACATGATTTAATTGTTGGGATTTTTATGTCCGATAAGCAAATGTGTTCGAAACATGATTGATTAATAAATTTATGATTCGATTTTATTCCATATATGCATTTTGATTTGCTTTAAAAAATTCATGAAAATTCTGTGATTATTTATGTAACTTTAAATTAAACATATATGTATATGTAAAATGTTACATACATATATGCATGGATAAAATTTAAAGAGTAATAATCAAAATTTGTCAATAACTATGATTTGGAGTTGGAAATCTTCAAATCCAAAGTCATAAATACAGTTCATTCCATTATGAATGGTATAGTTCTATCCAACTATATTATGTAGAGACATAGAAATGAATGTATTTTATATAATAAGATTATATTGACAGGACCAGATAAAATTGAAAAGTTCTAATAATTTCCGTTAAATAAATAACATCAATTTTATCATAATGATGGTCATATATGTGATGATCTTAATTAATTGTATTTAGCAGACTCCTATATCATATTAATTTATTTTTTAATTTACTCGGTATGGCTTTGTATTTATTACATTTCGTAAACCTTGTATCTTGGGAATGAGTTGAATGAATAGCTGGGAATGCTAACCTGATACAATGAAATCCGTTCATAAGATTCTCTTATTTGTTAGTTCATGACCAGAAAGATTAGCGCGCAAATGCATAAAAGTTATGAATTAATTGTTCACTTGAGAACTAATGGAAGTCAAGGATAAATATGTAATTGAGTGATTAACATATTTTTTATACACATCTCCTTTACGAATCTGTTATGGAGGATCATTGCATATGTAATGACTATATCAATGGACGAATACTTTGAGTAAATTAATTCTATAATTATGAGAGTGCAATTTTGGGTATTCAGTGGAGTTACTCCAGAATTAATAATTTCGTTTGATTAATAAAAGAGTTTATAATTAATCGACGGAATTATTGGAGCTTAGAATTATAGGTCCATCGGTCCCCGTCGTCTTCTATCACTGTTCGAACGATGATAATTGTGAAGAAAAATAGTTGTGAATTATATAAAATAATTATGAATTATTTTAAATAATTATGAATTATTTTAAATAATTATGAATTATTTTAAATAATTATGAATTATTTTACACTCTAATTATTTCATATAACTCTTGTTTGAAAATTATGACAAATGTTGTCCTAATATATTTATCAATAGATAATGTATATATTTATTAATTTATGAAAATTAATATTTAATTAATTTGATTAATTAAATTTTAATTTAATAAGATAATTTTCAAAAGTTGAAATTTTGAAAATTATTTTTAATGAATTAGCTTTGATAAATTATGAGATAAATATTAAAGGATTTTGTTTTGGTTTTCTAAAAATCAAAATTAATAGGATTTGCTTGGAAAATCAAAAACGTGGGATAGGATTAGAATTCTATTTTTGATCAAAAGTTGATCCAAGAAAAACAAATCCTTTTAAATTTAAAACTTGAGCTGTGTTGGTTTTGGAGAGAATCACCTTTTGATCAAAAAATTAAAAAAAGAAGTATAACAACAAAATAAAACGTGGGTGTTGTAAAAGGAAAAGAAAGGAAAGAGTTTTCTTTTAATTTTTACTTAGTTTGGTTTTGAGAAAATCAAAAAGAAAATAGCACACATGATTCGTCTCATGTGCTGAGTACACGAATCCTTCAATAAATTATAGTGTTCTTCGTAATTATTTTCACGCCCACACGTGTCGTTGGAGGTGAGGAGATAAGTCGAGGAAGGTCGTGGTTCAAAGAATCATGATTTATGGAGATCCAGATCTACATGTATATTTCTGACTTAAGTTCTAAAATTTATGTTATTAATGTACTAGAAAATACGAATCCGGTTTTTATTGTTCATGTAAAATAAATATTTTTTCCGTTATTGAACATAACTTCCGCTGCGCATGAAATCTGAAAACCAACAAATGGCATCATGAGCGGTCGTATTTATTCTAATATATTAATAAGGATGATTTATTGTAAATCATTTTTATATGTATGTAAAAGAGTAGACTATGCATTTTTTTTTAATATCATGTGATGATGAATGTATGAATATTAATCGTTAATTGTATGGTTGACTTTGGGTTAGGATTTTAATTTTCTGTTTTATATATTGGATATGTAAACCCAAAAATTAAATGGGTATTTCTTTCTGTAATTGTAAATTATTTGTAATTGTTCGAGATCAAGATCAAGCCAAAGAGACGATGACGAATACAATATTTTACACAAAATATAATTATTTTCCTAATTTTTTTTATTACTGCTCACTGCAGAGACTGCTGCACAGTGCACTGCTGCATGAGCAGCAGCCTCGCTACTACTGCACATATGTGCAGCAGAGGACTGCTGCAAGAGCAGCACGGGACTGCTGCACATGCAGCAGTCTCAGTGCTGCTGGGCAGCAACCAGCCGCACAGCGCGGCAGTGAGACTGCCTACTATGCGACAATATAATATATATATATATATATATTGTGAAAGTCACTTGGAAATTTAATAATATTTTTTCCAGATTTGATATTAATGTAATTTTATTTTTGGTTATTTGTAATTTTAGAAATACCCAAATTGTCAACCCAGTTAATATCCAAATTTATTTATTTTGTGTGAATTATAAAATGTTTATACTCATGTATATTTTAAATGTCATATTGAATTAGCACAATGTCCACTCTTGCATTATAACATGTCATACATACATGTACATTTTCATAAATTTATTTATGATAGTAAATAGTTTATAATTTGATTAAAATTATTTTAGAATTTTTATTAATTAGTCGATTAAATAAAATTTGTGAATTAATTTTAAATCGTTAAAATTTGTAATGTCACAAAATTTAGTTCTAAGCTAACTTAGATGTTTCATAATGAATTTACGTTTTATTAGTAAAGCGGATAATTTTATTATGAAACAATTAACTTGGTAATTGAAGACCTTTAATATTGATTTCTTGGTCTTTTTCGCTAAGTTTTCAAAACATTAGATGTTTTACATATAAAATCACAAACTTAAAATAATGAGTGAGAGCGGGTAGTTTGTCAAAACGTCTTTTGGTCTCTACCGTTAGTACAACATTGTGAAATATAAGTGGGGCTTCGTGATGACTTTAGTTTCATCCTCCATAAGTAGAGTGTTCGCTTAGGTAATATTAAGGTTGTACTTCTTACGATAGGATTTATAAAATGTATTTCATAATTAACTTACCCTAAGGTGGTTATTATGAGTTAAATTTTAAGGATCCAAAATGGTGGGTTACACTCATATGAATGTAGTTAAACGTGTTAATTACATTTAGACCAAAAATTGGTTATTAATAAATTTTGAAAATATGAGATATTTTGAAAAAAAATTATTAATTGAGATTGTCTATAATTTAATAAGGTGTTGTGATCGACCCTAAGGCAACACAATATGCTTATTAAATTTTCTGAGGCTATTGTAATGCATATATATTTTTGTGTTTTGCATATGCATCATGCATCATGATTACTATGCCAAATTTAATTGAATTTTATGCATGAAATGATTTAGAATATTTTTTAATTATTTCATAGATATGTCAAATCCAATCATATCACTGCTTGCTACTGAAAAACTAATTGGTGATAACTTTGCTAAGTGGAAGAAAAATATGAATATAATTCTTGTGCTCGATAACCTAAAGTTTGTCCTAATGGAGGAATGTCCTCCAGAACCTGCTGTGAATGCCAACAAAAGCACCAAAGATGCCTATGAAAATTGGATTCGAGCAAATGAAAAAGCTCGTTGTTATTTGCTTGCTGCCATGTCTGACGTGCTTAATACAAAGCACGAAAAGACAGAGACTGCTTATGAGATAATGGAGTCTCTACAAGGTATGTTTGGCAAACCCTCTGATCAAGCTAAACATGAAGCAGTCAAGAAAGTCATGAACTGCAAAATGAAAGCTGGAACTTCTGTTCGTGAACATGTGCTAAAGATGATTAGTACAATTCATGAGGCAGAAATCAATGGGGCTACCATAGATGAAGGCACACAAGTGGGCATGATTTTGGAAAGCCTTAACCCACAATTTCTTCAGTTCAAAAAGTAGTTACTTCATGAATAAGTTGAGTTATAATCTGACTGAATTGCTTAACGAACTCACAACTTTTGAGTCTATTTCTGTGGAGAAGAAAGGAGAAGCAAATGTTGATGGACCTTCTACCTCTAACTTTTTTTTAAAGAAGAGAAAGATAAATAAGAATAAAGGTAAGAGTTCAGGAACTGAGAAAACAGCAGGGAACAACAGCAAAAAGAATAAGCCAAACAACAGTCAAGGAAATAAGAATGGATCCACCCAGAAAAAGCCAAAAGGAAAATGTTTCCATTGTGGAATTGATGGGCATTGGAAGAGAAACTGCAAGCAGTATCTTGAATAGCTGAAACAGAAGAATAAAGGTAAATCAGATTTACTTCTTACTGAATCTTATTTAGTTGAAAATGATTTATCACCATGGATAATTGATTCAGGGGCGACTAATCATATTTGTTGTTTCTTATAGAAGCTTGATTCATACACAAGACTTGATGATGGGGACTTTACTTTGAGAGTTGGGAATAATGCTTTAGTTTCAGCATAACAGTTGGAGAAATAAAACTTTATGTTGAGAACAATAAATTTTTATTTTTGAATAATGTTTATTTCGTACCGGGGTTTACTAGAAACCTCATTTCAGTTTCTCGACTTTATGAAAAATCTTATTCAGTTTTTTTTTATAAAATTCAGTTGTTATTTCAAGAAATGGTTTGAATATTTGTTCTGGTTTTATTGAAAATGGGCTCTATGTAATAAGGCCCAATGTTAATTCTCTATTGAATGCTGAAATGTTCAAAGTAGAATTGCCCAAAACAAAGAAACAAAAGATTTGTCACACTGATAACATGTATCTATGGCACCTAAGACTTGGTCATATAAATCTTGACAGGATAAATAGGCTTGTAAAGGATGGTCCTTTAAGAGAACTAAATGTTGGTACTCTACCAGTCTGTGAGTCATGTCTTGAAGGTAAGATGACAAAGAGGCCTTTCTCTGCAAAAGGAAATAGGGCCCAAGAACAACTGAAGCTCATACATTCAGATGTTTGCGGAACTATGTCTACACAAGCAAGAGGTGATTATGAGTACTTTGTTATTTTTGTTGATGATTACTCAAGATATGGTTATGTTTACCTAATGGACATAAATCAGAAATTTTTGGAAAATTTAAAGAATTCCAAATCGAAACGGAAAAAAATTTAGGTAAATCAATCAAATGCTTTCGATCAGATCAATTAGGTGAATATCTTGAAAATGAATTCAAAGATCACCTATTAGGGCATGTGTTTTTATCCTAACTTACTACACCTGGTACACCTCAGCAAAATGGTGTAGCTGAGAGGAGGAATCGAACTTTACTCAACATGATTCGTTCCATGTTGAGTTATTTTTCACTCCCAAAATCATTTTGGGGGTATTCTATACAAACAACAACCTACATTTTGAATGTGGTTCCATCTAAGTCAGTACCTAGAATACCCTTAGAGTTATGGAGTGGCCACAAACCCAGTTTGAGTCACTTTCGTATATGAGGGTGCCCAACATACGTGCTAATGGGTAAGACAACAAAGTTGGAAATGCGTTCTGAAGTTTGTTTCTTTGTAGGATATGCAAAAAGCACAAGGGGAGGTGTGTTTTATAATCCTCAAGATAATAAGGTATTTGTGTCGATAAATGCAATGTTTCTTGAGAATAATTATATGGCAGACTTCAAACCTCAAAGCGAGATAGTCTTGGAGGAATTAAAATCTGATGAGATCAGTCAACCTACTAGGATTGTTGTTCCACAAAGTGAAGAGACCACATCTTCGAGTCAGAATATCTTACCACCTCGTCGTAGTGGGAGGATAATACGACTACCTTCTCGATATAGACAAGAAGGTGAAGCACAAGTTGCTATCACTGATGATGGAAGATATGACCCATTGACATATAGATGTGCAATGAAAGATCATGACAAAGAGAAATGGCTTGAGGCTATGAAACTTGAGATGGAATCCATGTATTCCAACTCAGTCTGGGAGCTTATAAATCCACCTGAATGAGTAATTCCTATAGGGTGCAAATGGATCTACAAAAGAAAGAGGGGAGTGAACGGTAATGTAAAGACATTCAAAACAAGGCTAGTGGCAAAGAGTTATACCAAAAAAGAAGGAGTTGACTATGAGGAAACTTTTCACCAGTAGCCATGCTGAAGTCCATTCGAATCTTGCTTTCCATTGCTGCTCATTATGATTATGAAATTTGGCAGATGGATGTCAAGACAGCCTTTTTGAATGGCTATCTTGAAGAGACCATCTATATGGAGCAACCAGAAGGTTTTATAAGTAAGGACGAAAAGCAAAATGTTTGCAAATTGCATAGGCCTATCTATGGACTTAAGCAGGCGTCCAGATCTTGGAACATGAGATTTGATGAGACGATCAAATCTTATGGCTTTATCCAAAATCCTGATGAATCTTGTGTTTATAAATTCATCAAGAACAAGCGAGTGGTCTTTCTAATACTTTAATACTTAATGTAAAACTATTATCAGACATAAAAGTTTGGTTGGCTGAACAATTCCAAATGAAAGATTTGGGAGAAGCAAGTTATATTCTTGGGATCCGTCTTATTAGAGATCGCAATAAAAAAACTACTAGCCCTGTCTCAGGCACTGTATATTGACAAGATGCTTATAAGATATTCAATGCGAAATTCCAAGAAAGGTAATTTACCTTCCCGTCATGAAGTTCTTCTTTCTAAGAGGCAGTTTCCTTCGACACCCCAAGAGGAAGAAGATATGAGATGGATTCCATATGCGTTGACAGTGGGGAGCTTGATGTATGTTATGCTATGCACAAGACCTGATATATGCTATGCAGTGGGAATAGTTAGTTGTTTTCAGTCAAATACAAGATTAGATCATTGGGTAGCAGTTAAACATGTTCTCAAGTATCTACGAAGAACGAGGAATTATATGCTTGTTTATTTTGGTAGAGATTTGATTCCGATTGGATATACTGATTCTGATTTTCAATCAGATACAGATGATCGAAAGTCGATATCTGGATCAATATTTACTCTTGGTGGGGGAGCTATAGTTTGGAGAAGTGTCAAACAATCATGTGTTGTTGATTCAACTATGGAAGCCGAATATGTGGCTGCTTGTGAAGCTGCCAAAGAAGCGGTTTGGCTCCGAAAGTTCTTTACTGATCTGGAAATGGTTCCAGATATGAACAAGCCATTGCCACTTTATTGTGATAATAGTGGTGCAATGGCTAATTCCAAAGAACCAAGAAGCCACAAGAGATCAAAACATATTGAGAGGAAATATCATGTGATTAGGGACATTGTGCAACGCGAAGACGTGGCTGTTCTGAAGATTCCATCTACATAGAATATAGCCGATCCTTTTACCAAGACGCTGTCTGCAAAGAGTTTTGAAGGGCATCTAGAAGGATTTGGGAGTATAGACATGTCTCATTTGCTTTAGGGCAAGTGAGAGTTTGTTGGGATTTTTATGCCCGACAAGCAAATGTGTTTGAAACATGATTGATTAATAAATTTATGATTCGATTTTATTCCATATATGCATTTTGATTTACTTTATAAAATTCATGAAAATTCCGTGATTATTTTGAAGCTTTAAATTAAACATATATGTATATGTAAAATGTTACATACATATATGCATGGATAAAATTTAAAGAGTAATAATCAAAATTTGTTCATGACTATGATTTGGAGTTGAGAATCTTCAAATCCAAAGTCATAAATACAGTTCATTCCATTATGAATGATATAGTTATATCCAGACTATATTATGTATAGACATAGAAATGAATGTATTTTATATAATAAGATTATATTGGACAGGACTAGATAAAATTGAAAAGTTCTAATAATTTCCGTTAAATGAATAACATCAATTTTATCATAATGATGGTCATATATGTGATGATCTTAATTAATTGTATTTAGCATACTCCTATATCATATTAATTTATTATTTAATTTACTCGGTATGGCTTTGTATTTATTACATTTCGTAAACCTTGTATCGTGGGAATGAGTTGAATGCTAACCTGATACAATGAAATTCGTTCATAAGATTCTCCTGTTTGTTAGTTCAGGACCTGAACGATTAGCGTGTAAATTCATAAAAGTTATGAATTAATTTTTCACTTGAGAACTAATGGAAGTCAAAGATAAATATGTAATTGGAGAGGTTAACATTTTTTTTTTTACCTAGCTCTTTTACGAATCTGTTATGGAGGATCATTGCATAGGTAATGATTATATCAATGGATGAATACTTTGAGTAAATTAATTCTATAATTCTGAGAGTGCAATTCTGGGTATTTAGTGGAGTTACTCTAGAATTAATAATTTCGTTTGATTAATAAAAAAATTTATAATTAATCGACAAAATTATTGGAGCTTAGAATTATAGGTCCATCGGTCCCCCGTCGTCTTCTATCACTGTTCGAACGATAATAATTGCGAAGAAAAATAGTTGTGAATTATATAAAATAATTATGAATTATTTTACACTCTAATTATTCCATATAACTATTGTTTGGAAATTATGACAAATGTTGTCATAATATATTTATCAATAGATAATGTATCTATTTATTAATTTATGAAAATTAATATTTAATTAATTTGATTAATTAAATTTTAATTTAATAAGATAATTTTTCAAAAGTTGAAATTTTGAAAATTATTTTTTAATGTATTATCTTTGATAAATTATGAGATAAATATTAAAGGATTTTGTTTTGGTTTTTTAAAAATCAAAATTGATAGGATTTGCTTGGAAAATAAAAAACGTGGGATAAGATTAGAATTCTATTTTTGATCAAAAGTTGATCCAAGAAAAACAAATCATTTTAAATTCAAAACGTGAGCTGTGTTGGTTTTGGAGAGAATCACCATTTGATCACAAAATCAAAAAAAAGAAGTATAACAACAAAACAACACGTGGGTGTTGTAAAAGGAAAAGAAAATGAAAGAGTTTTCTTTTAATTCTTTCTTAGTTTTGTTTTGAGAAAATCAAAAAGAAAATAGCACACATGATTCGTCTCATATGCTGAGTACACGAATCCTTCAATAAATTAGAGTGTTCTTCGTAATTATTTTTATGCACACACGTGCCGTTTGATGTGAGGAGACAAGTCGAGGAAGATCGTGGTTCAAAGAGTCGTGATTTATAGAGATCCAGATCTACATGTATATTTCCGCTTAAGTTCTGAATATTTATGTTATTAATGTACTAGAAAATACTGATCCGATTTTTATTGTTCATGTAAAATAAATATTTTTTCCGTTACTGAACATGATTTCTGCTGCTCATGAACTCTGAAAACCAACATTAATAACATAAACTACCATAATTTTTCATAAATATATATGTATGATATACAAAATTCATAAATTTATTAAAAATGACCAATTAAATTTATACAACATTATTTTTCCTATAATAATTGTAACAATTTTTCGAATCTTAATTGAAAATTAATAACAACTAATAAAAGCAAAATAATAAGCGAATAAATGAATTAAATTTATATTCAATTCAGACTTGATCCCACGTGGCAAAACTTGTTTATTGTAGGTCTATTGGTTGTTACTTTTTCCAAATCACCCGCAAGTGATGCTATCATTTGGTCTGGTTCAAAACCCTAGCATTATATAAGTTGGCGGCTGGAGCAAATGGTTCTCACTGAACTGTTAAAGACCTCCTGCCTCCTAGCGTCAGGCAACTTCAAAAAATGCTCTTGCTTTGATTCATTTTGCATTGCATTTTCTGTCATTCAGTTCATATTCTTAGATGGGTAAGTTCAATATTATACTGTGATTGATTGCTTTGCAAACGAGTAAAGACTGCCCCTTTTGTGTATTATTATCTAGAGTAGCAGAAAGATTGCATTTTGTTTGGTCAATCTGAAACTTTTTTTTAAAATTATATAACTTTAGAACTGTAGAATGAGAAGTTTCAGTTTTATTGACATTGATTCTCAAGTTAAAGTTAGTGGACAATGTCTTGATGGGTTTGTTTTGATGTATGTACCCTTTGACTTTGACCATTCATATTATCTGATTTCAAGCATCACAGGTTCTTTATTGAGCTGATGAATCTCTTGTTGTGTTTACAGTTTTGAGTGACCAGATACTTGTTGAAAAGAACATACAAGATTTTCGGTTTGTGACATTGCACACTTTCCTCGCAATCAATATGTAAAAGTTACTTCCAGTTCCAGAGCCCGTGGCTTATTTTCTACGCTGCTTATAGCAAAATCAATGATAAGAATAAATGTTTTTTGTTGGTTGTATTGAATCAAAGGTACTTCAATAACAAGATACCTCATGCGTTATCAATTCGATTTTAAGATGGTTTTCTTGTATTTGATCAATTTTTCACATTTTCATGCTCTGGAATAAAATGTTTGAGTGCATGACTGCATGTTGATGTTGGTAATTTTCCTTATAATGTATGAAAACGACTATAATTATTTAATGGAAAATTTATTATATGATTTTATCTTTGGAAGACTTTGGTGTGGTACCTTGGATACTTTCAACCCGTTACATTGCTGGTTTAGCTGTGAACTTCTCTGATGTTTACTTGTATTTATGTCTGTCCCTTCTAGTTTTACTATTGAAGTTTTTCAGGAAATGCACAACATGTACCTGACTAGTCAGATGCCTGTCTTTGCCATTACAGTAGGCATTGTTACATGTCAGGAAAATGAAATATAGGGAAGGAAATGTGATGGATGGGTTTCCCATCTATCTGTTTATCGTCTCTTGAAAGTGTCCATCGTTGCCCAGCAACAAATGTAATTGTTATTTGAGCTACATCTGGACACTACATCTCTCTCTCTCTCTCTCTCTCTATCGCCCTCAATGTATTGTGGGTTTTAAGTAAGCATATGTGTTTAAACAAACCCTTCTAATTATTTGACTATAGTTTTTTTTCCCATTACTCTTATTAGTTATTCAAAAGTGATAATGATAATACCAGACTAGTCAGGTGCCTACCTCGTCCATTATGGTAGGGATTGTTACATGTCTGGAAAATGAAGTATAGGAAAGGGAATCTGGTCGATGGTTTTCCCATCTATCTGCTTTCCGACTCTTTAAGGCGTCCATCGTTGCCCAGTAATTAATTTGATTATTATTCGAGCTACATCTGGACTCTACATCTCTCGCTGTCTCTGTCTCTCTAACTCTATTTATGTTTCTGATTATTATTCATGTGTTTAATGCTTCAAATTTGGTTTTCCCCTTCATGGTGAGCAAACTATAGGCTCAGCCATCCATGTGCCTCTATATGTATCCGTTTACTCTGTCTCTTTGTACACATTTGGTGAGCAGGCCATACACTTAATCCTTTTTCCTCTGCTTTTCCAATATTTTCATTATTGTGTGCGTCAACCAGACATGTTGAAGTGTTTACCCTAGAAATGAGGATAGGGATTATTACATGTCTGGAAAAGTAATGATAGGGAAGAACAACTTTGGGGGATGGAAACCTCTCCTCTTTGTTGGATTTCTCTTGACGGTGTTCATCGTTGCCCGATATTCAGTATGCAGTGATTAGCGAGCTACATCTGGACTCTACATTTGAACATCTATTGTGGTTCAAAAGCTGCCGTAGGGGATCAATATCTGTTAAAAATATTTGCATCTTGGGTATGTGATGAGAAATACTATTTATTTCTTATACGTATACCCAACTTTTTAAGTTAGGCACTGAATTATTGCTACCTAAGAGCACTTATCTGATACAATGAGATTAGAAAACAATTTTCTTAAGCGAGGACTTCATTTCTGTTGAAGCAACTTGAATGTTTTACTTTTCAGCATCATGTCTACCAAGTATTCTTTCTACTTTTTCCCATGTTATCTTACAGCCTTTATTTTAGGTTGAGACATTGTTAGACGGTGTAAAGCGGGATGGGAAAGGTCTGGTTATGGATGTAGCTCATAATGTTGACACTGGAGCCATACTAATGCAAGGCTTTACAAACAGGAATGCACTAGCCACAACCATTTCCTCTCAGAAGGCAAGTAGGCAACATTCTACAGTCAAATCACAGTCAATGTTGTGGACTAAATTTAGGCCAGAGCTCTAAGAATTTCATCAATGTACATGCTTCTTTCTTGATTTTGATCGCGATTCTGTATGCTTAGTTTGATAACTTTTCTATCAGATAATTTACCTTTGGAAGTTTTATCGTCCCACCGGCAATGTAGCATTTCTCAGTTCTGTTTTTTCAAGTAACTGTTTGTACATAGTTACCTCGGTCATTGATGATGGAATTGTCACTGGGTATATGCAGCTGTTGTTTCAATGAAGTCATCAACAGATCAACACCACCACATTCTTCGATTCACAGTAAAGGATTCTCATTGTGCTTTCAATTGCCAAGGCATTTCCATTTCTGCAATCGTTTCTGGTTCTTAACTTGTTCAGCTCCAGCTCATTATATTACAACCTTTGCCACCATATTTTCCACAGAGCTTGCCCTCAAACCCATTTGCTTATTCATAATTTTAGTGAGATTATCTCTATAGCACCTTTGTTTTGTCGCAAGTATAAATAGTTACTACAGATTTTTGACCATGAAACTCCACCATTTTTGTTTTGTGTTTTACATCAATGAACTACTTTTCCGTTTACGCCGTCAGAAAAAATATTTACAAAAATATTATTTTACTCCTAATACTATTTAATATCGTAGTGGCTCATTGATTATAAAAAGAAAAGTTAGGTGATGTTCTGACTTTGTCAAAAAAATTTAGTAGTGCACAGATAAATTCCAAAATAACAACAAAAACAATAATCCCCTACAATTGGATGGATCTTTCAAAATGCCAAAAAAAAAAAAAATACAATAAGATTTAGAGATATTTCACAACGTGTTTACTGTTGAGTTCAGGTATAATAAAATAAGTTAAACAGTCCTAATTGCAAAGGAGAATATGTATTTGTATAAAGAATGGGCGAGTCCATGGAATTAATAAAATATATTTTAATAAAAAATAATATAGATGTAACTGATGAGTAATATTTTAAAGTGTTTAATATTGATCATCTTTATGGACTTGTAGGGACGTGGCTATAAAAAAAATTTGGACCTATTTAACAACTCAAGAGAAGAGCTCTTCTATAATGCTCAACAGTCGGGGAAAGTTGAGTAAGCAGCTCGAGCTCAACTAGATTAAAGAATCCATTTTTAGGTCAAACTTTTAAGAAGTTGTTGATGGTGGTTTTCAGCCCCAAGGAACTTCGAAGTCTGAAGAGGGGCAAAGTGAGTTTTACACTTAACAAATGAAAACCCAATGTCCTTGTGAGGACAAGAGGTGAGCCAGAGGGGCCAAAGCCCGAGGTACAGAAAGACAACCCGAGGAAAAAACCAGAGGATAGGTTGAGACATCGACCCGACCTGATAAGAAAGTATCAGACTCGATAGCACTAGAACATCTATGAAGATCGACCCGAGGTGGTCAGGTCCGGTCCAGCATCAGACTCAGAAAACAGGCTCGACATCAGACTCTCAGAGCAGCCTCAACATCGGACTCGGCATTCAGAGTCTCATATCAGCCTCTGGAACTAGAACCGACCCAGCAGACCAGACCCGGTATAGAAGAAAGGAAGAGGATCCAGTATCAAGCACCTCGGGGACCGAAATGGGGTTTGCAATGTCTTGTGTTACATATGAATGACATAAGCCTTACGAGGAAGTTTGGGCCATCAAAAGGCCGAGGCTATGGGAGCAGTGCAAAGGCTTATCCACTGACACACGGAACAACGTGTGAGTGGTTGAAACGTAGGCTGACACATGGGCAAAACGTACATCAGTGGTCAAAGAGGCTGAAATGATGAGTTTCAGATGGTAGAGAGTTGTTATGTCATACGATAGAGGTACTATTTATAGAGTGGTTGGGGAAGAGAGCCTAGGCAATAATGAATTAGCAACGTGGCTGACGTCATGAGTTGGTGCAATAATAGAATTTGACCTAGTATATAAAGGGGTTGAAAATTCATTGTAAAGGGTTGCCTAAATTATTTCATACATAACTTGTAAAAAGAGAGCAAAAAACTTTAAGTGTAAGCAAGAGATATTGAATGTGAGTCAGACCTGAGCACCTAATAAAGATTTTATTTCCCTTGCACCCGTGGACGTAGGTTGGATCCATTCTGCCGAACCACGTTAAACCCTTTGTCTTATCTGTTGTTTCTATCTTTTGCCAAGTTTGCATTTGGTTCCCAACAAACCAAACAAATTCACAGTTGAGGGAGGTTTATTCGAGGAGTGATTTTCCCGAATTACCCATGGAACGAAAATAGCCGTCAACAGTTGGCGCCGTATATGGGGAACGGTATGAAAAATAGCAAACACACTAAGACGATGGCAGGAGACGAAAATCATAGGGCTTTGGAGGCGTCAGTGGCAAGATGGATGGAGAGAATGGAAGAGAACTTGCGGATTGAAAGGGAGGGGACCCAAGCCTTCATACATGCCATGATGGAGAGAATTGAAAAGTTGGAAGAAAGATCAGTGGGAGAACAGACGCAAGTAAGGCCTAGTCAAAGGAGGGAAGATATTGCCGGTAGTAAGAGGCTGTCCACTATAGAAATGGAGCAAATGGCTAGGAAAAGGAAACCCATCAAAGTGGGATCAGAGGATCGTTGCAATGGAATTAGCGAATGGAAAAGGCCAGGACCAACCCAGTAGGAGCTCGAGATTACAACTAACCCGACTGCAGGTCTAACACCCATGCTTTGAGTTGTTCATATTATAGGGGATGCTGCGTATACTGCCCTCAGTAAGCCTTTGGCACAAATAGCTTGGGAGATACGGGACAAGTGCCTACTAACTAAACCTGACACGAGGAAATTTAAGGTGGACAAGAGGGATCAAATGGCTTATTGCACCCACCATCAAACAAGAGGACATAACACGAATAATTGTAGGGATCTGTAAGAACAAGTCGAAGACATAGTGAGAAATGGCTACCTCAATGAGTATGTTGATCATGAGGTCATGATGATGAGGCAGTGTCAGTAGTAAAGTCATCAGGTCGGGTATCTCACTAGTAGTAGCTGGACGGTACCCGGCTCAAGAAGTCCTGGAATATAGAGATGCGAATGAGATATTTCCAATAGAGCCTCTCTTAGAATGACCCTCAAATAGTTGTAAGAAAGACATTATATCTCATTAATATGAATATGACTTTCCTTTTTCAAATAAAAACTTGTTCCCCTATGCTTATTAATTATTTAGATGGGAAAGACATGTCCAATATTTTTAGGAGATACTTGTGAGCAGGATACATAAAGGGGTGAATGGCAGGTGGGAAAAGCGCGAACCCCCTGTGGCACGCCAATCTCAGGTGTTATTATCAAATCCCCCAGGCAAAGCGTTAATACCCAATGACTTGTTACATTTGGGGAATAAAGCAAAAAAAACCTGCATGAAGTTTGACACCTCAAGTATCTAGAGCACGCTCGGGGAAAGTGTCAGTGCGACGCTTGGTGTCCTTTGGTAATTATCACAAGCACGGATTGAAGAGAGATGATGTACTACGGTATCGTTGGAGGTACATTACATGGGGAGAGCCCAAGGGCCTCTGGGGCATTTGCAGCCTAGAGATGCGCCTAGCACGGGGAAAGGAAATGCCCACGTGGCGCTGGCCATCCCATTTCGGACCTGTCAAGCATAACACGGGGAAGGTAAAAGGGCCTCCGTGGTATTTTTGAGACTGTGGTTTTTTCCCTAGCATGGGGACATTCCCTATGGCGTTGGTCACCCTTCCGGTCTGTAGCTCGGTTCGCGGGGACATTGGACTGTAAGGTTTAAAATTGTTATTTTTGGTGGCATGGGGCATGACGCTATCTCAGGCTCTTTTGTTATTTCTTTTGGGTCTGTACGGGGTATGTGATATATCACCTTCGTTTTGTTTATCTTATTTGAAGTGGGACGATATTTCCCGTCTCCACAGTGATTTTTAAAGGTCAAAAATCTTCCATCGCGGTTGAGTCTTGGAAAGAAATTTGATGGCTCGGGATTGCATTCGTTTCGCTGAGGCCATGTTGATGGCATAAGGAGGGTACATTCCCGTGTGGCCAGTAAATTTGATGGCTCGGAGCTGCATTCGTTCCTCTGAGATCATATTGATGGAACAATGAGAGTACATTCCTTTATGGCATGTTTATTTGATGGCTCGGGGCTGCATTTTTTCTGCCAAGGCCATGTAAATAGGCGTAAGGAGAGTTCATTCCCATGTGCCCAGTTTTCATGATTGGCTCGAGGTCGGGTTACATCCCACTGATGCCTTATCATCTTCGTTGGCATGAGGTTGGAGTTTCTCCCCAAAGCCAAGTGTTGGTGGCTCAAGGAGGGTTTATTCCATTGGGGCCAAATGACTTAGATGACGTGGGGTCGAAATTTTTCCCTAAGGCCTCTCTTTGTCAGATCGGCTCGGGGCTGGGTTACGTCCCGTCGAGGCCTTATTGTTGTATATTGGCACAATACGGGTTCATTCCATTGCGACCAAGTGACTTTGATAGCGTGGGATCAGAATCTTTCCTAAGGCCTCTCTTTGTCAGATAGGATCCGGGTTGGGTTACGTCCCGTCGATGCTTTTTTTTTTTCTGTGTGGTAGTTCGAGATGAGCTTTCCCTCGTGACCTATGTTTTATTTTTTCAAGTCTTTGCATATCATTCCCTTCAGGAATAGCAGCATGTCAAGAGCATGCATCAGTCAGGGCTGGCGCAAAATGAGTTTCCTCAAGCAGAGAAACCAGTGAACGGATCGGCCAGAGTTAGCTCAGATCAATATTTTCAGTCAGAGAAGGCCTAGTGGAAGAGATGGCCAAGTTATGAATCATAAGCGAAGGTACTAGATCAAGATTGTGAACCCGACATGGATCTTCACAAGGAGCACTGAGGCTTGCAGCCGTGGAACCCGTTCTGAGGTGGGGAAAATTTGAGATTCTGGGCTTGATCAAGATTGAGCATGACACGAATCCAATCACTCAATGAACATTAGATGTCACAACTAGCAATATGGTAGAGCCTTTGCAAGTGCCAACAAGGCCAATCACACGCCAAAGAGCTAAGAAGATCAAAGACGTAATGGCGAGGCTAGCACATAATGCCATGGTCGAGTGTGACAAACAACTCCATGCAATATTAGCATCACATAAGGGCTTCTATGGAGTGGGTCCAAAGCTATTCCACTTGACCCAAGTCTAATAGGTTAACGTACCAGCAATTTGTAAGTCAAGTACCTTTTTGACGAATCAAGTCGAATTAAGTCCAACACCAAAAGTTCGACCAAGACAAGACTTATTAGGCTTCAAAACACATCATTGGGCCTATATACATGAAATCCAAGAATTTTGGGGATGTTTTTATCAATGAGATAATTTAGACATGGCTTTGAAAAACTTGCCATATTTGTTGGATTTTTGTGATTTTGCTATTTTTTCCTTTTATTGACTTTTTTGGAAAATTTGTTGATTATGTTTTTATTACTTTTGACTTTCTTGGAAAATTATATAGGTTATTAAATGACTATTAAGGGGCATAGCCTTTAAGTAGCCATTAGTTAGTTATTACGAATATTTTGGTCATTTTACGTCCATTTGGGTTTTTTTCTTTGTACTATATAAACTCTTTTCTTCTTAATGGAAAAGTAATCATCAAATTTCGAAAATTGATTCAACTTTGAAAGCTTGGCTATGTCCAAAATTGCTTAAGAGAGGGATTCCTTTATTTCATGTAATCGACTTATCTAAGGTGTGGCAACCTTAGTGGCGTCTCCATGATAGCAGAACACTACAAGGAATCATCTTAAGGGTTCTCAAAGACAAGTTATTTATGGGTCTTTTTTGTGGCCTTGGAAGGGTTTTGTTCATACAAAATCAAATTCGCGGTTCTTGGGGTTCTATCCGTTATGAGGGGTTTGCTTGGCCTAATCCTCCAAGTGAGTTCAGCGTCATTTGGTATCGAAGCTTAGGGTTCCAAGGTCTGATTTTTCTATCTTTACTTTGTGTTTTTTATTTAGTCTTTATTGTGTTTGTTGGTCATCAAGATACTTGTTCATCTTGATTCTTGGTTTTTGTGTTTCTTAAGTATTTTTGCCTTTCTGATTTTTCGATGACCCGCATACCGGTCCCATATCGGCCTTCATACCGGTCTAACTGGGCATTATATAGTTAAGCAAACCGGTCTAATTCCATACCAATCCAATACCGGTCTCCATACCGGTCTACCTGAAGATAACATAACTACTGGAACCAGTTTAGTTTCATAACGGTCTCATACCAATCTCCATACCAGTGAACCTATGAGTAAAACATAACTACTAGAACCGACAAACAACCATATCGATACCATACCGGATCCCAAATCGGTCAACACTTAGAATTTTTTTAGGAGCTCAAGTGATGTGAAGAGCAAAAAAGAGAGTAAAAAAGTTCCAAAATTTGGTTGAAATTGGTTGGTTCCATATCATCAATTGGGTGTCCGTGAAGGGTAATTCAACAAAATTTCTATTGAGGAACCAAATTTCCGTCCGAATTTGCATACGTCCACAATTGTTTGCATGCTTGTTTGTTTGTTGTTCTTGTTTGTGATTTCTATATTTCAAGTATTCTATCTTTAGGTTTTCTTTGAATTGAGTCTACGTATTTGCTAATTCTTATTCACATTACTCTGTTTTCCATATATTGGTTTTTTTTTCTTTTCTTGTTGTTTATGTTAACTTGAAGATTACACATTATTGTGAGTTTCTTTGCTAATCATATTCACATTATATTTGAGTGCAAACACGAGTGGAATGGAGTGACACATATTTGAGTGTAAACACGTGAGCTTGTGAAATTGAAAGCTTATATAATTATTTTCACATAATTGTTACTTCTAATCTGTTTGTTGAAGTTTTGAGATGACAGGTACTAGTTTGACAGTGGATGAGAAGCTTGAGGCTTTAGAAAGGAAGTTTATGGATATGATGGAAAACATGAATGATGCTTTCGATAAGTTGTCCAAGGAGGTAGAGAGTAATCAGACATGCATTGTTCCCAGATCACCACCACCTCAGTATATACCACCACCTCATAATGTGGCACCACGACGTGTACCACAAGATGAAGAAGAATCTGAAAATGAGTTTGATGATTTTGATGATCTTAATAATGTGGAGGAGAGATTTCAGCCAGGGCCTAATATGAGGTTTGATAGGAGGAATGATAGGAGGGATTGGTGGTTTGATGGTAGAGGTGAATTTGATGACAGACGTGAAGATTATGATATGAGAGGTTATGGTAGACATGGTGATATTGATGGTGATTTGAGCAGCATCAAGATCAACATACCAAACTTCCGGGGAAGAATGATCCTGAAGCATATTTGGAGTGAGAGAAGAAAATCGAGTTGATTTTCAATTGTCATCATTACTCTGATGAGAAGAAGATCAATCTGGCAGCCATGAAATTCATTGATTATGTGATGATTTGGTGTCAGATTGTCAGCAACCGAAAGAGGAATCATGAGAGACCAATTCAGACATGGGAAGAACTTCGAGGTCTCATGAGGAAATGGTTCATACCCAGTCATTACTACCGAGAGTTGTATCAGAAACTACAAAATCTGTATCAGGAGATCAAGAGTGTAAGAGATTACTATACTGAGATGGAGGTTGCCATGATCAGGGCGAATGTAATGGAGGATGCATAGGTTATTATTGCATGATTTCTAGGGGGAGTGAACAGAGAGATTGCCAACATGGTGGAGTTGCATCATTATGTTGATTTAGAGGATATGTTTCACATGGCTATCAAGGTAGAGAGGCAACTCAAGAAGAAGTCTACATCCAAATTTGGTACTCAGATTACTTCTGCATGGAAGAGAAAATGGGTTCCTAATGATCGATGGGATGAAGGCTTTAACAAGCCAAGGGCCGAATCTAGTGCCAATGGTAAAGAAGTTTCAGAACCAAGCAAGGCTAGACCGAAACCTGAGAGTACAACACCAAAGACTAAGGACATCAAGTGTTTCAAGTGTTTGGGCATGAGACACTATGCTTCACAGTGCCCCAACATGTGCCCCTTAGTGATTGATAAGAAGAGTGGTGAGGTACATTCTACCGACAGTGAGGTTGAGGTTGATGATGATGAGCCTGAGATTGAGGATACTAGTGACAGAGAGGGAGCTGCATACCCACTGGATAACTTGTCCTTAGTTGTCAAGCGTGCTTTGAGTGCACAAATTGTTGAGGATGAGAGTGATCAGCAGAGGGAGAACATATTTCACACTAGATGCCGTGTGAATGGCAAGGGGTGTAGTATGATAATTGACGGGGGCGGTTGTGCTAATGTCGCAAGTACGACTTTAGTTGAGAGGTTGGGATTAGATTGCTTGAAGCTGTTGGAGTTGGTACTTGGAGTGCCAATCTGAATTGTACATTTTATTATTTATTAATAAAATAACTACATTTTCATTTCAAACCTTATTAATGGTATTGTCATTATGTATATTAGATTGCTGTATAAATATGCTAAGAATGACATCGACCTTAGAATAGTCATGTAGTAATACTGGACACTAGGTGGTCCGACATTGGGATAAGTATTACTTAAAATATATAAATATTCCTAGCCGTTGGTTTTGGAATACGGTCGAATTCCTATAACCTAGAAGACTAGCACATGTCATATATTAGAATTGGAGTTCCAATGGTTTAACTGTAGGAAACGACTTTTCCTTAGCTCATCGGAAGTTGCGGATGTGGTGGCACCGGCTCCGGTATGGACCTTTAAAATTTTCTTGGCCTTCTCCTTTGTAGAAGTCGAACTCCACCAAACACTTGATGAATTTCCTTTAAGATTCTACCGTAGAATCAACTACCCAATCTTCTGATCTATATCTCGAAACCAAAAAATCGAAGTGTGTGCTTCACTCACAAAGATCAACCTCTAAACTATTTAGAGAAGTATCAAACTCTAAACTATTTAGAGAAATGATATTGTCACAAATTCTTTTGGAAAAATGAACTAGATCAATATCTAACTCAATTAGAAGTTTTATGTCTTAATAATTAAGAAAAAATTCTTGATTTTCAAACTCTCTCACAACTTTTGTGTTTGCTTGAATTTTCTCACTAACTCTAATTTTTGTGTGTAAATGGTTTTTGCAAAATTCTTTCTATTTATAGAGTGGAAAGTGTAAAGAATTTATTCTTTCCAACTTTAACCACCAACATCCACTCACTTTTTAAATAGCAAAAACACTTGAGTGTAGTGTCAACCAAAACCATTTGATAATGGAACAAGTTAGGTAATTAGGTCAAAATTAATTAACAAAAACTTGGTGGATGATTTGGCAAACCATTAAGGCTTGTCTTGATAATGCATTTACCATTATCGAATAATGATGTCATTATTATCTCATAATTATGCATTATCAATGATGATGTAATAATTATCTCATAATTATTAATGATGTAATAATTATCTTATAATTATTATTTGATTATCTCATAATCAAAAATATTAGAAAAAATAATATTAAACTAATTTAATATTATTTTCATTTGTGACAAAAATTATTATTAATCATATTAATAACATATAAATATAATGTGAGCATATTATTAGACAATCTAATTATATTAGGTTTGCTACAGTTAATCGAGCTAGCACGGGGACCAAATGGACCTACGGTTCCGAGCTCCAATAATTCCGAAATATTAATTAAAACTCTTTTAATCAAATATTACGAATTATTAACTCCGTGTTATTCCACTAAAAACTCGAAGTTGAATTCTCGTTGCCATAGATGGAAAATATAAGTCGAATACTTCAGTGTCCATCGATATAGTCACTACATATGGATATAGCCCTTCACGAATATCTCATAAATAGAGTCGGGTCATAAGTCCGTTATACCCCTATAAATATTTTGTCTCTTAAGCACCATTGATTATATAATGAACAATTAATTCATAACAATTATGAATATTAAAACTTTCTATTCGTAATAGAAAAGTTGAGCACTCAAATTATTCAAGTCCCGAATCAATTCTTAAAAGAAACATTCTTCTACTTCTCGAAATAAGGAGTGAATTTCATATCTATGTAAAACATTCTCAGCTACACACCAAACTATATCCCCAAAATACGTAGTTATTGGTCGGGAATGCTACACCAACCTCACCATAGTAAATCAAAGGACATAGCCTGACATGCAGGAGTTCATAATACATTCAGGATTAAGATCGAATCCATATATGACTATCTAGTAGATAAAATAAATTTCTTTGGTTAACAGATATTAAAAGAAATTGGTATTTATTTAAGTCCAGTCATATATGATCTCATCATACAATGTGCCTTCATTCCCATGTCACTACATGTACGATCCTGGATCAAGGTCGTCATACAAGTATAGAATGGACCGCAGCTATAGATATACCACAAACAAAGTATCATTTTTGTTTGCTCTCTATGGACTATTTAGATTACTAACTCCAGACTTAAATCCTCTTGTACATCAAACACATATTAAGTCTGAAGGTACAAGAGTAATCAAGATAAACAAGACAATTGGACAATATGCGATTTAAATCAAACAACTTTGATAAATGAATAATGCATTTATTACTATTACAATAATCAATTCCATTTTACAATACATGAAGCTCTAGGGCATATATCCCAACATTAACTCGATGTACCATGAGTTTTGGAAACTCGTATAGACGTGTAGGTATTGGTTAGACCGAATACTGAATGACTCACAAGTGATTCCTAATAATTGGAAGTACACACCATCGTCAATAGGAATTTCCTCGAGTCGAGTAGAATATGTAATCCTTTGATTATAAGATAACATTGATTTTGTGTGAGATCCTCCACACTTTGATGCCATGTATGTCAGAAACCTTTCATGGTCTGGCCTCTAGATGTTTGTCGGGTGTGGATCGATGCACTCAGTAATCAAGTGCGAAGTAAGATAGGATCCGTCGGCCCGTATGTGTACCATAAGGAGTTTAGGTATCCATGTGAGAAAGTCACGATTATTAAGACTTTGGCCAAAGCCGATCACCTATGGTGGATCACATCCGTTGTAAAGAATCATGAACATATCGACATGAGATGTGTGTCTTTGGAAACTTGACGGTATATTCTATGTTTCCTAAGCACAACTCAGATAGCCTACGACGGAAGGATTGTTATACATATGTGATGACCTCGACTTGTATAGTTCAGAAAGGTCGTTCGTGTTCTTCGCGAATTCGGAGGTGGCCGAATTGCGTACATATTAGCTAGGCTTATATGACGAACCTGCCTGAACTTAGAGAGTCCCAATATGAAGTGTACTCATTGAGCACTTGGGTAGCCGATTAATTTTTGATAAAAGATAATATTCAATATTATAATTATAAACTAAGATAATCGAGTTTTATTGGATAACATTGATTATTTACTTTGACCTAATGAGATTAATTCAATAATTACACAAGGGCTTAATAGTAAAATCATAATTATCTCTACCATTTGAGGATATTATGGTAATTGTAAGTATGTAATAATATGTGGTTTTGGCTTTATTTAATTGGATTAAATCAAAGTGGTAGACAATGGAGATTAGTCATACCTAATTATACATATTTGGACAAATTAGATTAAGCCCACCTAAAAGTTGATTACAACTTTTATTAATTAAAATATGCCTAAGTTTTGCTATAAATAGCAAGCTTTAGGAAGATTTTAATTAAGCAAAGCAAAACCTTGAGAAAGCTAAGTACAAACAATTCTTGGAGAAATTAGTCTAAGTTAGAGAAGTGTTTATAAAAGCTTTGTGAGGTCTCTACAATATTTCATATAGGAGAAATCAAGATTGGATCTTAGGGTGAAGCTTGCTAGCGTTGGAATCAAGATGGACTCTTGGAGTCAAGCTTGCTAATCTTTGGAAGTTCCCCAAACATTTCAATAAGGAGAAGTTGATTGGATCTTTGAATCAACCTTGCTAGGTGAGTTTGATCTTCTCCAAAAGCTATATTTTTCATTAGTGAGACATATGGTGTTGTAATATGTATTAGATACATAATGTTGAAATTAGGCTAATTAATTGTGTTAGGATGCTTTGGAAGTATAAACACAATATGCATGTAATTGGGTCAAAATGTTTATGTTAGACATAAACATAAAATTAGAGTTTAGAACTTTTGATAATAGCTTAGAGCTAAGGCTACCATTCTAGAATCACTTGACCACATTTGGATGACCTAGAATTATTCACGAGTCACTTCGTTGTGGGATTCTAATTTGGTTTGTGTTTTGGATTCAAAATTTACGCAAGTGCGTATTTAGAATAAATTTATGTTTTGTAAAAATATTTGATATTCTGAAAAACTTGATTTTTATTCTATAACATGTTTTGATATTGGTTTTGATGTTAAAAATTAATTTTGGGTGTTTTGGAAGTGTTTAGGAAAGATTACAAGTTTATTGGGTTAAGAACCAAGTATGTGCATTTATAGGTCAGTTTATTGTAGTTTATTTTGATGACATCTTAGTTTACAGTAAAATATTAGATGAACATGTTGCACATTTGAAGCATGTTCTTGAAGTGTTGAGGCAGGAAAAATAATATGCTAACTTTGGTAAGTGCACTTTTTGTATGGATAAAATTATCTTTCTTGGTTTTGTTGTAAGTGCAGATGATATCGAAGTTGATGTAGAGAAGGTAGAGGCAATTTAGGATTGGCCTACACCGAAAACTGTGACAGAAGTCGGAAGCACTAATTGTAGTTTTTCCGATAGCCGCGGGTTCTTTAATTTTCTTTCTCCCTCATAGAGGAAATAAGGTGACTAGAGGATATACAATATATATATGTGTCTCTAGAACTCCTTCTAACGACCTATGCATTCTGTTATAATTTCCAATTGGACGATCCATTAATCCAGCTGGCAGAGGATTATAAATGGATCACTTTTTTTGATTTTCACTGGCGGTTGGAATAGATGGACTTTCCATATGACCCCTTTTACTGACGGGATTTATCACTAGATTCTATGGATGAGCAAGCTTTTACCGCAAGTTTGTTAGGGACTTCAGTAGTATTACAACACCACTGACTGAAGTAGTGAAGAAAATTATTAGCTTCAAGTGAGGAGAAGAGCATAAGCGTGCATTCCAGGATCTTAAAATAAAGTTGTGCAGTGCACCAGTTTTGGCACTACCCAACTTTGAAAAGACATTTGAGATTGAGTGTGACGCATCTGGGATAGGAATTGGAGCGGTTCTTATGTAAGAAAATCGGCCAATAGCTTACTTTAGTGAGAAGTTGAATGGAGCAGTTTTGAGGTACCCCACATACGATAAGGACTTGTATGCGCTAGTGAGAGCCCTTGAGACTTGGCGGCATTATCTGAGGCCTCGAGAGTTTGTGATCCATACAGATCATGAATCATTGAAGCATTTGAAAGACCAATGTAACCTGAATAAACGCACGCATGATGGTTAGAGTTTGTTGAGACTTTTCCATATGTAATCCGCTACAAACAAGATAAGGAAAACATTGTTGCCGATGCACTATCACGAATGTATGCTTTACTTACTTCATTGAGTGCAAGAATACATGAGTTTGAATTTATTATAGAACTTTATGCAAATGATATTGACTTTAGTACTGTCTATGCTGCATGTGAAAAGTCTACATTTAGTAAATTCTACCAATATGAGGGGTTTCTGTTTAGGGAGAATAGATTATGCGTTCCTATTTGTAGTATGCGTGAGTTGTTAGTTAGAGAAGCGCATGAGAGATGTTTAATGTGGCACTTTGGAATTGCTAAGACCTTTGGAGTATTGAGTGAACATTTCTATTAGCCTAAAATACGGAGATATATTGAATGTTTGTGTGATAAATGCTTAATTTGTAAAAGGCTAAATCTAAGGTTATGCCTCATGGGTTGTACACACCATTATCTGTACCTAGTGAGCCATGGGTAGATGTATCAATGGACTTTATATTGGGCTTACCTAGGACTAGGCAGGGTAGAGATTCCATCTTTGTAGTGGTTGATAGGTTCAGTAAGATGACACACTTTATAGCGTGTCATAAGACTGATGATGCAACTAACATTACCGACTTGTTCCTTAAAGAAGTGTAGGACTCCATGGAATTCCACGGAGTATAGTTTCAGATCGTGATGTTAAATTCCTCAGTCACTTTTGGAAAGTTTTATGGGGTAAGTTAGAAGCTAAACTTTTGTATTTGACTACTTGCCACCCCCAAACTGATGGGCATAGTGGTTAATAGGACTTTGACTAAGTTATTGCTTACTATTATCACTAAGAACTTAAAAACTTGGGAGGATTGTTTGCCTTTTATTGAATTTGCATATAACCGTAGCATTCATTCTTCTACATCTTATTCACTATTTGAAATTGTTTATGGTTTTCAGCCACTAACTCCATTATATTTGTTACCATTGCATGTTGATGAGCATGCAGGGCTAGATGGAAAAAGGAAAGCTGATTTGGTGAAACACATACATGAGAAATCAAGAGAGCACTGATGAGTGGTATTTATATCACTATTTCCCACTCATTTAACTTAATATTTTGTATAGTTTCTTGAGTTTTATGAACGTTTTGATGTGTTTTATTGTTATCTTGCAGATAAATAAAGTTTGGACAACACTGGAGGCAATTTGGGGCAAAACCGGACAAAAATGGGTCAACAGGGATATTTTCGTCTTTTGCGCGTCGCGCCGCCCAGACATTCCGCGCCGCGACGCCCAGCATGAGCCGGATCTGCTAACATGCGCCTGGTCAACGGTCAACAATTTGAGAAGTTTTGACTTTGCTAAAATGCGCCGTGCCACGTGTCACCATCACAGCCGATCTGCTAAAATGCGCCGTGCCACGTGTCATCATCATATGCTGCCGACACTCAGACTTGACACGTTCGCCTCGTCATCAGCCACATCATCGGTCAACAAGTCAACCATGCCACGTGTCATGCCACATCATCGTCCACGTCAGCAGGTCAACCGAGTCAACTTGCCACGTCAGCATCAACCAATCACAGCGTGACACGTGTCGCCACGTGTCGCAATCCTATTGTGCCGACAGGTGAACATCAGCCGCCACGCCACGTCATCGCCACGTCATCGCCATGTCAGCATGACGTCATCAATGACGTCATCACAATCATTGAGTCTTAGCCGCCTTGACACGTGTCGCGTGAACAGTCAGCCGCCTTGCTACGTGTCACCTTCTCATCGTGCCACGTCGACAAATCCAGCGTCGCGACGCTGAGGTTCTTGGCGTCGCGACTCTGGAACAGTGAAAAATATTTCTATAAATACTGCGCGAAATTTCAGAATTTTGTACACACCTCTCTCTCTCTTGAATTCTCTCTCTAGAGAGAGTTTCTCTCTCTAGAAATTTTATTTTTTTATTTTTAGTTTTGTAAATATTTTAATTACGTTTTGTAATAATAGTAATTTAATTTTTACTTTTTACAGTTTTTACTATTCACCATGTTGAAATAATTTCCTCAGCTAGGGTGAAATGTAATTCTTCTACTATTGCTATTTAGATTAATCTCCCTTAAAAATAATATATTAACTATTTAAAATATTGACTTAATAAGGAATACCGCTATATTGGTCGGTTGGTAATTTAATTTTAATCTGTTTTAAACCTGACTAATCAAGGATACCGCCAAACTGGTCGGTTGGTAAATTTATTTTTGGTTCCGCCTTAATGGCTGGTTGGACTTAATTTGACTTAATCAGGATACCGCCAGAATGGTCGGTTGGTAATATTATCACAAGTTTATATATTACTTTATGGGAGATATCTAAATTAGTAGTAGTAAAAGTAATTCCTTTTACCTTAGCATTTTATTTTATTGTAATTTACTTTTCAGCTTTTATTTTATGTCTTTTACTTTTATGAATTTACTAGTCCTAGTTATGTGTTAGTTTTCTGAGGTTGTGATGACTTTTAATATCACCGGTTTATAAGGGATTATTTTATAGTTGGGTAATTTAAAGGTTTATTTATTAAGTCTTAAGCTTAATGCTTCTTGTTGTCTGATCACCAATAAGATTGATATGGTAAATCTAAAATGAACTAGACATATGGATTTTAGATTTCAGCCTTAGACTTAATAGCCCACGATCTTCCTTGAGGATAGATAACCCTTTAATAGATTTCCTTACAGGATAGGAATATACCTGTCGGGCGGGGGTAGCCATAATTGGAACTTAAACTTAATGAATCCAGATAATTTGGTTGACATAGACATATGGTTCAATTGGGTTAAACTGGGTATTTGTGTCTGACCATCGACAGAGGCTTACACATAATTTAGTGTTCCAGGTTAATAAATCAAATATTACCAACTTTAAGATAACCACTTCATCTTTAAAATGATATTAAAAGAAATCACAACCTTAAATCTTTGTGTCTTTTGTTATTTTCCTTAGTATTTTCTTTTGTCTTTTTATTTATTTATTTATTTTGTAAAACCACTTTCAACCAATCAAACAATCATTCTCTTCTCCCTTTAATTAGATATTTGTAAATAAATAGATTCAATAATTAATAACAACATAGGAATTAAGTCCTCGTGGGATCGATATTTTTATACTACTTGAACGATACGTGCGCTTGCGTTATACGTGTGTGTTTACGCCGGTCAAGCACATACAATGGAAGAATGAGCAATATGCTTCTTATGCCAATAAGGGAAGAAAATGTGTGATATTTCAGCCTGGAGATTGGGTTTGGGTACACATACGTAATGAGAGATTTCCTGAACAACGTAAATCCAAGCTAAAACCGAGAGGGGATGGTCCATTTCAAGTCTTGGAACGGATTAATGACAATGTGTACAAGCTGGATTTACAAGGTGAGTTTAATGTGTCTACTACATTTAATGTTTCTGACTTAACTCATTTTTATGCAAGTATAGATTCGAGGTCGAATCCTTTGCAAGAGGGAGAGAATGACACAATCCAGCCACTCAAGGAATATTATATGTCACAACCAGCAATATGATAGAGCCTTTACAAGTTCCAACAGGGCCAACCACACGCCAAATAGCTAAGAAGATCATAGACGTAATGGCGGGGCTAGCACATAATGCCATGGTCGAGTGTGACAGACAACTCCATGGCATATTAACGTTACATGAGGGCTTCTATGGAGTGAGTCCAAAGCTATTCCACTTGACCCAAGTCATATCAGGTTAACGCACCAGCAATTCAGAAGTCAAGTACCTTTTTGACGAATCAAGTCGAATTAAGTCCAACACCAAAAATTCGGCCAAGACAAGACTTATTAGGCTTCAAAACACATCATCGGGCCTATATACATGAAAGCCACGAACTTTAGGGATGTTTTTGTCAATGAGACAATTTAGACATGGCTTTGAAAAACTTGCCACCTTTGTTGGATTTTTATGATTTATGATTTATCCTTTTATTGACTTTTTTGGCAAAGTTGTTGATTAAGTTTTTATTACTTTTGACTTTCTTGGAAAGTTGTCTAGGTTATTAAATGACTATTAAGGGCATAACCTTTAAGTAGCCATTTTTTAGCTATTAAAGATATTTTGGTCATTTTACGTCCATTAGAGTTTCTTTCTTTATACTATATAAACTCTTTTCTTCTTAATGGAAAGGTATTCATCAAATTTCGAAAATTGATTCAACTTTGAAAGCTTGGCTTTGTCCAAAATTACTTAATGGATTGATTCCCCTTATTTCATGCAATCGACTTATCTAAGGAGTGGAAACCTTAGTGACGTCTTCGTGCTAGTAGAACCCTATAAGAAATCATCTTAAGGGTTCTCAAAGATAAGTTCTTCGTGGGTCTTATTTGTGATAAGTTCTTCGTGGGTCTTATTTGTGACCTTGGAAGGGTTTTGTTCCTACAAAATCAAATTCGCTGTTCTTGGGGTTCTATCCGTTGCGAGGGGTTTGCTTGGCCTAATCCTCCAAGTGAGTTCAGCGTCAGAGCATCAGCATGAGAGGGAAGTTTTTTCTTCAAAAATATTCCAAGTGTTGGAAAGATACCCCGAGACATCAGGTTGAAGCAATATGAGGTGCCCATAAGAGTATTAGCCCGATGACATCAGATCGGTCTTCGGCTTCTTGCACCACCATCTTTTTTATAGTTCCCGATATCAACTCACCAACTCGTTAATACCGAGAACTATGAGGTATATGTTGATGGTGGTTTTCAGCCCTAAGGAACTTCGAAGTCTGAAGAGGGGCAAAGTGAGTTTTGCACTTAACAGATAAAAGCCCAAGGTCCTTGTGAGAACGAGAGGTCAGAAAGAGGGGCCAGAACCCGAGGTATAAAAAGGAAAGCCGAGGGCAAAACTAGAGGATAGGTTGGGACATCGACCCGACCTGATAAGAAAGTATCAGACTCGACAACACTAAAACATCTGTGAAGATCGACCCCGAGGTGGTCAGGTTCGGCCCGATATCAGATTCTGAAAGCAGACTCGGCATCAGACTCTCAAAGTAGCCTCGACATTAGAATCGGCACTCAGAGCCTTATATCAGCCTCTGAAACTAGAACCGACCCAGTACATAAGAGAGGAAGATGATCCAGTATCAAGCACCTCGGGGACCAAAGTGCAGTTTGCAATGTCTTATATTACATATGAATTACATAAGCCTTACAAGGAAGTTTGGGCCATTAAAAGGCCGAGGCGATGTGAGCAGTACATGGGCTTATCCATTGACACACGGAACAACGTGGGAGTGGTTGAAACACAGGCTGGCACATGGGCAAAATGTACAACAAAGAGGCTGAAATGGTGAGTTTCAGATGGCAGAGATTGGTTTTATCAGACGGTAAAGCTACTATTTGTAGAGTGGTTGAGGAAGAGAGCCTAGGAAATAATGACTTAGCAACGTGGTTGATGTCACGAGTTGGTGCAATAATAAAATTTGTCCTAGTATATAAATGGGTTGAAGATTCATTGTAAAAGGTTGGCTAAATTGTTTCATACACAACTTGTAAAAAGAGAGCAAAAAACTTTAAGTGTAAGCGAGAGATAGTGCAGGTCGGTCAGACCCGCACCTAATAAAGATTTTATTTCCCTTGCCCCTGTGGACGTAGATTGTATAAATTCCGCCAAACCACGTTAAACCTTTTGTCTTGTCTGTTGTTTCTATCTTTTGTCAAGTTTGCATTTGATTCCCAACAAACCAAACAAATTCACAGTTGATGGAGGTTTGTTCGAGGAGTGATTTTCTCGAATTACCTCTGGAACGAAAAACAACTGAAAATTCGGGGTTATCCTAAGTTCTGACCCTATGCGGAATTACAAACAATAAGCAGGACAAGTCTTGTTACTGCTACTATGGAATTGCAACAGGCAATTTAACAAATCAACCAACTAAAATAATAAGCTGCAAATGTAAAAACAATAACAATAATTAAAGCAGCAAAAATAATCAAACCACACAAAATTCAACACAATGATTTTGGTGACGAAGTGGAAAACTCTTCCGAGTAAAAAACCACTCCGGGTATAGGCTACCACCCGAATCCACTATATCGAGAAAAACTTACAGCGATGGTCAAGACCTATGGTGGCAACTCCACCGACTCAAGTACCTCAATACTGCAAGAACTCAAGGCAACTCCTCAAGCCCGCGACCCACGGTTTTCTTCAAACCTCTGAAGTCTCTGAGTAGATTATATCACCAATGACGCCGGAACTCCGACTACCAAACTTCCTCCTAAAGAACTCTAAAGGATTATGGAATTTGGGTTAAGTTGTGTTGAAGGTTTATCAAAGAAACATTCACACCATTAATGAAGAAGACAAGGAGATAATAAGTCTTCAATGGTGGAATCAAAGAGAGTTGAAAGCTTTGAAAGTATTTGGCTCAAGAGAAATATGCTTCCACTAATGAGAATGGCGGCTAAGGGTTATATTTATAGGTAGGGTGAAAACCTAGGGTTTTGCAGGCCAAAAACGCGTTCAGATCGCAGTCGCGTTCGAACGCTTACTAGAACGCTACACGAACGCGCCCTTTCTGTGAAGACTCGTTCGAACGTCAATCGAACGCACAACGAACGTGAGCTCTCTGGAATGTTCCCGTTCGAACCCCACAAGAACGTGCCTCGAACGTTTGCTCTCTGGAATGCTCCCGTTCGAACCCAATAAAGAACGTGCCACTAACGCCACACGTTCGAACCCACAAACGAACGCAGCACTAACGCCAATCGTTCGAACACTGCAACGAACGCACCACGAACGTATGTCTGATGCACAGCAGCCAGAAACCAGTCCAATTGCACAAAGATCTTCATGAAAGATTACAACTCAATTGAACTTGTTTTGTCACGGACACATGCCAATAAAAAAGGTGCTAACAATCTCCCCCTTTGGCATTCCGTGACAAAACACTACATAATACAAAGACTACGGTAATAGACCCAAAAAGCAAATAGTCAACTGTCAACCATCAAAACAGTGACTTATTACAAATGGACTCGATCTAACACCTAACAAAGTAGTCTTGAAATTAATGCCACCGCAGCAACATACCTGCTACCTGAAACATCCACAAACAACAATATACCGGAAAAGCATTGGGATAATCAAATAGAACATAAAGCAGGTAAAAATCTCATGCATGTACAAGTAGAGATCCCTCTCCCCCTTAATCTTAACTCCCCTTAAAACGGAGATATCTAAAGGATATTCTACGGCTCTCTCATATATATTAAGGCACTCCCCCTTAATATATTACTCTCCCCCTTTTTGTCACGAAATGACAAAGTTTAAAAGAAACAGGAAAAATAACAGGAGAACATGAGAAAACACATGCAAGAGCATAAACAAACAGGAATTACTCCCCCTCACTAACAGGCACATAAAGTTAGCAAAATAAAACACGGGAAGCAAACCAAAACTCAGAAAGGTGCACAAGAAAGAAAGAAAAAAAAATTGGTATGCAATAACATGAAGCACACACAGGCACATACTGAGATAAATAAAAATCTTGTCAAAAACTGACTGAAACAGCATTTCAAGCTGATACATTGATACCCAGTCAGTATTCAGCTGTTTATGACATGAAATAATATGCATCATTTTAAAAGTGGCTAAATACAACACTTATGCATATGACATAAACACCAAAGCATATAAAGCACTTGCGTGGAAAAATAAAGTGCAAAACAAATCAAGGCTTAGGACCTTATTTTATGAGCTGGACACAGCCAAAGAAATCCATTTCTAAACAAACCAAGTCCACAAAATAAGTGTTCAAACCCAGCACCACTAGGACCTGAAAATAAGCAACATTGGTTGCATGCTATATTATTTACCCCAGAAATATCATGAGCTCATTTTTAACAACTCTTTCGAGTGAAGGGTTTTTGCCCTTATCTTTTGAATTTGGCCATTTTGGCTCTTTTGCACTTGAGTCTCATTTTTCTTTTTAAATTTATTTCTTTTTACTTTTACAAAAGGGGATAGCAAGGTCATCTAGTCAAAAGGTCACACTATTGAGCAAACAGGGTATGATAGAAATTAGATTGCTATTCCAAAAACTCATACATGCGACCAAGCCTTGATAAAATAAAAACGTGTATGTGTAGGTGCAAGCACAGGATATACCAAAGGTTTTTATCACACACACTCATGTATATAGAGCATCAAGAAAAATAACAGCATATCATACATGCATAATCATATATCCTACATACCAGGATCACATGCACATGCTATTCATGCTCTAACAAGCCATAAAAATATTTTTGGTCTTTTTAAAAAAATAAATTTTTTTTTTTGATTTTTCAGTTTTAAAGCACAAAAAAAAAATAAAGACACAAAACAGCTTGTAAAACATCCAATGATACATGGAGTTGTATCCCGAGTGCAGATCATACTACTGTCCATTCGGAATCGGCTATGAAATTTATGTCCGGGTTTCCATCATATACACCAAGGGACATATAACAAAAACAAGACACACACACACACACCCATATGCTATGAAAATCAAACAAACGTGTAAAAACATAAAACACACGCACGCACACACACATGCAATGGGAAAATAAAAATGTATCTTTTAAGCAGAGTTACACCGAAGTGCACTCTCATCATGTCCATCAGGACATGCAGAAGTAGATGGGAAATCATCTTGCTTCTTCACCCAAACCTTTCTAGAAACCTCTTCCACATGAGAGTTTCCAGTCAACAAAGCAAGTTTCTCACTCAAAAATTGAGCTTGTTTGGTAAGTGCAGAAACTTGAGACATTAGATTTGACGAATCAAATATAGGAGACACACTCTTAGGCCTTCTCTTTTGCTTGTGCAATATGAAACACTTAGGCCTAATATGTCCAGCCTTGCCACAGTGGTGGCACACAGGCACAAACCTCAGATGAGAGCGAGGTTTACCCAAAACACCTCTAGATTGAGGTTGGGATATAATACGAGGAACAACAGGAGGAGAAACATGACTACTCACAACAGGTTTCTTACCTAAGTCACGTTTAGCTGCTACAGGCACAGCTTTGGAAGAAGAAGCCTTATTGAAGTTAGGCTCAGAAATAATACCAAACATCCGGTCCACCTTTTTATTTCCACTAGAAAATGCAGACAACTGAGTTCTAGCATCTTCAAGTTCAGTCTCTAAAATTTGGACCCTATCAACTAGGCCTCTGTTCCTCTCCTCTAGGTCATCAACAATCAAAAGGCTTTGCTCAAATTTAGCTTGAGCTTCATTCTTTTCTAACTCAACTAGTTTCAGCTTTTTATTGACCTCTAAATTAGTCTTCTTAATAGCTAAACTCTCTTTAAAAAGTTTAGCATAAGCTACCTGAAGACTGTCCTCATCAACTGACTCATTGTGAGAGGATTCTGAACCAGAATCTCTAACATACTCGTTCCTCTCACTGGTCACACTAGCAGGAAAGGCCATATAATTGCCTTTCGAAGAATCATCACCTTCAGAATCACTAAGGGATGCTACCATGGCTTTCTTGCCTTTAGCCCTAAGATATGTGGGACACTCAGATCTAACGTGCCCATATCCTTCACATTCATGGCACTGGACACTACGGGTTCTATTATCCATATCCCCTCTAGACTCTCTCCTGCTATGCCTACTCTCTCTAGGCTTATTCTCCATATCCCTATCACTGTTATGGCCACTCTTCTTAGGTTTAAGAAATTCTTAAACTTATTTGTAAACAAGGCCAAATCACAATATGTGAGGGTATCACAATTTAAGGGTTGACTATGTTCCATAGCTAATGGGTCAAGGATCGAGTTCAGGCTCTCTGATACCAATTGAAAATTCGGGGTTATCCTAAGTTCTGACCCTATGCGGAATTACAAACAATAAGCAGGACAAGTCCTGTTACTGCTACTATGGAATTGCAACAGGCAATTTAACAAATCAACCAACTAAAATAATAAGCTGCAAATGTAAAAACAATAACAATAATTAAAGCAGCAAAAATAATCAAACCACACAAAATTCAACACAATGATTTTGGTGACGAAGTGGAAAACTCTTCCGAGTAAAAAACCACTCCGGGTATAGGCTACCACCCGAATCCACTATATCGAGAAAAACTTACAGCGATGGTCAAGACCTATGGTGGCAACTCCACCGACTCAAGTACCTCAATACTGCAAGAACTCAAGGCAACTCCTCAAGCCCGCGACCCACGTTTTCTTCAAACCTCTGAAGTCTCTGAGTAGATTATATCACCAATGACGCCGGAACTCCGACTACCAAACTTCCTCCTAAAGAACTCTAAAGGATTAGGGAATTTGGGTTAAGTTGTGTTGAAGTTTATCAAAGAAAGAAACATTCACACCATTAATGAAGAAGAACAAGGAGATAATAAGTCTTCAATGGTGGAATCAAAGAGAGTTGAAAGCTTTGAAAGTATTTGGCTCAAGAGAAATATGCTTCCACTAATGAGAATGGCGGCTAAGGGTTATATTTATAGGTAGGGTGAAAACCTAGGGTTTTGCAGGCCAAAAACGCGTTCAGATCGCAGTCGCGTTCGAACGCTTACTAGAACGCTACACGAACGCGCCCTTCTGTGAAGACTCGTTCGAACGTCAATCGAACGCACAACGAACGTGAGCTCTCTGGAATGTTCCCGTTCGAACCCCACAAGAACGTGCCTCGAACGTTTGCTCTCTGGAATGCTCCCGTTCGAACCCAATAAAGAACGTGCCACTAACGCCACACGTTCGAACCCACAAACGAACGCAGCACTAACGCCAATCGTTCGAACACTGCAACGAACGCACCACGAACGTATGTCTGATGCACAGCAGCCAAAACAGTCCAATTGCACAAAGATCTTCATGAAAGATTACAACTCAATTGAACTTGTTTTGTCACGGACACATGCCAATAAAAAAAGGTGCTAACAACAACCGTCAATAGAAGTAAGAGACAAGACTTAATAAAAACAGAGTCATTCAGTAGCTCAATTATGCTTGTTATCTTGTTATTTTGTTTTGATGAAAATACTAAGTACTCATTAAAGAATTCTAACGATGTTATTATGTACCTAACATTTTTATTGTGTATTGAGGAGACACTCAATCAAAATTTTCCTTAAATGGATTCTTAATGAGTGCTCGACACTTGTTAAGATAACCCTTCAATAAAATAAATTGTATGAGATGACGCTGAAAGATATGGAAGGAAATTAATTGAATTATCTCAGCAATGACAAGTGTGAGCTAAGCCTATGCTATGACAAACCTGTGCTCGTACGGTTCTCAAATGCCTAAATTGATTTAATATTTTAATTGTTAATTTCTCTTTTTTGTACTAGGCTGCTAAAACGGTAGTGGTAATCATATATGTTGCTGCCAAATGTTGGGACGATAGTCGGGTCAGAAAAGTAAAACATGTAATAATTAAATGTAGGGAAACATTAATGATTTGACAGTTTTTTTTCATTTTTCATAAAAATAATGTCAAAATTTTCATCAAATAGATTCTTAGGGCACTCGTTAGCATAACCCTTAAATGTAAAGGAAAATATTTGTTTCTCTCTTCGGATATGTCTGTCGCAAACTAACACGGTCCAAATATTAAATAAAATTTTCAAAATCACTTAAGTAAAGTGATTTCTCAAACCCCTCCTCCTCATGATACATGCTATTAGACCCGATTAAGGTTTCAGATCGGAAATGAAACTGAATCGGAAAGAATCATCAGGTTCCGATTTCTTCCGATTTCGATTTGGGAATCAAAATCAGAATCAAAATCAGAATCGGTTCTTTACGGTCCGATTAGGATAAATCGAACGATTCCGACAATTCTAAATTATCTGAATCAATATTATCATCATGCATATATATTGTTCAACTATTTCTATACTATATATTTATATACTCTTATAGTCATATCATATCACACATGCTACACAATTTGAAATGTGACTGAGCTTATTAAAATGTAATTGAACTCACTAAAAATGTGATTGAGCTCACTGAAATGTGACAAACCTCAATAAAATGTGATAAAGTTTGATATTTTTGTCAAAATTTGATATTTTTGACATATTTATTGTCGAAATATATCGACAATAGTATTTATCAAAAAACATAATTATATTGTCTAGATTAATATTATATAATTTTTATGATCAATTATTTTATGCTTTGAATGATAGTTTTTTTATTAAAATTAAAAGAAAGAGAAAGTATACTTGATACATTAAATAAATTATTTTATATTAATTAAAAAGTAAATCCACTCACATCACACCCTCCGATTGCATACAACATCACTTGTGAACTAAATGATAATAAAATACATAAAATCATAACTTAATGGAAAATTAATTAGGAGTCTACATTTTTTTTTTTTAATAACTATTTACTTGTATCTATTATGAAGAAATGGAAGCTGTGTGTTTGTAAAATGAATACAATGCCATGCAAAAATGTCAATAAAAAAAATTGAAGCATATTATTTGACCAATTCGCTAGATTATCAAAAAGACACGTCTTGAGAGATGATGAAATAAAATTGAGTAAATAATATTCGAACAACACATGGACCCACTATGACTTTAATACTTAATTAGCTATCCAAAAAAGAAAAAAAAATATTTTTTTGAATCGTTGGAAACCCCACCGCCAAACCACCTCTTCCGGGCTTAAGCGGAGCGGGTATAATCCCCGGCTGTCTCAGATTCTTACAAGAAACGTACTCCCTGAATTCGAACTCAGGACCTAAAAGTGAGATCCTGAACCATACACCATCAAATCATGTTGATTGGGGATAAAAAAAAATTGCAAAATCATGCATGAAAGAAATTTAAAATAAAGCAGCTGATGTGCACAAGTTTATGGCCACTACCATAACCTAACACCCAGATGACTGGGTGCTTTCTTCGGAATGGACCATTGACAAATCACAAATTTCAAATTAGGAGCCAAGACTCTAAAAGTTTTTTTTAAAAAAAAAAAAAAAAACACTCTAAAACCATTCACTCAAAAAACACATAAAAATTTGAAACTTAGATAAATAATATATAAAAGCATAAAACTGATGATATAAAAAACACTAGTATTTCTGATAACACTTCATTAATTACTTGCCAAAACTCTCATTTAAACCTATCCGGCCTATATGAGGGTTTTCTTTAAATGGATATTGTTAAATTTAATCCTCATCTTCAACGACTTTATTAGGCCACTGAGTCCTTCTGCTCAGAGAATCCGAACCCTAAATTCAGAGATGATTCTGAAGATAATCCACACAAAGAATCGGTTAAGATTCAAAATTTAGGCCAAAATTAGAGATCTTAAATATAAAAAAAAAAAAAAAATTATATCCATTATAATAAAAAAAACTAAAAAAGAAACAAAAATTCTCTCTTTGAAAAATTCAGACTCATGATGTTTTTGGAGCTTTCTTCTTGAATTACAGGAACCATACCCTGACAAAGGAATAATGTTATTTTCCCAAAGCCGAATTCTCCCTGAATGATCAATTAAAAAAACAAAAGACAAAAGGAATAATAAAAAGTGTTAACAAGATTATATATTAAATAAATTAAGATAATATTTTCTATTAAGAGCTTGATTTAAATATTTTAATTTTAATTTTTCATTACTAATAATCTCAACTTTTCATCCACATATTTACATAATATCTATTATTTTCTTTCAGAACAATGATAAATGTACTAGACACACGTAACCATAATTTATTGCCACGATTTGATTTTTATTTATTTTAATTCAAAATTTATTTTCCAGGTAGATAAGTTTGTATCTATGTGTCTTTAGGTGGACGTATAGATGACGTGATAAGACTGATCGTTAATGATTTGATAAGTATAAACTAAATTTGGAATTAACCAATGACAACGGAAAGAGAAATTTATTAATTAACATATGACATATAAGACATGTCTCATATAAGTTTTTCCTTTAGGTATATTGCTCATTAACTTAACCCTCATTAAAGTTTGTAATTAACCTAAACTCTAAAGCGGATGAATATATATGATAATTTTATACCTACATTTTTTAGTGATATTTAATTGGAATGATATTTTTAAAGGTAACTAAATAGATTTGATCATGACATCAATATTTAAAAAATATATATATTTTTTTGAATTCGATGAAAACCCCATCGTCAAACCACCCCATCCAGGCTTAAGCGGAGTATGTAAACCCCCGACTGTCCTAGACTCTTACAAGAAACACACTTCATGGATTCGAACTCATGACCTCAAGATGAGATATTGAGTCCTACACCACCAAGTCACGTCCCTGGAGGATATTAATATTAAAATACATGACTATAGAAATTGAAAAAAAAAAACATCAAAAGAAATTTTCATAAAATAAGACCAATTTCTATATCACTAGCAATCTTGGATATTACTCCAATCAAGCTAACGTGGAAGAGCTATGTTTATGATTTTTCTTTTCATCTTTTTTTTTTTTTTCTTAAATGTATTGTGGTAATGTTTGGTTTGAAGAAAATAAAGGAGAGGAGAGTAGAATTTGATTCCACATGAAATCGTGGAGGTAAATCATCCACGTATTTTAAATTATACTGAAATAATGCTCTCTAGTTTTGTAAATTGGTATTTAAATAACAATTTAAATTACTTATTAATAAATTTTAATTATTAAAAAAGAAAAGGAATGGACTAACCACAAATGTGTGATAGATGTATTATATCTATTAAGATTCTGAATTCATTATATTTATAACATATTACGTAGGTTTATTGAAAACAACTTGAACCTTGAAATGATTAATAATTGAATAAATATGTCTAATGCTATCTATATTTGTGAAAATAAAGTTATATTCAAATCTAAGGGAAAGATTTATGTGGGAGGAGCGTATAGTTGATGTGATATGATCGGTCATGATAAATATATATTAAATTTAAAATTAATCAATAATAAAAAAATTATTGATTAATACATTACATATATTTATTGAATGATTTCATAAGTTTTGTCTTTTTTTTTTTTTTTTTTTTTTTTCCAAATCCCAGGGACTCCAGCTGCTGCCCTCAAAATGTGGGATCCATTTGTATTGGCTAGGAAATAATGATGAATAGGACATAACATATATACATGAAGATAGAATCATTTTCACTAGGTTATTTAGTGGTAAAAGATTAAGAATTTCGTTATCAGACTTTGAGTTCAAATTTATAGGTATATTTTTTTATAAGAGTCTGAGATAGTCAATAATTTTATATATTATGCTTAAATCTAGGTCAGGTTATTTGACTGCGGAGTTTCCAATATTAAAAAAAAAAATCAACAAGAATTCATCATTTTTTTCCTCATTGTGGAGTAGTTAGATAAGTAGAACGTATATCATTATGAAAAATTTAAATCAATTTTTTTTTTATATATATAATTTTAAAGTAAAAGTTCTAGATTTATATTTATTTATTATGTGGGTTTAATTTTGTTAAATTATTTGGATTATAAATTTGTAAATTATCAACAGCTAAAAAAAATAATTTATGTAAAATTCCCTAGTAAAGATGGCCATGCGGCACAACGACCACCATGGCTTATGCAGCCTAACCCCATCCACGTGGTCACCATCTACCCGTTAGTTTAACCTACCACCATCACCCTAATATATAACCATGCCGTTAGATTCTTTGATGGAAGACAATTAAGTTCAGCATTTGTGTGCTTGGTGTTGTGAGAGCAAAATTTTGATTAATTAGTTTGTTAGCAGAAATGGCAACCGTAGAAGATATCAGAAAGACTCAACGAGCTGTCGGTCCGGCCACCGTCCTCTCCATCGGCACCGCCACACCAGCCAACTGTGTCAACCAGGACGATTATCCTGACTATTACTTTAGGATCACCAAGAGTGAACACATGAATGAGCTTAAAGAGAAGTTCAAGCGCATGTGTACGTTCAAATCTCTTTGTTTTTACGTCAGCTAATTATACAGTCTTGATCCCATGCCACTTTCGCTATTAGTATTATTATTAATTATGATTTTTGGCATGTTGCATAATTTTTTTTATTTGTTTTGATCTTTTTGACAGGTGACAAGTCGATGATAAAGAAACGTTACATGCACTTAACAGAGGATATTCTGAAAGAGAACCCTAACATGTGCGCGTACATGGCGCCATCACTCGACGCACGTCAAGACATTGTGGTGGTCGAGGTACCGAAGTTGGGGAAAGAGGCGGCAACGAAAGCAATCAAAGAGTGGGGCCAGCCCAAATCCAAGATCACCCATCTCGTCTTCTGCACGACCTCAGGCGTAGACATGCCCGGCGCCGACTACCAGCTCACCAAACTCCTCGGCCTGCGCCCGTCCGTCAAGCGCCTAATGATGTACCAACAAGGCTGTTTCGCCGGAGGCACAGTTCTTCGCCTCGCCAAGGACTTGGCTGAAAACAACAAGGGCGCCCGCGTGCTCGTTGTTTGCTCCGAGATCACAGCCGTCACTTTCCGTGGCCCCGCTGATACCCATCTTGATTCCCTCGTGGGCCAGGCTCTCTTCGGCGATGGCGCTGCTGCTGTGATCATCGGTGCTGATCCAGACACTGCGGTCGAGCGTCCACTGTATCAGCTGGTGTCTGCATCGCAGACGATTCTACCTGATTCCGACGGCGCAATCGACGGACACTTGCGTGAAGTTGGTCTCACATTCCACTTACTTAAAGACGTACCCGGCTTGATCTCAAAGAACATAGAGAAAAGTTTGTCAGAAGCATTTGCCCCGCTGGGTATCAGCGACTGGAACTCGATATTCTGGATCGCTCACCCGGGGGGCCCGGCAATTCTGGACCAGGTGGAGGAAAAACTCGGACTGAAACAGGAAAAACTGAGAGCCACACGACACGTGTTGAGTGAATACGGGAACATGTCGAGTGCATGTGTCCTGTTCATTCTTGATGAGATGAGAAAAAGTTGTGTCGAAGAAGGGAAAGCCACCACAGGTGAAGGGCTTGACTGGGGCGTGCTTTTCGGGTTCGGGCCGGGTCTCACAGTTGAGACAGTTGTGCTCCACAGTGTCCCCATTAAAGCATGAAGTCCACAACAACACAGTACTAAGCTAGCTATCAAGTGATTTAAGAAGTTTATGTACTTTTTATTTTATATGTTGAAGATTTGTTAGGTGATCGATCACGTGACCAGTGAAAGGGTTTCGGTTCATGCCTTTTGTCGCAAGGCATTGATCATTTGTTTGTTTTATGATTATCAACCCTTTTGACGTTTTCTACTTGGGTGTGTGTGAATTATTTGGAGTCCTAAGGAAATAAAATTTTTATTAGATATAATAATGTTTATATTATTGTTGGTCGTATTTGAAATGAAGTGATACCCTCATGATTATTGTGACTCACATATGATTTACATTATATTTAATAAACTTAATGGATTGGAGTCACTCTTCTTTTTCTTATTATAATTATTTTAAAATGAATTTTAATGTTGAAGGAAGTGGAAAAGTTAGAAAGATGTTGGTCAATTTGAATGGATTTGATGGGATATTTATTAACAAAAATTACAAATGCTAAACTCCTATTTGTTGTATTTAGTATATGCGGATTTTTTTTTTTAATATTTAATCCACGTAGTATTAATTTCAATATCATGCGCGCGAGATTTTGATTTTAATTCCAAATCAATAACTTCTCTTGTTGTGGCACGTGTGTATGGTGAAACAAATGATAATTTTTTATTCTAAATTTTTAATTTCAAAACAAAAAAACCTGAATAAAATATAAAGTGTTTATGAATTTTTTTCATATATTATTAACTTATAATTCATAAGTTTTAAAATTAGTATCATTATTGATATGTTTCAACAAATAAAAAAGATTTATAAAAAATAATCTTTACAATTTAAAAAATAATGATGTCTGATTAGTTTTTTTTTTTTTTTTTGTTTTTGTTTTTTTTTGTTACAAATACTTATATTTCTTTCATCCGAATTCAAATCATAATTTGTAAATTTCTACATATACTTAACAATTATACCTACAACTTTAATAAAAAAATATCTCTCAAATTCAAATGTCTACAAAGTTAAATTTTACCTGAAATTATTGTGTGGCACAATAATATATAATATTATTAGTGAGGTGAGATGGCCCCCACGTAACAAAAAAGTTCCAAGAAGAAGGACACCAGTAAATGGTGCGAATTCCATCGGGACTACGGCCATACTACAACTGAATGCGTAGCATTGAGGTTGGAGGTCCTGGAGCTACTGAACAAATGATTTCTGAGAGATTTACTTACAGAGAAATGAAAAGCTACTTTAGCCCGAAGAAACGAAAGAGACGACCAGGGGGACGCTCCAATTCCACCTCCAGCAATTGACAATACAGTGAATTTCATTTCAGGAGGATCGGAAGTTAGTGGAGGTTCCTACTCAGCAGCCAAACGACATACCAAGGCAGTCATGATGAACATTCCTCACTCTACAATGTCCTTGGAGAGGATGTTTACTGACCTGAAGATGGAGTTTCCAGATGACATCGACTCTGTTAAAATGAATCCACATCATGATGCTTTGATGATTTCCTTGCAAGTGGCGAATTTTATGATTAAACGAGTGCTAGTGGACACAGGCTCTTCAGCCAACATCATCTTCGCAGCAGCCCTTACAGACATGGGAACTGAGCTGCGGAAAATAAACAGGCGAACAACGGTGTTAATTGGGTTCAGTGGTGAACAAAAATTCACCATGGGAGAAATAATCCTTCCAGTCTACGCAGGAGAAATCAACAAGATGACTACTTTCTTAGTCTTAGATTGTCCTTCAGCCTACAATCTTATCATTGGTAGACCATGGATTCATGAAATGAGAGCAGTATCATCCACTTATCACTAAGTTCTAAAATTCCCTACAAAGTGGGGGATTCAGGAAATAAGGGGAGACATGGCTACTTCAAGAGGCTGCAACCAGACGACACTGAAAGCCAAAATTCATTCCGCATAGCAATTACAGAATGTACCTCATTCTTTGGAGCCGACACTTCTGAGTATTGAAGAACTTGATGAGGTCTAAATTCATTCTGAACATGCGGATCACAAGACGCAAGTAGGGGCAAACTTGGATCCCAAGCTACGAGCATACTTGATTGATTTTTTGCAAAAACAACACCACCAATTCACATGGTCGCACAAAGACATGACTGGGATCGACCCTGGATTGATTACCCATCAGCTCCATGTGGATCCAGACTACCCTCCTAACAGACAAAAGAGGAGAAAATTCACCCCAAAGATGAATCAAATTATCGATGAAGAAGTTCAAAAATTACTACAGAATGGTGCCATCAAGGAAGTCCAATTCCCAGAGTGGCTAGCCAATGTGGTAGTGGTGCGAAAGAAGAATGGAAAATGGTGAGTCTGTATTGATTTCACAGACCTAAACAAAGCTTGCCCGAAGGACTCGTTCCCACTACCTCACATCGATTCATTGGTTGATGCTACGGCCGGACATGAATTGTTGAGTTTCATGGACGCATATTCAGGCTATAATCAAATCCTCATGCATCCAGAGGATCAAGAGAAGACTGCTTTTGTCACCGATAGAGGAATTTTTTGTTACAAGATAATGCCCTTCGGCCTCAAAAATGCTGGAGCCACCTACCAACGAATGGTCAACAAAATATTCTCTCAACAAATTGGGAAAACAATGGAAGTCTACATAGATGACATGCTAGTGAAGTCTTCAAAATCAGAACAACTTGAATCTACTCTATGAACATTCAATGTAAAGAAGAACAAGAGGAAAGTTTGAAGAGTACCTTAGAACTTGAAGCCTTTCTCTCCCAACTTGTGGATCTTTGTGAATGAAACAAATGAACCCATAAGCTCTCCCATTATACTATAATTTGGCGCTATTTTTCCCGCCAAAAACATGCTTCGTTATTCGCATTAGGTTTTACTGCATTTAATGACACGTGGAAGATCTAGAATCATTCAATCAGGCATCGTCGAATGGAGAAAAGAATTACAAACCGGTTAGTCTCAATCAGATGTCACTCACTCGCCATAACATCAACAAAATGCTTTTCACAAGTGCCTTGCTCAGTTGACACGACAACATCAGAAATCTAAATACATGTAATGTAGTCATTGGACACTACATCAAGTCAGAGGTTAATATCAATTCAACATCTAAGCAACCCTTTATACAACTTTCTTAATCATTCGACACCACGTCAAACGTAAGATCAGTACCCTTGGAATATTGATTCGACACAACATCATACAGGGCTTCACACAATATCTACTCGCCATTCGACATAGTACCTAAGGAAATATAGGTACCATAGTTATAGCCTCTCGACACGACATTTATGGAATTTGCACAAAGAAGTTGGCCACTCGGCACAATATATATAATAACCTTAGATAAAAAACTTCGACACAACTTATATTCGGACCAATCATTCGACACGAAATCAATAGAACACCAGAGGAAGCAGTTATTTTTCGACTCAAGAAGTCGAGTCAAGTTGAAGTGCTTGACTTCCCTTGTCCAGTCGACACTTGTCGAATGAAAAGTACTCCTGAACCTTAATTTGTTAAGTGGATCAGGAACATCCCCCATGAGACTCATGACGAGTCAAGAAGAAGACCTGGACCTCATCTATCCAGTCGACACCTGTCGAATGAAAAGTACTCCTGAACTTTCATCTAGTTCAGTCAACATTTGTCAAATAAATGATATTCTTGAACCTTCATCATGTTCAGTCGACCGGGAACATCCCCCATGACTCATGTCGAGTCAAGTTGAAGACTTGGACTTTCATGGTCCAGACGACATATGTCGTATGACATGAACTCCTGAACCTTCATATTGTTCAGTCGACCAGCGACATCACCCGCGACTCATGTCGAGTCAAGTTTAAGACTTGGACTTTCATAGTCCAGACGAAACATGTCGTTTGTAATGATACTTCTGAAACTTCATCTGTTTCAGTCGACTACATCCCCCATAGACTCATGTCGAGTCATTTGAATATATAAACCTCCTATGGTTCATACGACGATTGTCGAATGAATGATAATCCTGAAACTTCAGATGTTTCAGTCGACTGGGGACATCCCCCATAGACTCACATCGAGTTATTTGACGATTTAAACGTCCTATGTTTCATACGACGATTGTCGAATGAATGGTAATCCTGAAACTTTAACTGATTCAGTCAACTGTGAACATCCCTATAAGACTCACGTCTAGTCGTTTGAAGAAATGAAACTCCTACGGTTCATACGACAATGTCGAATGAAATTACTCCTGAACTTTTATATGGTTCAATCGACAAGGAACATCCCTTATAGACTTTTGTCGAGTCAAATAGAGGACATGGACTATTCTCGGTCCAGACGACTCAAGTCATGTGCTCCTAAGTCTTCCTCAAGTTCAGTCTACCAGGGAACTTATATGGAATCATGTCGAATCAAGATTCTCAAACATGAACCATATAAGAAACTTTGGTAACCATGTTGAACCGTATATTGACAACAGAAGACAGAAGGAAATGCTTACAGCCATGCATTCTTAGCACATGCTCTTACATTTTGTTTCATACGACACATATATAGAAATACTCTCTAAATCAAAATACTTTTTGACTTAGAGAGTATGGGACAAACTGTACGGACCAAAATTGGGTCGAGGGCTTAACCGTCTTTTCACCTCAAACCCAACAGTATGCAAGGCCCGAAAGTAAAGACCAAGCCCAAAGAATTCAGTATTATTGGATTACAATTAAGCCAGAAGCTTAAGGACAAAATCTATTAATTATATCAACCATTTTTCCCCACTTTGCCTAACACAAGGCATATTCTCACATGCTCAAACTTTTTATCAAGTGTCTGGGCGCGTTGTGGGACTTACGCCAGCTGCCAAAGATGATCATGTTCATCTATAAATAACAACGTAATTCAAGACATCAGGCATTCAAGTTTCTCCACTCTCATACAAGCTTCTATTTTCTGACACAAGCTCTTAGAATTCCTCATTCCTGATGAGCGGAAAATATATCAATATTTACCGCCCCTTTTACTTAATATTTTGTTTAGTTTCTCGGGTTTGATGAACGTTTTGATGTGTTTTAGTTTATTTTACAGATAAAATAATATTGGGACACAATGAAATCATTAAGGACGAAATATGGGTCAAATAAGGGCAAAAATTGGACTTGACATATTAATTTTGGAGATTGGAAACTTGAAAGGGCGTTTCAACGAAGTGCAGTTTTGGAAATTCCAGTTTTGCGCATCTGTCGTATTTTGGACATAACTTTTTATTCCGATATCGGATTGAGCTAATTCAAGTTCCAGTTTAAAGAAGACTCAAAGATCTACAACTTTTAAAGACAAAATAATTTCGAATTCTGAATATTTCATGCCCGAAATGGATGACTCATCTAGAAGTGTGTTGTGTGTAATTATTAAAGTCACTTTCAATCATTTTCAAAGCAAAAAATAAATTAATAAATAAATAATAAAAATTATCAAATCACCTCCAAACATGATAAGCAATTAGTGGAGCAATTAATAATGGATTTTGTGGAGTAATTAGTGGAGCAATTAGTGGAGCAATTAATAATGGATTTGGTGGAGGCAAAATTTTGCCTATAAATACCAAGCTATTTCATTTGTAAATTCATACTTTCTTCTAATGAATTCCTTAAGAATACTAAGAAGATTGTATCTTGTTTGTTTATTTACAGCTTTCAGTAATTAATTTCCGCTTTCGCAGTTTCTTTTCTTTACTTTTCAGTTTTTACTTTCCGCAATTTACTTTTACGCACAATACTTTTCTTTCTTTAATTTTCAGTTTTTACCTTTCAGTAATGAGGAGGTAACTCCCATTTGCTGGGGTAAAAGGTAAAACTTTTATTACTAATATTTAGATTAATCTCCCTTAATTATAATATATAAACTAGTTAAAACCTGACTTAACGAGGATACCGCCATATTGGTCGGTTGGTAATTATTTAAATTGGTTTTAACCTGACTAAACTGGATACCGCTTGATTGGTCGGTTGGTAATTAATTATTAATTTGACTTAATCTGGATACCGCCTATATGGCTGGTTGGTAATTATCATGCAAAGTTAATATATTATATTAAGGGAGATATCTAAAATAGAAGTAATAAAAGTGGATCCTTTTACCTCATCATTTTCTTTTATTGTACTTTTACTTTATTTACTTTTCAGCAATTTACTTTCAGCATTTACTTTTCAGTAATTTACTTTTCAGTATTTAATTTCAGCATTTACTTTCCGTCATTTACTTTTCAGCAATTTACTTTCAGCATTTTACTTTATGTCTTTTATTTTATTTAAGTTTTTACTAGCCCTAGTTATGTGTCGTAACTTATTTAGTTATCTGGGGTTGTGATGAATTCTAATATCACCGGTTTATAAGGGGTTATTTTATAGTTTGGGTAATTTAAAGGTTTACTTATTAAATCTTAAGCTTAATGCTTCTTCTTGTCTGATCACCAATAAGATTGATGTGGTAAATCTAAAATAAACTTGACAAAGGAATTTTAGGTTTCAACCTTATACTTAATAGCCCACGATCTTCCTTGAGGATAGATAACCCTTTAATAGATTTCCTTACAGGATAGACATATACCTGTCGGGCGGGGGTAGCCATATTTGGAACTTAAACTTAATGAATCCAGGTAATTTGGTTGACAAAGACATATGGTTCAATTGGGTTAAACTGGGTATTTGCATCTGACCATCGATATAGGCTTTCGCATAATTTCGTGTTCCAGGTTAGTAAAACAATTTATTATACAAACATAAAATAATCACCTCATCTTTTTAAAGATATTAGAAAGATTCACAACCCTAGATCTTTGAGTCTTTTGTTATTTTCCTTAGTATTTTCTTTTGTTTATTTTATTTATTTTAATTAAGGAAAACCACATTCAACCAACCAATCAAACAATCATTCTCTTCTCTCTATAATTAGATACCTGTAAATAAATAGTATCAATAATTAATAACAACAGTAGGAATTAAGTCCTCGTGGGATCAATATTTTTATACTACTTGAACGATACGTGCGCTTGCGTTATACGTGTGTGTTTAAGCCGGTCAAGTTTTTGGCGCCGTCGCCGGGGACTTATTTTTCTTGAGTTATTAATTTTGAAGCTATCTAATTATTTGTATCTGTAATTTTTATTTATTTCTTTTGTTTTCAATTGATTAAAAAAATGGAACATTATTGGGAGATTGAAAGATTACGAGCTTTACTAGAAGAAGATACACCCCAAATCTGGGAGCAACAGTCCGGTTTTCTGAGGCCTGTTGTCCAGCCCAACAACTATCATTGGATGCTAGAACCAAGCAATACCACATTTGCTCAACAAGACGCAATGGGGAGATGTGACATATGTAATGGTAACTACCCGAGAGATCATTGTGAGTACAACTACAATCCAGGGTGGCAGAGCTATCAAAATCCTTCATGGTATGAAGAACCATCATACTTTCCATCTTATTCACCATCCATCTACGATCTTCACCAAGAACCAGAACCATCAGAGGAAGATCAGTTGATTCACATGCTCAAAGATTGGTTCGAGGAACAGGAAGCTCAATTTGATGCACAAATTCAGAGTCAAGCGGCGTCTATACAGAGGATGACAGATCAAGTTAGACAATTAACAGATAACCTGAATCACATATCTAACGGAGCAAATCAAATAATACTGAAGAAGCCTTCGATTATCCTAAGATTCATCATGACATCATAACAGAGGACGAGGCTGAGCAGTATCAAGAATCAGAGGTATCAGTTCAGGAGCTTGAACCAACAAAGTCTCAATTTGATTTTTATTATTCTGACTCTGACGAGGATAAAGAAGCTGAGCTATTTGTACCAACTGCACCAACAAAGGAGGATGAAACTTTCTTTCCTCCAAATGAAGATCTTGGAGCTTCCATTGCACAAATGTTTGAAGAAGATCTACCTGAGCCAATCATTTCACTCAGATCAGAGGATGAAGACTTAAAAACAGACATAACTTTACATCCTCAGATTGACACTTATGAAGCATGCATTTCACAGATGACAGACATAGAATTGAATACGGAAATTTTAAAATACATCTGTGAAGAAAAGGTGGAACAAGAAACAGAGCAAATAGAGGAGCAATTGTCAGACCAAATTGAAGATCCATAGCATTCAGGTGAAACATCGCTGTATCGGGGAGTACAATTTAGAGAAATCACCCAGAAGCTTGACAGAATGGAACTCCCATTCAAAGTCAAGCACCATACAAGACCTCTTGATTTTCTTTCTTTCTTTTCAGGAACCACTGGAGCAACAAAGGTTAAAAAGGTGGCACAAGCACTGAATGGGACAAAATTCTTTTTGCCCCTTTATCGTTGGAAGAGACCCTTCAAAAGCAACACACATGGGAATGTCTTTAATCAGACATCCAAAACGACGCTGAAACCTCCTTGACAGATGGATTTCAGTCACGTCTGGCTGAAGACGAAAAATTTAGCGCTAGCAAGGAGGCAACCCATGCACTTTGTTGTAATTTCTATTTTTATATTTGGTGTATACATGTTGTAGAGTTTTTAATTTTGTGTGTTATTTTTGTAGGGAAAAGCACAAACAGATCATTTTACGACAGAAGGAATGGTGTTTGGAAATCACAAAGATGAGAGCCAATTCATTAGCGATGGCTGAGTAAGGAATGAAATCTTGAGACGAATCCTAATGGATTGATATACCAAACGAGTGGTGTATTGCGTACACAATCCGTTGCCTTAATAATTGCTTTGATTTGCTTTTCTATTTTTTTATTTCCTTTATTTTCGACGATAAGATCTATACTTTTTGACTTTTCACGATTTATTTTAACGTTCATCTATTAATTGTCATTTGGCAGGTACTAGTGCTATTATACTCACACATTTTCAGGTTCTATAAATTCAACTATACATTTCTCTCTTCGACACATCCAGATATACATCCAAATAAGAGAAAGAAAATGGAAGCAACATCACAGCTGCGAATCAAGCGAATTTGTGTTTTCTGTGGATCTAATTTTGGTAATAAACCAGAATTCATTGAGGTTGCAAAGGAATTGGGGAGAGTCATAGCAGAACAAAATATGCACCTAGTATATGGCGGTGGCAATCTTGGATTGATGGGAAGCATTTCAAAAGCCGTTCAAGATGGTGGCGGTCATGTTTTGGGAATCATTCCAAAAACTTTGGCGGAAGAACATATAATCGGAAAAACAAATGAAGATGAACGTATTGTCTCTGGGATGTCTGAACAACTCCTTGAAATGGTCAATACTGCTGATGCGTTTATTGCTTTACCAGGTGGGCTCGGAACATTTGAAGAAATATTCACTGTGGCATCATGTGCGCACTTGAACATTCATCGGAAGCCCATTGGATTACTCAACATTGAACATTTTTTCAATTTCCTGTTTGTATTTCTTGCGGAAGCCAAAAGACATGAGTTCGTCACAAAATCAGTACATGATATTTTCCTGACTGCAACAAAGGCCGAAGAATTAATTGACCAAATCCTAGCCTTTGAACCAAAAATCGACCCCATTCTTTCCAAGTTGAGCTGGTCAGATAGCGATCGTGGTAAGAAGCGTAAATTGGACATAGATCTTAATCGGTAATTTTTCCTGTAAAATTTCAGCTAACCAGGTACTATATTCTAAACTCTTCTTCTACTGTTTAAGACATTGGGGACAATATCTCATTTAGGTTTGGGGGAGGAAATTAGTTGATCAGTATCTTGTTTTTAGTTGTGTGTTATTTTTATTTTTAGTCCAAAATTTTTCAAAAAATACAAAAAAAAATTGAATTTTTTTCAAAAATTACAAAAATATTTTGGTTTTTGTGTTTTTTTTTTTTGACTAAAAAGGTGAAATTGGTAAGAGATAGCTGTGTAAGGAATTTCCACTCCTGAGACGTATCTCAAACCATTTTTGAAACAAGTTAGTTTTTGTTTATTTCATTTTAAATTATTTAATTTGTAAATTCTCCATAAAACTGACTAAAATGGATCTTCATATACTCAGTTAGTAGATATTATCAACATGCATTGTAACATACGAACATGAGCTAAAATTGGAAAGTTTGTAATATTCAGTGCTCTAGTTTAATTGGAGGAAGCATCTCAAAAAGTGATAGAGTAAAAAAAAAAACATATGAGATCCGAGTTATTAAGTTTGTAAGGGTGTTTTAACACCTAGTGCCCTAAAGCCAACTGGTTTGGGAGTCACTGGCCCAACACTCTACATGGATCAAAGATGCTGCAAAAATATATATCTGAAGTCTGAGTAATTAAGTCCGTATGGGTGTCTTAACACCTGATGCCCTAAAGCCAACTGGTTTGGGAGCCACCTACCCAACACTTGCTACATAGATAGAAGATATTATATATAAAAAAAAAATCAAAAATCAAAAAGAAAAAAATCAGAAAAATGAGAAAAATTATTCCATTGCTACAAAAAGTGTGAATTCTGATAAAACTTTAGGACAAAAATATTACTCTCTTATCAACTGCACTTGTGACTGTTGTGGGCAAAAATGAGTTGTTTAATATTTTGTCGGCTGTGTATATGGAGAATGATATATAGAATAGGAGAATTTACTTATTCAGTAATTTAGAAAGAAAGAAAACAACTAGTAACTTGGAGTAGAAGTTTCACCTGATTAGTTACTAACTTTTTATTCTCCTATCGCTTGTCTTTTTGCTTTTGTGTGCATTAGTTTCACTACATTTTTTTTTGTAAAATGTTGTGGGTATCATTGATGTAAACCCTCACGAGACTAGAACTCGTCCACTATGGACACCTAGGGGTTTAAAGGCTTGTTGCATATGCTAAATGCAACCGTGATCCCTACGAAAGTGGCTTAGTTTTAATTTTAATTGTTTCTTGTATTTTATTTTGTTGTTTTGCTCGAGGACTAGCAAAATGTTAGGTTTGGGAGTGTGATGAGCGGAAAATATATCAATATTTATAGCCCATTTTACTTAATATTTTGTTTAGTTTCATGGGTTTGATGAACGTTTTGATGTGTTTTAGTTTATTTTGCAGATAAAATAATATTGGGACACAATGAAATCATTAAGGACGAAATGTGGGTCAAATAATGGCAAAAATTGGACTTGACATATTAATTTTGGAGATTGAAAACTTGAAAGGGCGTTTCAACGAAGTGCAGTTTTGGAAATTTCAGTTTTGCGCATCTGTCATATTTTGGGCATAACTTTTTCTCCGATATCGGATTGAGCTGATTCAAGTTCCAGATTAAAGAAGACTCAAAAATCTACAAATTTGAAAGACAAAATAATTTCGAATTCTGAATATTTCATGCTCGAAATTGATGAACCATCCAGAAGTATGTTGTGTGTAATTATTAAAGTCACTTTCAATCATTTTCAAAGCAAAAAATAAATTAATAAATAAATAATAAAAATTATCAAATCTCACCAAACATGATAAGCAATTAGTGAAGCAATTAATAATGGATTTGGTGGAGCAATTAGTGGAGCAATTAATAATGGATTTGGTGGATGATTTGATGGAGGCAAAATTTTGCCTATAAATACCAAGCCATTTCATTTGTAAATTCATACTTTCTTCTAAGGAATTCCTTAAGAATACTAAGAAGATTGTATCTTGTTTGTTTATTTACAGCTTTCAGTAATTAATTTCCGTTTTCGCAATTTCTTTTCTTTACTTTTCAGTTTTTACTTTCCGCAATTTACTTTTACGCACAATACTTTTCTTTCTTTAATTTTCAGTTTTTACTTTTCAGTAATGAGGAGGTAACTCCCATTTACCGGGGTAAAAGGTAAAACTTTTATTACTAATATTTAGATTAATCTCCCTTAATTATAATATATAAACTAGTTAAAACCTGACTTAACGAGAATACCGCCATATTGGTCGGTTGGTAATTATTTAAATTGGTTTTAACCTGACTAAACTGGATACCGCCTGATTGATCGGTTGATAATTAATTATTAATTTGACTTAATCTGGATACCGCCTATATGGCTGGTTGGTAATTATCATGCAAAGTTAATATATTATATTAAGGGAGATATCTAAAATAGAAGTAATAAAAGTGGATCCTTTTACCTCATCATTTTCTTTTATTGTACTTTTACTTTATTTACTTTTCAGCAATTTACTTTTCAGCAATTTGCTTTCAGCATTTACTTTTCAGTAATTTACTTTTCAGCATTTACTTTTCAGCATTTAATTTTCAGTATTTAATTTCAGCATTTACTTTTCAGCAATTTACTTTTCAGCATTTTACTTTATGTCTTTTATTTTATTTAAGTTTTTACTAGCCCTAGTTATGTGTCGTAACTAAGTTAATTGTCTGGGGTTGTGATGAATCTAATATCACCGGTTTATAAGGGGTTATTTTATAGTTTGGGTAATTTAAAGGTTTACTTATTAAATCTTAAGCTTAATGCTTCTTGTTGTCTGATCACCAATAAGATTGATGTGGTAAATCTAAAATAAACTTGACAATGAATTTTAGGTTTCAGCCTTAGACTTAATAGTCCACGATCTTCCTTGAGGATAGATAACCCTTTAATAGATTTCCTTACAGGATAGACATATACCTGTCGGGCGGGGGTAGCCATAATTGAAACTTAAACTTAATGAATCCAGGTAATTTGGTTGACATAGACATATGGTTCAATTGGGTTAAACTGGGTATTTGCGTCTGACCATCGACATAGGCTTTCGCATAATTTCGTGTTCCAGGTTAGTAAACCAATTTATTATACAAACATAAAATAATCACTTCATCTTTTAAAAGATATTAGAAAGATTCACAACCCTAGATCTTTGAGTCTTTTGTATTTTCCTTAGTATTTTCTTTTGTTTATTTTATTTATTTTAATTAAGGAAAACTACATTCAACCAACCAATCAAACAATCATTCTCTTCTCCCTATAATTAGATACCTGTAAATAAATAGTATCAATAATTAATAACAACAGTAGGAATTAAGTCCTCGTGAGATCGATATTTTTATACTACTTGAACGATATTGTAGACAACAGAACCTGGGCGACGCTGTTCTAGGCTCGCGGCCTAGTTGGGAAGTACGAAATAACATGGAGTCGCCACCCGGTGTGAACCGGGACAAAGATTTAAGGCCGCACTCACCCCTCGCAAGGGAAGACCTCAAATCGTTGGGTTCGGAATGGTCCCTTACTTATGTCACTTGTGATGATATGATTTGTGCAATAAATTAACCGAATCTATTCAACATTCATGCTCAAGGGTACTTAAATCTAACATGCTTTCATCCAAATAACTCCACGCAATATAACACAACGAGCATATTGAACCATAAACCAAAGTAAACAAATAACTAATTAAACATAAACATAAACTAAACGAAACATCATGCAAAAGAATGAAAAACAACATGCCTAAATAACACAATCATGCTTTGAAAATTAAATAACAAGACTAAATTATACCATGCTTTAAATAATAAACGAATAACCTAAAGACTATAACATGCTCAAATACAAATTTGGATGAGACGAGATACGTGTATCTTAAGTGGTACGTGGCATTGTATCCCGAGTGCAGACCATACTACCGTCCATCCGGAATCGGCTATGGAATTTACGTCCGGGTTTCCATCCGATATACCACAAAAGGGAACACATATTCCGCCCATCCAACAATCACATCATGCCTCAAACGACTCTCATGCAATAATATTTTAAAATAAACAAAATAAACGAAAGATAATTAATAAAAGAGTGCCCCCAGGTCTAACCTCTTTTGTCGTCTCTCGAAAGCGCGTCACAGGCTGTCGGAAGGATTATTGCTCTGCAACTTTTCTGGTTCACTAATCCAACATTTTTCCTCGCTGTTTCACAGCTCGGGTTGCTATTTTCACTCCGTTTCGCTGATGTTTTTGTTGTATTTTCGAGTCGCTGTTTTAAGGGTTAAATGGGCTGTTTTGAGACTGTTTTGGCGGTTGTTGGGGACTGGATTGGCGGTTGAGACATCACAGTTTTTTTTTTGGGCAGAAAACTAGATAGTTTTGCGGGGATTTACGCGGTAGTTTTGGACAGTTTCTGCGGGGGGGTTTAAGCGGTAGTTTTGGACAGTTTTTTGCGGGAGTATTAACTGGCAGTTTAAGGAGGCTGTTTACAGGGGTATTGGCGTGAATTTATGGGGCTGTTTTAGGTGTTGCAGTGACGTTATTTTAAGGGGCAGAATAGAGGGCTGAATGGCGTGTTTGGAGGGCTATTTCTTCAAGGCAGTAGGGGGTGAACAAGGGCTGTTTGTGAGGGATCTAATGACGTGAAACAAGGGTTATTGTGGGTAGCTAATGACGTGAAACAAGGGTCAGTGGCTGTGTTGTTGTGAGGTAGCTATTGACGAGTTAGGGGGGGTGGCTTACGGTGTGAGCTTGTGGGGCGTTGCAAGGTGTCAACGTGAAGGCTTTTGAGGGGGGAAGGTGGCTTCTGTGTTGTGCTATGTGGCTAGGCGTGAAGGGGCAAAATGCTGATTTGTGGCGTTAAGCTTGGCTTAGGTTGTGGTCCATGCGTAAGGCAGATGGTGGGGACGTGTGGCTACTTGTTGGAGACGTGATGAAGGTTTGTGAGGAGCCAGTGACTTGTTACGTGGAGAGCTGGTTTGCATTGAGGGGGCTATAGCTGCTGGGTGAGGGTTTCGTTGGAGTGTTGTTTTGAGAGACGTGAACAATGTGGGCTGATCGAGTTAAAGACGTGATGGCTGGCAGAAGCGTGTAGTTTTGATTGAAGGGCAGTTTTCAATGGTGCGTTCAAGCAGTGGGCTGCTGCGTTTGTCTAGTGGAGGGGGTTCACGTGAGGGTCTATTTTGGAGGCTTTGTGGTACATGTTGAAGGGCAGTTAACGAAGGTGTTTGAAGAGCAGTTGATGAGTTAATGGGGGTTGTACGTGCAAGGTTTGCTAGGGTTACTGGTTCATGCGTTTGAAGGTGCCGAGTGGTGCTGTTGAGGGAGAAGTGATCTACGGTTTTGAAGAAGAAGAATGGAAGGGATGCCTAGGGTTGATGATGATTAATGCTGTGTATCTTGTGAGATAAAGAGAGATCTTAGGTTTCTCTTTTGTGTTGTTTTGCCGTGAGAGTGGGTGAGAGAGGAGGCGTGTAGGTTAGGGTTTATTGTTTCTTTTTGGTTTGTGCCGTGTATCTCCAGGGGGGATTTAGGGTCTAGTTTGTTTATATAGTGTGAGGGTAGGGTTAGGGTTTCTACATTGTTTATTTGAAATGAAAGAAATCAATTAATTTATGTGTGTGTTTAATTTTAATTATTTAATGCAAGAAATTATTCAAATTATGTGAGTGATTTATTTAATTTTGGATTTGTTTTAATTTAATTTGTGAATTTAATTTTAATTTGTTATAATTGGTTTTAATTTAATTTTAATTTAATTCAATTTAATTTTAATTTAATTTAATTTGATTTAATTTGTGACATGTATTTTAAATGTTTTAATTATTTAATTTGTGATATGTGTTTTAAAAGTTTTAATTATTTTTGAATGTGATTTAATGGGTTTGGTGTGTTTTAAAATAGAGGTCCAACAAGCGAACCCGAAGCGAAACAAGCGAGTTAAATCCAACCAAATGCTAATTTCCAACTTTGCCCTTCCGACGTCCGTTTCCCGCGACTTTCACAATCAAAGAGGTAGTGTCTCCATACGAGACTCATCATCGGGACTTATATGCAAAAATGAAATGCCTACAGATACGTGCGCTTGCGTTTTACGTGTGTGTTTACGCCGATCATTTCCCTAAACACTTGTCATCGCCCTCACGACCACCCAAAGAAAGATAAGGTAATAACGAGCCTTGCTTTCACATTTTACTTGTTTACTGCTCATTTCATACTACTGACTTGAGCGTCGGAGTGCCCCCGACACCCACCACACCGGTGGGCAGTCTGCTCCCGCTCACTCTACCTTTGTTTTGCAGGATCGCTAGTGCCCCCAACCTAGAAATTCTGATTGTGGACCTCGGCCGAAATCCAACATCCACAGATATGCCCTCAGGCTACTCCAAATTCTGGTTTCATTATGCAATTGCGAGATTTTGAGAAATCTTTTCAATGAGTAGGTTAACGAACTTAAGTACACTGTTTGAAATCCTAGTAGAGGTAAGTAATTTCCCAACTGTACCACATGACCAATGTATGTGCATCGAGTAGTATGCTGATGTGGTTGTTGAATGATGTTAGAGTCGAGTTGGTTTATTATAATTATATATTTTTACTGTGAATATTTTGATGGTCGTTTCCTTTTACTGTGCATATGGTTCACTTTCATTGCATCGCTCGCATCGTGTATAATGCATAAGCTATATTTTGGGTAATGGCATGTGTAGCGTCATGGTTTTAATTTTTACTGGAAATGGTTTGAAATGAATTTCAAAGCAAACTCGGTATAACTGCTACATGGGATGGTATATGGTAATGGTTTTAGTAAAGGATTATCTATGGTAATGATTTGGTAAAGGGTTACCTATGGTAATGTTTGGTAAAGGATTACCTGTGGTAATGATTTGGTAATACTGCTTCTCTAATTAATGGGATTATTCTCCTATGATTTATTGTCTGAATCACAATCTTCACTCACATGGAGTAACAAGATTTTGTTGGCTTTAAACAAATTTGATTATGCATACGAATCAAACCAAACAAAATGTTTATCCATTAGGTGAGATCGATTGCATGGATTTTTTATTATTATTGTGTTATATTCAAAATTATTGTTTTGTTAAGTTCATTTAAAAAAAAAATTTAATTCACGTACTCATTTACTTGATAGAGACGGCCTTGGGATAGTTCCCTACAGTTGATTGGGCCCCAAAATTAAGACTTTAAATATAAAAATTAATTAATTTTTAAATATATAATATAATTTTTATATAATTTATTATTTATCAATGAATATTTAATTTTAAGACCTTAAAATTTAAAATAATTTAATACCGTCTGGTACTTGATCAATAACAAACAAACTTGAAATTGAATTATATATACTATCACGTGGTGTGTGAGTGAGCTTGACTCTAACAATCATATTTTTAAATTGGTTTAATTGCGTACATATTAGCTAGGCTTATATGACGAACGTACAATAAATTCGTGTTCTTCACGAATTCGGAGGTGGTCGAATTGCGTACATATTAACTAGGCTTATATGACGAAACGCGTCTGAAATTAGAGAGTCCCATTATGAAGTGTACTTGTTGAGCACTTGGGTAGTCGATTAATTTTGATAAAATATAATATTCGATATTATAATTATCAACTAAGATAATCAAGTGTTATTGGATAACATTGATTATTTACTTTGACCTAATTGGATTAATTCAATATTTACACAAGGGATTTGTCGTAATTTCATAATTATCTCTACCGTATAAGGATATTATGGTAATTGCAAGTATGTAATTATATGTGTTTTTGGCTTGATTTAATTGGATTAAATCAAGTGGAAGACATGTAACTAATCTATTAATTAAGCTTTGTCTTGATTTAATTGGATTAAATCAAGTGGAAGACATGTAACTAATCCATTAATTAAGCTTTGTCTTGATTTAATTGGATTAAATCAAAGTAGTAGGCAAATGTGATTAGTCACACCTAATTATACATATTTGGACAAATTAGAATAAACTCACATAAAAGTTGATTAGAATTATATGGTAATTGCAAGTATGTAATTATATGTGTTTTTGGCTTGATTTAATTGGATTAAATCAAGTGGAAGACATGTAACTAATCTATTAATTAAGCTTTGTCTTGATTTAATTGGATTAAATCAAGTGGAAGACATGTAACTAATCCATTAATTAAGCTTTGTCTTGATTTAATTGGATTAAATCAAAGTAGTAGGCAAATGTGATTAGTCACACCTAATTATACATATTTGGACAAATTAGATTAAACTCACATAAAAGTTGATTAGAATTATATGGTAATTGCAAGTATGTAATTATATGTGTTTTTGGCTTGATTTAATTGGATTAAATCAAGTGGAAGACATGTAACTAATCCATTAATTAAGCTTTGTCTTGATTTAATTGGATTAAATCAAGTGGAAGACATGTAACTAATCCATTAATTAAGCTTTGTCTTGATTTAATTGGATTAAATCAAAGTAGTAGGCAAATGTGATTAGTCACACCTAATTATACATATTTGGACAAATTAGATTAAACTCACATAAAAGTTGATTAGAATTTTTATTAATTAAAAATTACGTAAGTTTTTCTATAAATAACAAGCTTTAAAAATGTTTTAATTAAGCTTGAGAAAACTAAATACAAGCAATTCTTGGAGAAATTAGCCTAAGTTAGAAAAGTGTTTAGAGAAACTTTGTGAGGTCTCTACAACATTTCATCTAGGAAAAATAAAGATTGGATCTTGGAGTGAAGCTTGCTAGCATTGGAATCAAGATTGAATCTTGGAGTCAAGCTTGCAAACCTTGGAAGTTCTCCAACCATTTCAACAAAGAGAATGAGATTGGATTTTTTCATAAAGTTTACTATGTAAGTTTGAATTTCTCTTAAGCTATGTTCTTCATTAGTGAGTTTTTCATTTGTGAAACATATAGTGATGAATTATGTATTAGATGCATGATTACATAGCTTAAAGTTGAAATAAGGCTAATAAATTGTGTCATGATGCTTTGGAAGTATAAACACAATATGCTTGTTAATTAGGTCAAAGATATTCATGTTGGACATGAAATAATTAATAAGAGTTTGAAACTCTAGATTAAAGCTTAGAGTTATGACTACCATTCTAGAATCACTTGACCACATTTGGGTGAACTAGAATTGTTCATGAGACATTTCATAGTGAGATTCTAAATTGGTTTATGTTTTGATTCAAACAAATGCATATAAATATTTAGAATACATGTATGCTAGTTGTATAACATGTGTTGATGGTGGTTATGATCTAAAATTGGATTTTAGATGTATTTGAAGTATTATGAGAAAATTAAAGTGTTTAATATATGTTTGAAGTAGAAAAATACTTACTGCCTATGGAGCGTCGCGATACTGACTCCTCTGCGTCGTGACACAGAACATTAAACCTATGAGCATCGCGACGCCCACCCTTCCGTAGTTGCTCTCGCACTTTGGAACATCTCGACGCCCAAGCTCCCGCGTCGCAATGCGCAGAGCCGATATATACTGAAACTTCATTTTCTTCGTTCCGGAGTTTCCGGACACCGTTTTGGTCCCCATTTTTTCCTACGGACTCGAAACATAATGTAGTTTTACATAAAAAAATATTTTAAAATACACCCATGCTAGATATCCATGGGTTAGACCCACTTCCGCTGTGCGGGGTACCGATCCAACCCTAGGGGTTCCACATATGTCCCAATACCTATGGCTGGTTGAGTAGGTCCCATGGTGGGCGACATATTTTTTTTTTTTATTAAGAAATTACCGACTGAATTATATTTCGGTAGGTAATTTGATCAGTAATTTTACTGACCGATCCTATTTCGATCGGTATTTTATTACCGACGATCCAAATATTGATCGAAAAAATTCCCCCTGTTTCGGTCGGTAATCGTAATTACCAACCGAATTTTTGAGATTACAAACCGAATATTGGGTCGGTAATTTCGAATTTTCTTGTAGTGCATATTAATGATAGCACATTAAACAACAATAGGTGACATTTCACGTTATATAAAAACTAAGTAAATATAAAACAAATTAAGACACCAAAGGTAATTTATGATTATGCCCCCATATGCCTCTGTCATCCAAGCTACAGGAATGGTCGATTAGGGATTGCAAAAGTCCCGTATAAATGGATATGTAGGAGTTCGGTATTTTAAGGTTGGGTATGAAATAAATAAATTGGATATAAATATTGATATCAACGTACTATTAAAGATATACGTATGAAAAGGGATAATTATAAATATGTTTTTTTATATTCATTGATTTTATTGACATCCCGTTTCTGTGCTTGGCCGATTGGCATCCCCGTAGTGGTGACATCCCCCAATTAATTTAAGAAATTTTAATAGGGTGTGTTTAAAATTTGAGTATTTTTTTTAAAAAAAAAATAAAAGAAAAAGAAAAAGAAAAAGAAAAAGAAATGTCACCTTAAGGAAAAAAGTGAGCCCATAACCCAAAAGTGGCCCAATATATGATGATCGAGCAGGCAGCCAATGGATAATAGCAGAACATGTGGGAACTGGAAGCCCATCACTAGGGGAGGGGGAGCATACTCATAGCATATATTTCATAATGCTACAAAGAAATTGAAGACATGAGTAGGAGGCATTCTCAAAACATTTTAAAAAATATGTATATATCTGAATCAACTTGGCAAGTTTACTTGATGGCTATGGATTGTGAGATAATACTTGGTTGGAAAGTCTATACCAGTTGCGTGAAAAATATTGTGATTCTCTGATCATTGAAGAGTGTTTTTGAGGAAAATCCGAATTTTATTACTAAAAGAATATACTTTACAAACTGTTTAAACTTTATAAAAACCGGGATGCTTTGACCTCTCAAATGAGCTCACAATTATAACCAAACACAAGGTTCAAATGTTAACAAATGAATAGTGCATAAATAAAACGATCAGTCACTTATTATATTTCTTCTAGTCATTGTAGAAAGTTTGAATTTCATGGTATATATACTTTGTACACATGCAATAAAATTATTCCATGTATTATTAAAGAGGTGGAGCAATGATGTCTCGATCGGATGGAGTTGATTTTGATATGTATATGCATGGAAGCACTTAAAAAAGTGATTTGGACAAATCTTCTGTTGGAAAAATGCTTATGAGTAAACATTTTGAGGCTCAATTTTAAGCATGGTCCACTTCGTGTTAGTGGTTGTTATTGAATGATTCAGATACTCCTCCGTGAGTACTTCGAAATGGTATATTCATATGCTTAAAATGGTGCTTGGGTGAATGAGAAATTGTTGCTCAAAGTTCACCCATTAGTGTTGGAAAATAAAGAGAAGTTAGCTTGTCACATATAGGAAAGTTATAGAGGGAATATTATGCTTACAATTTAATGATAAAAAATCAATATATAGAAATTAGGTTAATTGTAGATAATTTAAAAAAATTTTTTAATAGAATACTATAATATGTTTTTTGTTATAATAGAATTCTTTTAAAATTTAACATTATATTTTATTTTAATAGATTTATTAATTTAATTTTATAATTTTAATATGAAGCCGCCACGTGACGCAAAGGTAAAAATATTTATTATACGTTTATATATATATAATATATATATATATATTTTTCCCTTAAAAAAAAAAGGGATCAACTGGATTAGTAAGTCAAAACCAAACTAGTATACAATGTGTTGAAAGCTGTCTTCAGCTTTCACGGTTACAGCTTGCATGAAAGCTGTAACCGTTGTGTGTGTTTGTGAAGTTGGCAATTGCCAGCTTGCTCAAACCGCGTGACACTGTTCACGCGGTTTGAGCACTAATAAGGAGCCCAAAAATCATAAGTTAGACATCCCTAGAAATCCCAGAAGTGAGAATAATAGAGAGTAAAGTGGTGATGTGAGAGTTTTTTGTAAAGCTTGGGTTATAAAGCTTTGTAATTCTTTTGTTTGTAATATAAAAAGAAGAGTTTTCTCTCCAATCACCTCTATTCGTGTGAGTTTAATCACAACAAGTGGTATCAGAGCTACGGTTACACGGAGGGATCCCGAAATTCGGAAACGAAGCTTCGGTTCGGAAAGTCGATTCCGACGAAAGTTGTCAAAAATCGATTTTGAGCACACCATCGGACTTTTCACGGCGAGACGAGCACGGTGGTATTTTCCGGCGATCGAGATCGGAGGTCCAGACGTCGTCACGCGCGCACGCGCCTAACAGAGAGAAGACCACGCGCCAGACGCCATCCACGCGCCAGCTTGAGGTGAAGATGACACCACGTCAGCCGCCACGTGTTGCCCAGTCAGCGCACAGTCAGCAGCCCAGTCAGCTGCCACGTCAGCGGTGCCTGGTAAATTTCAGATAGGTCCCTGAACTTTCTGGAAATTACAATTTAGCCCCTATATTTTCAGAAATTTGCAATTTAATCCCTGAACTTTTCCGTAATTGCACGTTAGCCCCTGAACTTTTGGAAATTGCACTTTGACCCCTGTAATTTCTGAAATTTGCAAATTAGTCCCTGTGTCGGATTTTGACAAACGAAGTGTCATTTCCACCATTTTCGACCATTCCGGACGCAACGGTGAGGTCCGTTTTTTGAAATTCTGCTTAGAATTTTTATGATGGAAGGGAGCAACGGAAAAATGATTTTGTTAACCAGTACAAACTATTTCACATGGAGAGGAATGATGAAAGACCTCCTGTATGTGAAGGACTATGATGGATCGGTGTTTCTGGAGCAGAAACCAGAAGGAATGACCGATGGAAAGTGGGCTAATCTTCACCAGAAAACATGCAGTACTATTCGTCAGTGGATCGACGACAGTATCGTGAACCATGTCAGTGGAAGAGACAAATGCACGCGTTTATGGAGAAAGCTGGAGGAGCTTTTTCGAGCAAAGACTGGCAACAACAAGCTGTACTACATCAAGAAGATGATGGGTTGTGAAATACCAGGAAGGTACAGCTGTGGCAGACCATATCAACGATTTCCTCGGAACCATGAAGGAATTGTCTGGATTGGGCATAGACTTCGGAGATGAGGTAGGTAAATGGCTTAATACTCCTTAATACGTTACCAAATCTTGGGAAACGTTCAGATCTACGGTAATCAATTCAGCCGCAGATGGGAAAGTCACTATGGAGATGGCAAAGACCAGGATCTTCGAGGAAGAAAAGAGGACGAGAATGCAGGAGTCAGCATCAGCCTCAACCTCAGAAGCTCTAGTGACAGAGAAGAACACCAGAAGGGGGAGGAGTAAAAGCCGAGGCCCAGGTAGACCAGACAAGAACCGAGGGAAATCTAAAACTAGAGATATTGAGTGCTATTATTGTAAAAAGAAAGGCCATATAAAGAGGGACTGTTACAAACTGAAGAACGAGCAGTCCAAGAGAGATGGTGACTCTAATCAAGAAAGAGTTGCTACTACCACCGAAAAACCTCCAAAGAATTTCATATTAATATGAAGAAGATGTTGTGAATCTTGCCAGCCACGAGACCAGTTGGGTGATAGATAGTGGCGCATCCATACACGCCACATCTCGCAGAGACTTCTTTTCATCTTACACACCAGGGGACTACGGTGCTGTAAGGATGGGGAATGACGGACAGTCTAAAGCCGTCGGTATTGGAGACATATGCCTTGAAACAGAGAACGGACAAGGCTAGTGTTGAAGGGAGTCAAGCACATCCCAGACATCCGGTTGAACCTGATCTCAACAGGCAAGCTGGATGATGAAGGTTTCTGCAGCAGCACCTTTAGTGACGGATGCTGGAAGCTCACTAAAGGATCAATGGTCGTGGCACGAGGTAAGAAAGATTCAACTCTGTATTTGATGCATGCTAAGCTTTTAAATAGTAGCATAAATACAGTTAACAGCAATGAGGCATCGAGCTATGGCACAAAAAGCTCGGTCACATGAGCCAAACATGGATGGAGATACTATGCAGGCGGAATGTTCTTCCGGAATGAAGAACTCACACTTACGGAAGTGTGAACACTGCATGGCTGGAAAGCAGAACAGAGTATCCTTCCAGAGCTCCCCGCCTCAACGGAAACCGAGGTACTAGATCTCATACATTCAGATGTATGCGGTCCGATGCAGACACGAACACTTGGTGGGTCACTGTATTTTGTGACATTTATTGATGATCATTCAAGAAACATGGGCATACACCTTGAAGAGAAAAGACCAAGTGCTTGGAGTGTTCAAGGAGTTTCACGCCCTGGTGGAGAGAGAAACCGGCAAGAAACTCAAATGCATCAGAACAGACAACGTGGAGAATACAGAGGTCCGTTTGATCAATACTGCAAGACGCAAGGAATCAGACATCAAACGACACCTCCGAAGACACCTCAGCTGAATGGCCTAGCTGAGAGGATGAACAGAACCTTGTGCGAGAGGATCAGAAGCTTGCTGTCACAAGCCAAGCTGCCGAAGACATTCTGGGGGGAGGCACTCATCAAGCAGTACATTTTTTGAACATGTCCCCAGCGGTCGCACTGAAAGGTAATGTTCCTAACCAAGCCTGGACAGGTAAAGAAGTGTCATACGAACACTTGCACGTCTTTGGGTGCAAAGCTTTTGTACACATCCCAAAGGACGAGAGATCCAGCTTGATGCAAAGACGCGACAGTGTGTCTTTATTGGCTATGGTCAGGATGATTTCGGCTACAAACTGTATGATCCTGTGGAGAAGAAAATCGTCAGGAGCCGAGATGTTGTCTTTGTTGAAGACCAGACCATAGAAGATATCAGAAAGGAATTGAAGACAATGCCCCAGCAATACAGAAATGTGAATCCAGAACCTCATACACCGGTGCCAGTACGAGTTGAAAATGAGGTTCCCAGACAGGAGGGTACAGGTGATGAAGCTCCCAGAGATGATGATCATGATCAACCACCAGTACCAGAAGCTACACAACAGTTCCACAGAGAAGGTCAGACAGAGAGAAGCGACCTTCAACCAAATACTCTGCATATGAGTATGTGCTGCTTACTGACGGGGGAGAACCCGAGAGCTACCAGGAGGCTGTGAAACAGATGACAGAGAAAAGTGGGAGGAAGCCATGCAAGATGAGATGAAATCTTTGCATGACAATCACACTTTTGAGTTGGTGAAATTGCCAAGAGGCAAACGGGCTTTGAAGAACAAATGGGTGTACAGGGTGAAGCAACATGAGCACACTTCACAACCCCGGTACAAAGCCAGACTAGTTGTCAAGGGATTCAATCAAAGGAAAGGCATTGACTTTGATGAAATCTTCTCTCCAGTTGTGAAGATGTCATCCATTAGAGTGGTACTCAGCTTAGCAGCAAGCCTCGACCTGGAAGTTGAGCAGATGGATGTCAAGACCGCATTTCTTCACGGAGATCTGGAAGAAGAAATCTACATGGAGCAACCAGAAGGCTTCAGAGTCAGAGGAAAAGAGGACTATGTGTGTAGACTCAGGAAAAGCCTCTACGGTTTGAAACAGGCACCGAGACAGTGGTACGTGAAGTTTGAGTCAGTTATGGGGGAGCAGGGATACAAGAAGACCACTTCAGACCATTGTGTTTTCGTTCAGAAATTTTCTGACGATGACTTTATCATCTTACTGTTATATGTAGATGATATGTTGATAGTTGGCAGGAATCAATCGAGGATTGATAATTTGAAGCAGCAATTGAGTAAGTCTTTTGAGATGAAAGACTTGGGGCCAGCTAAACAGATTCTTGGCATCAGGATCGGTCGTGATCGGAAAGCCAAGAAATTATACTTGTCACAGGAGGAGTACATCGAGAAGGTACTTCAGAGATTCCAGATGGACAAGGCTAAAGCGGTTAGCACTCCTCTTGCTACCCACTTTAGATTGAGTACGAGACAGAGTCCCTCTACTGAGTCAGAGAAGGAGGAAATGAAACAGGTTCCATACACCTCAGCAGTGGGAAGTCTAATGTATGCCATGGTGTGCATGAGGCCAGACTTAGCACACGCAGTTGGATTGGTCAGCCGGTTTATGTCAAACCCAGGACGGGAACACTGGAATGCTATCAAATGGATTATGCGGTATCTTCGAGGCACATCCAAGATGAGATTATGTTTTGGAAGCAGCGACAAACCAATGTTGATGGGCTACACCGATTCAGATATGGCAGGAGATGTGGATACCCGAAAGTCTACTTCGGGGTATCTGATTACTCTCTCAGGAGGAGCTGTGGCATGGCAGTCAAGGTTGCAGAGGTGTGTTGCACTTTCTACAACAGAGGCAGAATTCATTGCAGTTACAGAAGCTTGCAAGGAATTGCTGTGGATGAAGACATTCGTCCAGGAATTGGGTTTCAAGCAGGAGAAGTATATTTTGTACTGCGATAGCCAGAGCGCTATCTATCTCGGTAAAAATTCGACATTTCACTCGAGGTCAAAACATATCGATGTGAGGTATCACTGGATACGGGACGTCCTGAGCTCAAGACTGTTAGAACTCAGGAAAATTCACACCGACGACAACAGTGCCGATATGTTCACGAAGGTTTTACCGAAGGAGAAGCTTGAAATCTGTCGTGCCATAGCCGGGATAACAAAACTCTCCACATAGTCAGAGTGGGGAGATTCAGAGAACTACGATTGGCTTGATCCCAACTCAGGGTACGTAGGCAGTCATACAGATGCAGCCAGGGGAGGATCCTTTGGAAGATCTGGTTTGGATGATTAATGGTCGGCTCAGATTTTTGGGAAATCTTCACCGAGGGGGAGATTTGTTGAAAGCTGTCTTCAGCTTTCACGGTTACAGCTTGCATGAAAGCTGTAACCGTGTGTGTGTGTTTGTGAAGTTGGCAATTGCCAGCTTGCTCAAACCGCGTGACACTGTTCACGCGGTTTGAGCACTATATAAGGAGCCCAAAAATCATAAGTTAGACATCCCAGAATCCCAGAAGTGAGAATAATAGAGAGTAAAGTGGTGTGAGAGTTTTTTGTAAAGCTTGGGTTATAAAGCTTTGTAATTCTTTTGTTTGTAATATAAAAGAAGAGTTTTCTCTCCAATCACCTCTATTCGTGTGAGTTTAATCACAACACAATGTTCCAGTAGATTTCAAGCTATTTTCGGCAAAAGTGAAAAATGAAAATTATTAAATATAAAGAGTTAAAAGTTGATAACCATAATTAATTTTTTACCATTTGGACTAGGGAACAAACAAAGGAAGAAAGATAATTAAGGATCACATTAATTTCGGCCTTGGGGCTGCATGCAAATAACTCATCAGAGGCAATTGAAGAAATTTGGAAGTTTTAAATATTTCAAGGTCTATTGTGAAAATTGCCATTATATCTAATAAGCTTAAACTTAAATATTCACTTGAAGAATTTGAATAAGTCGATTATGATTTTTATGATTAAAGGAGGCAGCGGCTAAGTTAAAGCTTTGCTCATCTAGCTGTGTTAACCTGGTTCTGCATTTCGTATTACAGAATTATTAAAATTAGATGACAATTCATGTGATACGCGGAGCTCGTCTCATGAGTGATAGATATAATAGATTATTCTTATTATTCGTGAATATATTTTAATTCATGTTACTTTTTTTTATGTAATTTTCTTTGAATAATACATTGAATTTTATATTCACATTATTTGTAAATGTAATTTAATTAAAATTTTAAATAATATTATTAGTAAAAATATTAAAAATTGAATGTTAAAGAGCCCTCTTTAGAAATAAGGAAGCTGATGTGAACATACTAATTTAAAAATATATTCTTCAATTTTTATATATTAGTATAGATTTGAACTGATATGGAACTAAGGGTGAAGTAAGAAATTTTTTATAGACTGGGCTAAATTAATTATATTTCTTAATTTATCTCAATGATAATTATTTTTCAACAATTCTTAAAAGAAATTTTCATTGATATGTTGGAAAATATATCAAGTTAAAAAAATACAATTAGACACAAAAAAATTAAATCAAGTTAAAAAAAAATATAATTAGACACCATCAAAATTGTGTCTTACAATTATTAGACTCATCAATTATGAAATTTAAATCAATAATGTTTACAATTATCTTTCCCCAACAAATCCTCACAGGAGATTATCATTAAGCAAAAAAGTAGACACAAAATAAATCCTAAAATTTCCAAATTCAAGTACTTATATAGACTAAACACAATATATATAAGGATTGGCAATTCAAAACAATTGAAACCTAATACTAATAAAATTTAGAAATTTAATCTCAACCAAGACAAACAAGAACTAAATTTGACATTCAAATTTATAATAATAATAATAATAAAATACTAATGAAGGTGGTGCACTGGTGCTTTGATAAGTTTTTACTTGTGAAAAAAAATAATTTTTGACTTGTTTATGCTGTACTTTGATTTTTTTTTTCCTCTTTAAATCCAAATATCATCAGAAATAATTTCACAAACAAATTTGGAATATTAAATTTATAACATTAAATATTGTCAAACATTTATTTACATTCTAATTATGAGTTTAAGAATGAAATAGTCATTATCTTATGACATAATTATTAATTAAAGAAAGGGGTAATCTAGTTCAGAAATTTGACCATGATGAACATGAAAGAAAGAAAGAAAGAAAATCAGAATTGAAAACTTTCTATTTGATTAACATAGAAACCATTTATGCTGTCCCTAGAATATTTGCAATTAAACAAGAGAAAATAGAGTCTTCCTAAAATGACACAACACAATTGTCACATAAAGGCTTCAACATAGTCCTATAAGTAGTGATCCCATATTAGCACAAGAAGTGAGAACCAAAATCACCAGAGAAAAGGACTAATGAAGAATGAACATAGTCCTTCAGGCATTCTTGCTTGAAGGTGTTGGCATTGGCGACCTGACGTATCATCTATACACATCAGAAGCAAAAGCAGCAGCTGAGGTTTAACTTCACTGTCAATGTTGGTACGCGTGTGGGTTAAGGATCATACATATCTGAGAATGGGAAATATAGCTGTCTATATGACTAGAAAAAAAAATCCCTTAAAATTAGTTAGGGACTAGGGTTTTGGTGAAGATTTGATCTCTTCAAGGAGCAAAGTCCTAGCCCAATTGACAGTCTTAAAGCACAAGCATATATGTTCCTCAAGATCCTTAAGCTGGCTAGTGAAGTTAACCTGGTTCTTTCTTAACTGTTTCACCACCTCTTGAATAGAATGCTTGTCTTTTCCTCCACCCAATCCCAGCTGTATAAGCTGCTTGTCTCCCTCAACGGAAGTACAAAGTCGGACAACAAGACGGTCAATGGTGTCAAGATATTCGTTTAACACGAAAGCTGCCTTCCTAGCAGCATCTAGTTGTGCCACATTGGCAAGCTCCTTTTTAGTAAGACAGCAAGGAAAACAAGTATAACATAAGGGAGGAGCTATGGTGGCAACAAGCGCATGAGTAGCAACACCAACAGTAGCTATAGTAACTCCCACAGCTGTGCCAATGATACAAATGGAACCAGCAGTAGCATACCTAAGAAGACGAACTCTGGAGCGAGATTTTTGGAGATTGTTGTCAAGTTGCTGTTTCAGATCGGAAAAGCAGCAGTGCATTTCATGAAATTTGTGAGATTCAGGGGAGCGAAGAGGGTTACGAACACTGTCAAATTGGAGGAAGACTTCAAAAGCCTGATCACATTGCAATTGAGTGACTGAGTGATGATCAAGAGGAAAATTGTCAAGAAGCTGATAGATAGGTGCATATAGCGAGTGTGTAAGAAATATGTTTTGGAGGAGTTGGAGATAAAGGTTGGTGGCTTTCTCGCTATAGTCAAAGGAGGTAGAGAAAAGGTCTTTGAGGGTATTAGCCTTAGCAAGGCGAAGAGCCTCTTCTACGGATTCTCTGTTGGGTTGGAGAACTTGTGATAGAAGCCATTGGTGCGGATCCTTGTCTTCATTTATTTCTTCAACAGGCAGTTCAACTTGGTTTTGATCATGGCTGTGAAGGTTTATGTAGTTGGGGTCAAGAATGCGCATTCTGGACAACATTTCATGGTAAGAAGGGGTGTGAATAGACAGATATGCCTGAGTTAGGTCAAAAGTGGGTGATAGCTGAATGCTTACGGAGGGAGAAACATCAGTCGAATTCCCTGCTGCTCCTGAAAGAAATTGATAATTTATTGGTTGTCCATCAATTATAATTGATTCTCAATCTCTCCTAAAGACAAGACAAGCAAAATAGCAACAGCAGACAGACAGAGAATGCTAACCAAATCAAACAAAGTTGATCAAAATAGAAAAAGAAACAGCAAACAACTCAACAGCAGACAGACAAAGAGAATGCTAACCAAATCAAACAAAGTTGATCAAAATAGAAAAAGAAACAGCAAACAACTAAAAACAAAGTGACACAAATAAATTAACCTAATTTTTTTTTTCCAAAAAGGCGGAAAGCAAACACAGGTTCAATTCCTCTTGATCAGGTTGGGCACGAATAGATTCCCATTTCTGCTGCCTATTTTTAATATACAGCCAATTTCATAACCACCCATCAACGGTTACTTCCATAACTTTAACTCGCCCATACTCGAAATGCAGGTAAAATCTTAAAAATAAATTTCGTTGACGCATTTATACAAACAAATGAAGTACGCAGAAGATTTTATTACCTGTTGTAGATGAAGTTGCTGACGAAGATTTCATCGACAGGCACTGCAGCATTTTGAGGTCGTGCCGTTTGAAGGTTTCTTCGTGGGTAAGTTGTCGCGAGTTATGAGAGAAAATCAAGAACTGTCCACAGTGAAGCACCTTTTTTTTTCGCTTTGGTTTTAAATTAAAGAGGGACAAACAATGTACGTAGTTTTAGTTATGTCTTTAGCTTGTTACAGTGGAACACTAAGATTTGTAATTGTACGTAACAGAATGGCTCTCTCTCTCTCTCTCTCTCTCTTATGTGGTCTGCTCGCGATGACTTTGTGTGCACGTTTAAGAAAAGAGGGTCTTGGTTGGTTGGAACGCGTCGCTTTTGGGCCAATGATGAATTGAAACTTTCATTGAGGTATAAACTGATATTTTAATTTAAATGAGTAATTTTCAGTATTGTCCCTGACATTTAATCTATTTATAATTGGATAGAGAAGATCGGTTTAGTAGCGAATAACCCCTATCGTTTGGAGCCCGCTAGATTGTTGAATGAATAAATGAATATTTTATTTAAAAAATTAAAAAAGTAAAAATAATAATAATAATAATAATAATAATAATAATAATAATAATAATAATAAAAGAGTCGATTCAATCAATATTGCACAATCAGAAGACAAATAATTTGTTAATCATGTCAATGTATCAAATTTAATCTATACGGCCAATGAGATGAATTTAGGTCCAACATTTGAATTGTGTCACTAGTATTTTAATAATAATATATAGTTAAAATTTTATTATATTTAAATTATTATCAAATAATTATAGACTAAAATTTATAAAAAAAAGCCAGTGAAATTTGCACTTATTTTTCATTAAAATTTATATTGAATTTTTTTTTTATTTTGGACTTCTTATTAAAGCGGTTAGCTTCCAACGTATTTTTCATTCTATCTTTATCCCGACCTATAAATTTCTGAATTTTAGATATTCAATGCTTGTTAGATATTCAATGCAGAACTCCAAGAAAAGTAATTTGCCTTCCCGTCATAGAGTTGTTCTTTTTAAGAGGCGGTGTCCTTCGACGCCCCAAGAGGAAGAAGATATGAGACAGATTCCATATGCGTCAACAATGGGGAGCTTGATATATGTTATGCTATGCACAAGACCTGACATATGCTATGTAGTGGGAATAGTAGTCGTTTTCTGTCAAATCCAGGATTAGATCACTGGGTAGCAGTTAAGCATATTCTCAAATATCTACAAAAACGAGGAACTATATGCTTGTTTATTCCCGCATGGATTTGATTCTGATTGGATATACTAATTCTGATTTTCAATCAAACATAGATGATCGAAAGTCGATATCTGGATCAATATTTACTCTTAGTGGGGGAGCTATAGTTTGAAGAAGTGTCAAATAATCATGTGTGGCTGATTCAACTATGGAAGCCGAATATGTGACTGTTTGTGAAGCTGCTAAAGAAGTGGTTTGGCTCCGAAAGTTTTTTACTGATATGGAAGTGATTCTAGATATGAACAAGTCATTACTACTTTATTGTGATAATAGTGGTGCAGTTTCTAATTCCAAAGAACCAAGAAGCCACAAGAGATCAAAATATATTGAGAGAAAATATCATGTGATTAGGGACATAGTGCAACACGGAGACGTGACTGTTCTGAAGATTCCACTTGTAGAGAATATAGCTTATCTTTTTACCAAAACGTAGCCTATAAAGAGTTTTGAGGGGAATTTAGAAGGATTGAGGCTTAGAGACATGTCTCATTTGCTTTAGGGCAAGTGGAAGTTTGTTGGGATTTTTATGCTCGACAAGCAAATGTGTTCAAAACATGATTGATTAATAAATTTATGATTTAATTTTATTTCATGTATGCATTTTGATTTGCTTTATAAAATTCATGAAAATTCTGTGATTATTTATGTAGCTTTAAATTAAATATATATGTTAATATAAAATATTACATATATATATATGTATGGATAAAATTTAAAGAGTAATGATCAAAATTTGTCTGTGACTATGATTTGAAGTTGAGAATCTTCAAATTTGAAAGTAAAAAATATAGTTCAATCTAGACTGTAATATATAGAGACATAAAAATGAATGCATTTATGCAATAAAATTATATGGGACAAGACCAGATGGAATTGAAAAGTTCTAATAATTTCCGTTAAATAAATAACATCAATTTTATCATAATGATGGTCATATATGTGATGATCTTAATTCATTGTATTTAGTACACTCCTATATCATTTTAATTTATTTTTTAATTTACTCGGTATGATTTTGTATTTATTACATTTCGTAAACTTTGTACTTTGGGAATGAGTTAAATGAATAACTGGAAATGCTAACTTGATACAATGAAATCCGTTCATAAGATTTTCTTATTTGTTAGTTCGGGACCTGAACGATTAGTGCGTAAATTTATAAAAGTTATGAATTAATTGTTCACTTGAAAACTAATGGAAGTCAATGATAAAGATATAATTGGAGAGGTTAACGAATTTTATACCTAGCTCATTTACAAATCTTTTATGGAGGATCATTGCATAGGTAATGACTATATCAATGGACAAATACTTTGAATAATTAATTCTGGGTATTTAGTGGAGTTACTCCCGAATTAATAATTTCGTTTGATTAATAAAAGAGTTTATAATTAATCAACGGAATTGTTGGAGCTTAGAATTATAGGTCCATTGGTCCCCTCGTCGTCTTCTATCACTGGTCGAACGATAATAATTACAAAGAAAAATAATTGTGAATTATTTTATAACTCTAATTATTCCATATAACTCTTGTTTGGCAATTATGACAAAAGTTGTCATAATATATTTATCAATAGATAATGTATCTATGAAAATTAATATTTAATTAATTAAATTCTAATTTAATAAGATATTATTTTAAAAAGTTGAAAATTTTAAAATTTGATTTTAAAAAATTAATATTTGATTAATTTGATTAATCAAATATAATATATACTATTTTTTCAAATTTATCTAAATTTCAAAGTTGAGATTTTGATGAAAGTATTTGAAAAATAAAATATTAATATTTGTTATAAAATAAGAGCGAAAAAGAGAAGAGAATACCTTGTAAAGCTGCGAGTCTTTCTTATTAATTCTTAATGAATGATTTTTGATACCCAAAAATACAAAGGGGGTCCTCTATATTTATAGGGAAGAGTTGTGGTGGGATAAGTTACAAAATAATAAAAATTACAAAATAAAGATTAAGTAGTTGGGATCATCACAAATTACAACACTCCCCCTTGAGCCCAACTACTATAGTCTTACATAATTTGTTTGACTTCTCAGCGGAATAACATTGCCTCATTAAAATCTTGCCAGTAAAATCCAGTGAGACAAAACCTGGTCGAAGGAAAAAGAGTACAATGCACTTGTGTCATGTCAATGAATATGCTCCCCCTGATGAGAGATATCATCAAGATAATTTACTAAGTCGACGCATGCCAATACTATATACAAGCTTCTCAAATGTTGATGTCGGTAAAGTTTTTGTAAATAAGTCTGTAAAATTATCGGTTTATCTTATTTGCTTGACATCAATTTGCTTGCTCTGCTGGAGCTCATGAGTATAAAAGAATTTAGGTGAGACGTGTTTGGTTCTGTCTCCATTGATGTTCCTAGTAGGTAATGGTGAGGTAGCTCTTATTAGTTCGAGTCGGTGCCAGTAGCACCCTCCTCTGATTTGTGCAATACATGCAACATTATCTTCATATATCATTGTTGGAATATTTGTGGCAGAATTTAAGTTGCACGTGCCCTGAATGTGATGGATAAGTGACCTTAACCATATACACTCTTTGCTTGCTTCATGTAGTGCAAGTATCTCTGAGTGATTGGACGAGGTAGCAACAAAATATTTTTTTTATAGATCGCCATGAAATTGTTGTATTATTATAGGTAAAAACATACCCTGTTTGTGAATGTGTCTTATGAGGGTCAGAGAGATATTCTGCATCAGCGTAACCAACAATACCTGATTTTTGTGTTAGCTCATTTGAATAAAACAATCTCAAGTCTTTAGTTCCGTGAAGATAACAAAAGATATGTTTGACGCCATTCCAATGTCTTCGAGTTGGCGCAGAACTAAATTTTGCCAATAAATTAACAGAAAATGCAATATCAGGTCTGGTGCATTGAGCTAAATACAGCAAGACACCAATTGCACTAAGATATGGTACCTCTGGACCAAGTATCTATTCATTATCTTTTTTAAGACGAAATTGATCATTTTTAGGATCAAGAGATCGGACTACCATGGGAGTACTTAATGAATGAGCATTATCCATGTTGAAACGTTTGAGAATTTTTTCAATATATGCAGACTGATGGATAAATACTTCGTTAGTTTTATGATCGATCTGCAAGTCGAGATAATATTTCGATTTTCCCAAGTCTTTCATCTCAAATTCTCTTTTCAAATATTCAGCAGTTTTTAGACGCTCTTCAGGAGTTCCAATTAAGTTCATATCATCGACATATACTGCTATAATGGCAAATCCAATTTCGAACTTTCTAATAAATATGCATGGGCAGATAGGATCATTTATATATCCTTCTTTCATCAAATATTCACTCAAATGATTATACCACATGCGTCAAGATTGTTTCAATCCGTATAAAGATCATTGTAACTTGATTGAACACATTTACGATCCTTTGATTTATATGTTTCAGGCATCTTCAATCGTTCGAGGATTTTCATGTAAATATCAATGTCAAGTGACCCATACAAATATGTTGTCACTACGTCCATAATACGCATGTCCAATCTTTCAAAGACTGCCAAACTGATTAAAAATTGAAACGTAATGGTATCCATCACTGGAGAATATGTATCCTCATAGTCAATATCTAGTCTCTGCGAGAAACCTTGTGCAACTAGTCGCACTTTATATCTAATGATTTCATTATGTTCATTACGTTAACAGCCATTTGTAACCAACGGGTTTGACATCTTCAGGTGTCTGGACTACGGGTCCAAATACTTCACGTTTGGCTAAAGAAGTCAATTTTACTTGAATTGCTTCTTTCCATTTAGGCCAATCGTGTCTTTGTCTACATCATCGATAATTTGAGGTTCAAAATCATTTGCAATTTTAGTAGCTATTGTTTATGAAAACACATTATCGATGGTTATTTCCTTTCGATCCCACAGTTCTCTTGTATAAGTATAATTTGTAGACTTTTCCTCATTTTTGGAATTTTGAGCCTCTTCAGGGGTTGATATCTCTTCAGGGACTATCAGTTCCTCTGGAACTGGTGATTGAGAAGATATGGGTATAGTCATTGCTTGAGCATTATTTTCATTAGGATCCGAATCTTTAATTTTCCTCTTCCGGGGAATAGCATCTTTAGAACCAAGTGGTCTACCATGTTTCTGACGTGCAATAGATGATTCATTAGCTGCATTTACACTAGGTTGTTCAACAGGAACAACCACACGGGCTGATGTATTAGCAGCTGGTATATGTGACTCGGTTACTTTTGCAGCATCTGTAAATGCATCTTGCAATTGATTTGCAATTTGTTGCAAATGGATGATCATTCGCATTTCATTTTCACATTGGCTGGTGTGAGGATCTAAATGAGACATGGTAGGAACTTTCCAAGAAAGTTCATGCCTTGCTTCTGGAGGCTCTTTCTTTTCCCCTAATGGTGGAAAACTTATCTCATCAAAATTACAATCCGCGAAACGTGCGGTAAGAAGATCACCAGTTAAGGGTTCCAAATATCTAATAATAGAAGGTGAATTAAAATCAATATATATCCCCAAACGACGTTGAGGTCCCATCTTTGTGCATTGTGGGGGTGAAATTGGAACATACATAGCACAACCAAAAGTGCGTAGATGAGAAATATTTGGTTGGTGACCAAGAACAAGTTGGATTGAAGAGTATTGATGATAAGCTGTGGGTCTAAGGCGAATTAATACAGCTACATGTAGTATAGCATGACCCCATATTGAGATCGGTAATTGAGTATGTAACAATAAAGTTCGTGCCATTACCTGAATTCGCTTGATCAGTGATTCTGCCAATCCATTTTGTGTATGTACATGTGGAACTAGATGTTCAATATCAATTCCGACTGAAGTACAGTAGTCATCAAATGTCTTGGATGTAAATTCACCAGCATTATCTAGTCATATGGTTTTGATTGGATAATCTGGAAATTGTGCCCTTAATCTAATCATTTGGGCAAGTAGCTGTTGGGAAGCGGCCGCGAGTGCGTAGTGAAAAATTTAATAAATCAAATTATGATGCCGCTATCCCTTTTGTTGGAGTTCTACGGTCCCAAGGATCGAATCAAAAGCATATAAACATGTGTGAATAACAACGACGAAGTTGCGAAATACTTACATCGATCGGTTGAGCGACGCGAGAGGCAACAAAGCTTCAAATTCTGCTCGGCAGTGGCAGTTCACAGCTCACTGGTTTGGCTCGGTTTTGGTCCTTCGTCAAGCTCCAAGCTTCGTCGAACGATTCCCGGCTCATGGGTGGACTTCCCTATCACCTTCGCATGACTTCATAGTGTGCTAGCACTCCCGATTTTGCCACAAAATCGTGACTCTAAGCTTCACTTTTTCTTCTTGATTCTCGGCAGTGGCTGCCAAAACCAGAAGCAAAAACAGCCCTCCATGGGCGTGTAAATGAGAGAAGAGAGGATGAGAGAAAGTTGTGTTGAATTAGTTGAAAAGTGTATCTAATACACTTATATATTTTCCAAAAAATAATTAAATGATTTCCCATTTTTTTTTGGCTTCTAAAAAGTCAAATGGTAAAGCTTTCCAACAACTCCAACAACTACCATCAATCAATCACATCAATCAATCAAGTATCACATCACTCAAAGTGACATGATTTGACGCTTGATGTGACTAGCGATTTAACGCTTGATGTGACTTGCGTGCCGCACTTGAATTCGAAATGTGAATGCGCTCGCAAACATTCCTGAGCTCGGGTTCGCTAATTCCAAATTAACGAATTTTCCGTTGCGACGCAATTAAATGATTACGCCTAGCGAAGTCACTATTCACATCGCTAATGAATTAATTCTAAATTAATTAGTTCCCCCGAATTAAAATCTAATTTTGATTCCGCGTCGAAATCCAATATCGAATATATTATTTAATCGATTAATTTCAAATTAATTGTTATCTCTCTTTAATTGATATTTTATCCCAGATAAAATATCTTCGCAATTAATCCAAGATTAATTTTCTCTCTCATCTTATTAATCCCAGATTAATTTAGAGTGCGAGTCATACGTCATCGGTGAATCTTTGGGAAGCGACCCATGAGATCCCCGGATATGTTGGCAGTAAATTCGGTCGTCGGACTATCCGAACACGTAAGTACCTCGTACTACGTTTATACCGATTTACAAGACAAGGTTGGCTTCTAGCAAAGCGCCATTCCTACCCAATTCTCCGGAAATATCCTTACAGGAATAAAATATCTATATCAGGCGTAGTATACATAGTATTTCGCATGTCGATCCAGTATCGGATGATCACGTGCTAGGCCTGAGGCTGGAATTGTGTCTTCCCCGTACGAAGCACATGTCGGATGTCTGGTAACTAGTCTCTTTAATCGGATAAACCTGACCTTGTCATTTTATCCCGATAGCTGCAGCATATAAGAGAACTAGTCCCGTATCCTACGTGACCATCATCTCCACTATGACTGGAGTGATACTTTCGTCTTGACATCACACCCAACACACTACGATTCTCAATATACCCAGCATTGGCGTACACATAACCTGTTAAAGCCCTGGACGACCGCAACCAAAGTATATTGATTGTCGCAAGTATTAGCGGTGCAAGTCTCATGTTAAGACCAAATACACCTACCCTGATTTCGGACTTCCATAGACACATAGTCATACTACCAATGGAATTCCGAGGGGGTCTATCCAGAGCGAAGCTGTTTCCCGTACCATCGGTAAAACACAACCTCCTATTACACTTGCATTAGTATCCTATACCCAAATATATGAGAACTATGCCGTTGTGCCTTCACAACGCGCACAAGTGTAATACTAGTCTTTTACGCATTTGTCGATGTCCAATCTCGACAATGCTCTGACTAGGGATATTTAATGATTTATCCTTCGTGGACTGATACTGTCTCATATCATTCTCAGTCCAGGAACAAATCATAGGGACCTCTCATCATTTATACATCTAGGTGATCTAATCACAAATGATAAGAGTGCAATCTCCTTTGTTACATAGTTAATTTGTACAAAAACACCATGATATGTACAAATAGTGATGCTATGGGTCATAATTGTCCAACACCTTTGCCCAAGACCCATTTATTTTGATTATTCTACAAGCCTAGGCATGTTACTATATATTCTAAGCATAAAAACTCATAAAACATGCAAAGAACACTAATTATCATAAGAACTCTAATTAAAATAAAGAAAGAAAAAGACTTACTTGAACCGAAGACTCCTCTAGTCCTCCCTCCAATCTACAACCTTTTCTCGAACTCAGCAAGCTCTTCCACGTTCCAAAGAGCCACCCAAGTGTGTGGCCTCAAAAGATGCACACACCAAAGCCAAAACTCAACGACAAGACTACGCCTTGAGTGCACGGGTATTTTGCCCTTGGTGCTAGCCTAGGAAAATACCTCAAAACTTTTAACTCGAGGTTCCTCTAGTCAATTAGACTTAAGGATCCTCAAAATCAATGGCTTACTTTTAAACTTTAGAGTTGCTCACTTATATAAACCCAAGATATGAAAGGTTTGGTGCAAAAATTTGTAATTCTTTGGGTTTATATAGGTGATCCAAAGACAACAAAATTAATTAAGAATCTGATGTGGGATAAAAGCTAATTTAATCTTAGCCATTGGATCTTAATTTAGTGGTTTAATGAGATTATAAAACCCTAATAAGAGTTTGGGCCGAATTGGAATTCAAAACAAATAACAAATAAAAAAAAATTACTATTCAAATTACTATTCACGTTATTTATTTATTTATTCCAATTCCCGAAGTGCCCCTATCGTCATTCACCAATCCCTAAGCCACTATGGAACCTCATAAATGATCTGTTCAATAATTAAAAACATTGAAAATTTATGAACAATTCCTACAACAATCATATATGCTGTTAATTTGTACTGTGCACTGTTAACCATTGATTTCGACTTTGTTGTGTATGACCCTTTGGGTTCCCCTCAAGTTGGACATGAAATGAATCGTGATAATTTAATCGAAAACATTAATATCCTCCGATCAGATGGTCGTTCGATTTCAATGACCAAGGTTGACATCTAGCAACATGCCAAGGCCCCCAAATGAGAAGGAAAGATATATAACCCATTCTGTATGCGATTTACATATGATACGGTCCCTCGTCGTCTCACTGTATCCCCACCGTTTGACATAGGGTATGGAAAGTGTCTACCCATTAGTCAAATGTATGATGTTGATAGTGTCATGAACGTGCTAACCCAAGAATCTCACATGATTCTTCCGCTGCTGCCACAAGTCTCAAGCACTGATCACACATATCAACCCGCGAACTGGAATACTACTCTTATAAGAAAATATTATCCGAGAGAGTGGCAATTCTCTGTTGCATCTTTACAAACTTCATGTGTTTCAACAAATGACCCAATCATACCCTTATGACCGGATCTTTTGAACCGGGGAAGGAGAATGTCAAAGTTATTTGATCCATACATAAGATTGTAAAGACCTCAAGTCTAGTCATACAATCGATACATGAAAGTTCTCACAGACACATGGGATAAACACTCCATGTGAAAACTTTCGGCGGTTAGTTCGATGGACACGAGAAACTCATCCATCCATATGATACACCAAGCGGACAGATCTCCGCTAGTAGCCTATGAGATCGGCTACCCCACTAAGGACGGATCATATCATCATGCTAGTCTCTCCGCTTTGTGAACACCCAGATTATTCACAAAACTATGACTAGAACGTTTAAGAGTATGATTCTCATAAGGCGTGGAAGCCATCATCTTATTACTCCAAGGCTTTATTACATGTTTGATGATTCATATAAGTTATGTAAGACACGTATAATAAAGATTGTCATTTTATTAATTAATGAAAATATTACAAATACATGTACATATAGCCCATCCACAAGTTGGGTATAGGGCATATCCCTAACAATCTCCCACTTGCACTATAGCCAACTAGTATGAATCTGGACACCATACTCTCGGGTGTGCCTATCATTATTTTGTTGAGTCAGCCCTTTAGTAAGAGAATCTGCAAGATTATCTTATGTGGGTATTTTCTCTATAATAACTTATTTTCTCTCAACAATCTCCCTGATGAGATGAAATCACCTGAGTACATGCTTGGATTTCTGGTGGGACCTTGGTTCCTTTGATTGAGCAATGGCGCCCGTGTTGTCACAGTACATCGTGACGCCATTCTTTATCGCGAGAAGCACTTCCAACTCCGTGATGAACTTCTTTATCCAGACTGCTTCTTTAGCTGCCTCAGATGCTGCAATATACTCGGCTTCAGTGGTGGAGTCCGCTGTAGTTGACTGCTTTGAGCTTTTCCAACTGACAACATCACCATTCAAAGTAAACAGATATCCTGTTTGCGATCTGCTATCATCCCTATCGGTCTGAAAGCTCGCATCACAGTAACCAATGACTTTCATCTCAGAACAATCTCCGTATGTCAAGAACATATCCTTAGTTCTTCTCAGATACTTGAGGATTGTTTTGACAGCTGCCTAGTGTGGCTCACCAAGATTTGCCTGATACCTTCTCGTTATGCTAAGAGCATAAGAGACATCAGGTCTTGTACATAGCATGGCGTACATGATCGATCCCATTTCTGAAGTATAAGGGATCTTACTCATACGCTCTCTATCCTATTCCAAAAGAGGTAAATTACCTCTTTTGGAATCTTCCATTTTGAATCTTTTCAAAAATTTACCTATGTATGTAGATTGAGAAAGTCCTAACAACCTCTTAGATCTATTACGTAGATCTTAATGCCGAGGATGTAGGCTGCTTCTCCCAAATATTTCATGGAGAAATTCTGAGATAACCATTGCTTGGTGGCTTGCATCATGGGAATATCATTCATGATGATTAATATGTCATCGACATATAATACAAGAAATAAAACAACACTCCACTCCCACTTTTCCTGTAAACACAAGGCTCGTCTACATTTTTGATGAAGTCAAGTCAAATTCTTTGATTGTCTCATCAAATCGTATATTCCAACTTCTAGAGGCTTGCTTGAGTCTAAAATGGATCGTTTAAGATTGCATGCTTTATTATGATCATCCTTAGATGCAAACCCCTTAGGTTGTGTCATATAGACTTCCTCTACGAGGTTCCCATTAAGGAAACTGTTTTGACATCCATCTGCCAAATCTCATAATCAAAGTGTGCAGCTAGTGCTAGTAAAATTCGAATGGACTTTATCATTGCAATAGGCGAGAAGGTTTCGTCATAGTCAATTCCTTGGATTTGTCTATAACCTTTCGCCACAAACCTAGCCTTATAGGTTTGGATGTTGCCTTCTCCATCAGTTTTATGCTTGTAAATCCACTTGCAGCCTATGGTTTTATCCATTCAGGTGCATCCACCAAGTCCCAAACTTGATTCTGATACATAGAGTCTATTTCAGATTTCATGGCCTCAAGCCACTTGACTGAATCAATGTCACGCATTGCTTCGTCATAACTGATGGGATTGTCATTACAATGACCTGATCATGTTCCTCATCAATATGGAAACCATATCTTTCAGGCTCATATCTTTCCCTACTAGACCTTCTAAGTTCATAACCTTGTGGTTGTTCCGTCACAGCCCTTTTGAGTGGCCTGGGGTTTAGTTCTATGTTAGTTTGTTCTTCTCGTACCTCATCGAGGTCAAGTCTACTCCCACTATATTTCTTGAGAAGGAATTCATTCTCTAGAAATTTTGCATTTCGTGAGATAAATGTTCTTTGTTCATTTGGGACGTAGAACACGTATGCTTTTGAGTTCAAGGCATATCCTACAAACTTACATTTAATTGCCCTATCATCCAATTTGTTAGTTTGTGTGAGCTTAACATATGCGTCACATCCCCAAACTCTTAGATAACTAAGACTAGGGCGTTTCCCAGACCATAACTCATATGGTGTTTGACTAACAGTCTTGGAAGGAACTTGGTTTAGTAGTAGTGTTGCAGTTTCTAAAGCAAGACCCCAAAATGAAATAGGTAGATCTGTGCGGGCATCATTGATCGGACCATATCTAATAATGTCCGATTTCTCCTTTCGGAGACCCCATTATGCTGTGGAGTTCTCGGAGGAGTCCACTGGGAAACAATGTCATTTTCTCTCAAGTAATCTTGAAATTCGTTGCTTAAGTATTCACCACCTCGGTCAGACCTTAGTGACTTAATACTTTTATTAAGCTGGTTTCTACTTCAGCTTTGAAGTCTTTGAATTTCTCAAAGGCTTCAGATTTGTACGGCATAAGGTACACATACCCATATCGCGAGTGATCATCGATAAAGGTAATGAAGTAGGAGAATCCACCTCTAGCGGTGACTGACATTGGTCTGCATACATCAGAGTGTATGAGTTCTAATGTCTCCGCTGCACGCTGTCATTTACCTTAGAAGGGTAATTTGGTCATTTTACCAAGTAAACAAGACTCACATGTTCCATAAGGTTCATATTTGAAGGGTCTGAAATACCCATCCTTATGTAACTTAGTTAATCTTGTTTCATTGATATGACCTAAGCGACTGTGCCATAGAAGTGATTCATTGAGATTATTCGAGTTAACGATGTATATATTAGAGGTTGAACATTCTTTGTTAGTTTGTAAGACATAGATACCATTATTCAAAATACCATCTCCATAATTTATTTCATTGAAATAAATAGAACATTCATTACAACTTATTAGGCATGAAAAGCCTTTATTACATAAAGAAGAAATTGAAATGATGTTCTTTACTAGAGAAGGCACATAAACACAATCTTCTAAGTCTAAAACTAAACCATTCGGAAAAACTAATGAATAAGTCCCCACGCACAATGCAGCCAATTTTGCTTCATTACCCATGCGTAAGTCAATCTCCCCATGACGGAGTCTCCTACTGTTTCTCAGGCCCTGCACATTGTTACACAAGTGAGTCCCACAACCGGTGTCAAGTACCCAAGTAGAAGGTTCGGAGTTTTGAGAATATAGTTCAATCATATACAACATACTTGAAGCATTGGGCTTCTTGGCCTCTTGGGCTTCCCTAGCTTCCTTGGCTTTCAAAGATCTGCAGTCTTTCTTCCAATGACCATTCTTTCCACAAAAGAAACATTTCCCCTTTCCTTTTTTCTTCTACACCTTACCATTGGGCTTTAGGTGATCTGGAGCCTTGGCCTTGCCATTATTTTTCTTTGGGCCTCGTGGCTTCAGGTCCGTACCCGTAAGCATGACATAGGTTTTAATCTCCGGTTTCAAGTCATTCTCTGCTTGCTTTATCAGATTGTGCAATTCTGCTAAAGTAGCTTCTTTATTAGACATATGAAACTGCATAATAAAGTTAGAGAAGTCTTTTGGTAAGGAGTGAAGAATTAGATCGTGACCTATCTCATGATCCATGACGAACCCGAGGTTGGCCAATTTTTCAATGTGGCCAATCATCTTAAGCACATGTCCACTAATAGATCATTCCTTATACCTTGTTTGGAATAAGGCACATGACACTTGGAATTTCACGGTATGAATGAAAGTTGCATACAACTCCTTCAAGTGAAAGATGATGGTTTGAGCATCCATATCTTCGTGAGCTTTCTGAAGTTCGTCCGACATAGAGCCAAGCATTATGAAAACTGCTTGCTCATCATCATCGACGTGTTTATTCCAAGCATCAAATGTATTTTGGTCAGCATCTTCTGCGGGTTTAAGGGGAAATGGTCTTTCAAGAACCTTTTCTTGTCGTAAGACAATTTTAAGGTTTCTAAACCAGTCATTGTAGTTGTCCTCTTTGAGCTTATGCTCATCAAAGATGGAACGAAGTGATAATCTGTTTGCCATTTGAATGTTTGTGAAATATTTTAACCCACATATTAAGAGAGAATGTTAAAATTAGGAATATGTTTTCATTAATGTTTCATAATAACATGGGCTTTTAATATTATGAAGTTGCTCCCACTTAATTGTTTTAAAATTTTAAGCAAATCGCATCAACCCCAATAAGATGGATTTCTTGTGGGAAAATATCCCATTATCATCATTTCATAACTCCGACTAGGGCCGGTCATTATAAAATACGATAATTAGCTAGGTTCCCAACCAATTTATGATATAAATCACAATACCTTGATCATTGGGTTGGGCAATCAAACATGCCATAACTTATGCTAGTCCTTGTGGACACCCAATCTTTGCCACTGAGTTATAAGACCACGCCTAAGGGTCGCTGCATCTTATGACTCAGAAAAGTCAAACCATTGTCAATAGTACGATTTGGAGACAAATTGGTATTGGTCAGTCTGGTAAAGCCTAGTCCTGCCAATACGGTTTAAGCCCATTGGGTCTATACTTTACAATTAGAGGTAAATTTTAGACTTAAATTATTATTGAGGATTTTAGCAAGTTTAAGTGAATAACTGTCAAATGGATTCCTCCATTGAAAATTCCCCAGAGGGAGGGTGGAGCGAACACTCTTAAATACCCTTACCTCTTAGGCTCTTATTGCCTTGGTGACAGGAATAAACAATAGATCCTCCAAATTAGTCCAACACTTTAAATATGCTTTAAGGTAAGCTTTGAGTAAATGATTATCTAGATGTCTTCACAGCTTTTTCTTTTGGCTATAAAAAGATAGTGAGTGAAGGAAGACACCAAATCATTATCTAACTCTAGTAATACATTTGGTTAAATTAACTTTAGTTTGGAAAGTTTTATTAACGCCTTAGTCCCACCCCACTTGTATCTTTTATAATGTCTTTTATTATAAACAAGTGATTTATATTTATTAGCCTTAAAGGTAATAAATCTCTAAGTTCATCACGAAATAATTACTTAGCTAAGGGATAAGCAATACACTCTCTATTTCCTTAGAAGTCTCTAGATGCTTGCACCCTAAAATAATCATGCCAATTCTAATCATAGATAGAATCATCAAGCATATGAGTTTTAATATGTTGGAATTATTTTAGGCATTAAATAACTTTGATTAATATTTAATTATGATATTGCATTTCATTTTATTCAAATAAATTTACTATTAACATTTTTTACAGATGCGTGAATTTCAAATGTAATTTCACAATTCAAATCTTAACCAAATCATGCAAAACTTGTTCCTAAAATTAAGTTCAGGGTGTTATCTTTCCAACGAGCTTTTACACACCCAATTTTGAGTTCAAATGAGAAAGAACTAATCAAAACAAAAACGGCGCGCTGATACCACTGTTGGGAAGCGACGCGAGTGCGCATCGGAAAATTTAATAAATCAAATTATGATGCCGCTATCCCTTTGCCCAAGACCCATTTGTTTTTATTATTCTACAAGCCTAGGCATGTTACTATATATCTAAGCAGAAAAACTCATAAAACATGCAAAGAACATAAACCTAAACATGCTAACTATCATAAGAACTCTAATTAAAATAAAGAAAGAAAAAGACTTACTTGAACCGAAGACTCCTCCAGTCCTCCCTCCAATCTACAAGCTTTTCTCGAACTCAGCAAGCTCTTCCACGTTCCAAAGAGCCACCCAAGTGTGTGCCTCCAAAGATGCACACACCAAAGCCAAAACTCAACGGCAAGACTACGCCTTGAGTGCACATGTATTTTGCCCTTGGTGCTAGCCTAGGCAAATACCTCAAAACTTTTAACTCGAGTTTCTCTAGTCAATTAGACTTAAGGATCCTCAAAATCAGTGGCTTACTCTAAATTTTAGAGTTGCTCACTTATATAAACCCAAGATATAAAAGGTTTGGTGCAAAAAATTGTAAGATTCTTTGGGTTTATATAGGTGCTCCAAAGACAACAAAATTAATTAAGAATATGATGTGGGATAATAAAGCTAATTAATCTTAGCCATTGGATCTTAATTTAGTGGTTTAATGAGATTATAAAACCCTAATAAGAGTTTGGGCCGAATTGGAATTCAAAACAAATAACAAATAATAAAAAAAATTACTATTTATGTTACTATTCACGTTTTTTTTATTTATTTATTCCAATTCCCAAAGTGCCCCTATCGTCATTCACCAATCCCTAAGCCACTATGGAACCTCATAAATGATCTGTTCAATAATTAAACACATTGAACAATTTATGAACAATTCCTACAACAATCATATATGCTGTTAAATTTGTACTGTGCACTGTAACCATTGATTTCGACTTTGTTGTGTGTGACCTTTTGGGTTCCCCTCAAGTTGGACATGAAATGAATCGTGATAATTTAATCGAACATAAATTATCCTCCGATCAGATGGTCGTTCGATTTCAATGACCAAGGTTGACATCTAGCAACATGCCAAGGCCCCCAAATGAGAAGGAAAGATATATACCCATTCTGCATGCGATTTACATATGATACGGTCCCTCGCCTCACTGTATCCCCACCATTTGACCTAGGGTATGGAAAATGTCTACCCATATAGTCAAAAGGTATGATGTTGATAGTGTCATGAATCGTGCTAACCCAAGAATCTCACATGATTCTTCTATTGCGGCCACAGTCTCAAGCACTGATCACACATATCAACCCGCGAACTGGAATACTACTCTTATAAGAAAATTTTATCCGAGAGAGTGGCGATTCTCTGTTGTATCTTTACAAACTTCATGTGTTTCAACAAATGACCCAATCATACCCTTATGACCGGATCTTTTGAACCGGGGAAGGAGAATGTCAAAGTTTTTTGATCCACACATAAGATTGTAAAGACCTCAAGTCTAGTCATACAATCGATACATGAAAGTTCTCACAGACACATGGGACAAACACTCCATGTGAAAAATTTCGGCGGTCAGTTCGATGGACACGAGCAACTCATGCATCCATATGATACACCAAGCGGACAGATCGCCGCTAGTAGCCTATGAGATCGGCTACCCCACTTAAGGGCGGATCATATCATCATGCTAGTCTATCTGCTTTGTGAACACCCAGATTATTCATAAAACAATGACTAAGAATGTTTAAGAGTAACGATTCTCATATGGCGTGGAAGCCATCATCTTATTACTCCAAGGGCTTTATTACAATGTTTGATGATTCATATAAGTTATGTAAGACACATATAATAAATATTGTCATTTTATTAATTAATGAAAATATTACAAATACATGTATATATAGCCCATCCACAAGTTGGGTATAGGGCATATCCCTAACAGTAGCTTGGAAAAAGTAATGTTCTGTGTGGACAACAAGCAAATATGTGACCACCGTGCATATGCATCAATCAAAACCATAAAATAACGGAAAGGTCCACTTAGTGGATGTATTGGTCCACAAATATCTCCTTGAATCCTTTGTTAGAATGATGGGGATTCAAAGGCAATCTTAGATGGAGATGGACGTATCACAAGTTTTCCTTGTGAGCAAGTGGTGCAATTGATCTCATCTGTCAATAGAATCTTCTGGTTCCTTAATTTATGCCCATTATAATTTTCAATTATTCTACGCATCATCGTAGCTCCTGGATGACCAAGACGATTATGCCATAACATAAACATCTTTGGATTATTGAACTTATGGTTCATCACTACATGACTTTCTATTGAATTTATGATTGTATAATAAAATCTAGATGAGAAAGCTGAAAGTTTTTCCAATATATATTTCTTACTTGAGATATTTTTGGTAATACATATATACTCTATATTGTTTTCATCTAAAGTTTCAATATGATACCCATTTTTGCAAATATCCTTGAAACTTAGCAGATTTCTACTGACCTGCCTGAATATAGAGCATTTTCAATGCATCATTTTGTTCCACTTGCTAATAAGATTATGGCTCTTCCAGAGCCTTCAATTAGGTCTATAGGCACAGATATAGTGTTTACCTTTCCTTCACGTAATTTTACGTCCAATAAGTATTTTCTATCTCTAAGGATAAATATGTGGTTGCACTATCAGCCAAGCATTCATCACCACATTTATTTTCCAAAACATATAATTTATTTGTAGGATCCATATCCTTGTAAACAAAGTTCATGTTAGACATCAAATAAAAGATATTTAAATAAAGTACATCTGATGTGATAAAAAATATTCCAATAAAACTTTAATAAAATGCTAAATAGAATTTAATATTTTCTAGATCCTAAACCATTTATAAAAAAATAAAATTTAAAGTTTAATCACAATGGAAATTTCCATCGCCAATCAGGTGATCAATCCTTCCCTCTGGGTCATTAAAGAAATCGGAGAATTAAGATGAGTGAGATCTACTGGATCCGAGTCATCGATAAAGTTAGCTTCAATCTCATTTCCTTTCATTTTCTTGGATGCTTGGTATAAATCTACTAAATCATAGCCTTTGACTTATCCTGCAGGGACGTTTGATTTTCTTAGCTTATGGTGTTTTCCAGGCCCATAGCTCGTAGGTGTATTTTGGCATCCAAAACCCATGAGAGATAGTTTCTTTCGGAAACTTCGAATGCGGGAATTTGTATGTTTATGAGTTTTGACATATTCAAGGTTCTTTTAAAAGGTATAGAAAGAAATATAAGTGTCATAATTATACAGAACTAATTGCAAGGTAAAAGGTGATGGAGTTGGTGCTTGGAGTGCCAATCCGATTTGTATATTTTATTATTTATTAATAAAATAACTATATTTTTCATTTCATACTTTATAATGGTATTGTCATTATGCGTATTAAATTGATGTATAGATATACTAAGAATGACATCGACCTTAAAATAGTTTTGACACTAGGTGTAAACTATTCTTAAAGTAAATATTCATAGTCGTTGGTTTTGGAATACGGTCGAATTCCTATAACCCAGAAGACTAACATATGTCGTCTATTGGAATTGGAGTTCCAATGGTTTAACCCGATGTACCATGAGTTTTGGAAACTCGTACAGACATATGGGTATTCGTTGAAGCGAATACTGAATGACTCATAGATGATTCCTAATAGTTGGAAGTACACACCACCGTCAATAGGAATCTCCTTGAGTCGAGTATCATATGTAATCCTTTGACTATATGATAACATTGATTTTGTGTGAGATCCTCTACACTTTGATGCCATGTATTTCAAAGACCTTTCATGGTCTGACCTCTAGATGTTCGTTAGGTGTGGACCGATGCACTCAGTAATCAAGTGCGAAGCAAGATAAGATTCGCCAGCCCGTATGTGTACCATAAGGGGTTTATGTATCCATGTAAGTAAGGTCACGATTCTTAAAGACTTTGGCCAAAGCCGATCACCTAGGGTGGATCACATCAGTTGTAAGGAATCGTGGACATGTTGATATGAGATGTGCGTCTTGGAAACTTGACGGTGTATTCTATGTTTCCTAAGTACAACTCGGATTGCCTACGACGGAGGGATTGTTAAACATATGTGTGATGGAGTTGGTGCTTGGAGTGCCAATCCGATTTGTACATTTTATTAATTATTAATAAAATAACTATATTTTTCATTTCATACCTTATTAATGATATTGTCATTATGCGTATTAGATTGATGTATAGATATGCTAAAAATGACATCGACCTTAGAATAGTTTTAACAATGGGTGTAAACTTTTCTTAAAGTAAATATTCATAGTCGTTGGTTTTGGAATACGGCCGAATTCCTATAACCTAGAAGACTAGTGATCAGCATAATCACAAGCGTATAACGCAAGCGCACATATCGTTCAAGTAGTATAAATGTATCGATCCCACGAGGAATTAATACTTAAGCTATTAATTTATGAAGCCAAATGTTTACGAGTATCTAATAGATTGGTTGTTTGATTGGATGATGACTTTAAACTTAAAACAAGTAAATTATACAACGCGAAAGTAAATTAAAGGAAAATTCAATATTAAGAAACTATCTAAGGTTGTGAATCCTTCCAATATATTTTAAAGATGAAGTGATTATATCATGTTTGTGTAATATATTGGTTTACTAACCTGGAACACAAAATTATGCAAAAGCCTTTATCGATGGTCAGAAGCAAAAACCCAGTGTAACCCAATTAATCATATGTCTATGTCAACCAAGTTACCTGAATTTATTAAGATTAAGTTCCAATTGTGGCTACCTCCTCCCGACATGTATATGTCTATCCTGTAAGGAAATCTATTAAAGGGTTATCTATCCTCAAGGAAGATCGTGGGCTATTAAGTCTAAGGCTGAAACCTAAAATTCATTTGTCAAGTTTATTTTAAGTTTACCACATCAATCTTATTAATGGCCAGTTGACACTAAACATTAAGCTTAAGACTTAAGACTTAATAAATAAACCTTTATATTACCCAAACTATAAAATAACCCCTTATAAACCGGTGATATTGGAATTTATCAGAACCCAGATAACGGGTTTAGTTACCACACATATCTAAGGCTAGTAAAAGCTTAAATAAAGTAAATTACATAAATTAAATGCTGAAAATTAAAAACGTAAATAAAATAATAAAGAAAGTGCTGGGTTTAGAGGATCCATTTTTATTACTATTATTTTAGATATCTCTCTTATTATAATATATTAACTTTGCGTGAAATTACCAACCGACCATATAGGCGGTATCCTGATTAAGTCAAATTTATAATTAATTCCAACCGACCATACAGGCGGTATCCAGTTTAGTCAGGTTAAAATCAATTTTATTAAGTCCAACCGACCATAAAAGCGGTATCCCATTAAGTCAGGTTTTAAATAGTTTATATATTTTAATTAAGGGAGATTAATCTAAATATTAGTAACATAAAAATCTTTAAAATAAAATTAAACTAAGCCACTTTCGTAGGGATCACAGTTGCATTTAGCATATGCAACAAGCCTTTAAACCCCTAAGTGTCCCTAGGGGACGGGTTGCAGTCTCGTGAGGGATTACAGTGACGATACCCACAAACGTCAGTCTAATGCACACAAAAGCAAAAAGAAAAGAAAAAAGAGAATAAACAAGTTAGTGACTAAACAAGTGAAACTTCTTATCCAAGTTAAAAGTTGCTTTCTTTCTTTCTAAATTAACAAATAAGTAAATTCTCCGATTATTTTTACCATTCTCCATATACACAACCAATAAAGTATTAATCAACTCATTGTGCCCACAATAGTTATAAGTGTAGTTGAAAAGAGAGTAATATTTTTGTCCTAAAGTTATATCAGACTTCACACCTCTTTTAGCAATGGAATATTTTTTTTCTGAATTTTTTTTGCGAAAAGTAAATAAACCAACATCTTCAATCTATGTAGCGAGCTTTGGGCCAGTGACTCCCAAACCAGTTGGCTTTAGGGCACTAGGTGTTAAGACATCCCTACAGACTTAATTACTCAGATTTCATATGTCTCTTTTTATTTTTATAATATCTTTGATCCATGTAGCGAGCTTTGGCCAGTGACTCCCAAGCCAGTTGGCTTTATGGGCACTAAGTGTTAAAACACCCCTAATGACTTAATTACTCCGATCTCAGATATATATATTTTTATTCCATCGATTTTTTAGATGTTTCCTCCAATTAAACTAAAGCACTGAATATTACAAACTTTTCAATTACAACTCATGTCCGTATGTTACCATGTATATTGATAATACCTGTCAACTGAGCATATGAAGATCCATTTTAGTCAATTTTATGAAGAATTGACAAATTAAATAATTCGAAAGGAAATAAACAAAAGTTAACTTGTTACGAAATATGTTGAGATACGTCTCAGGAGTGGAAATTCCTTACACAACTATCTCACACCAATTTCACCAGATTAGTCAAATTAAAAACAAAAAAACACAATATTTTTTTAATTTTTGTAAAATTTTTTTATTTTTATTTTTATTTTTATTTTTTGAAAATTTTAGACTAAAATCAAATAAAAATAACACAATAAAAACAAGATACTAGTCAACTATTCCCCTCCTCCAAACCTAAATGAGACATTGTCCCCAATGTCTTAAAAATTAGAAGAAGAGTTTAGAAAACAGTACCTGGTTAGCTGAAATTCTACATCTAAAATGAAAATTACAGGTTAAGATCCATATTTATCCGACGTTTTTTACCACGATCATTATCGAACCAGATTATCTTGGAAAGGATATGGTCAATTTATGGTTCAATGGTTAAGAGTTGATCAATTAAATCTTGGGCAGTTCTGACAGTGAAGATGATTTCTTTTACAGGTTTTGACACGAATCCATTTCTCCGGGCATCATCAAGAAATACACAAAGACAATCATAAAATCCGTCAGCGTTGAACAGTCCAAGTGGTTTCTGGTGTATGTTCAAGTTCGCCCAAGATAGTATTGTAAAAATTTCCTCCATCATGCCCAAGCCACCTGGCAAAGCAATAAAAACATCAACATGGTTAATCATTTCCACCAGTCGTTCAGACATACCTGGCACGATCAGTTCCTCTCCGTTTGATGGTCCTATAAGATTTGCCTCTGCCAAGGGTTTTGGGATGATTCCCAGAACTTGACTACTTCCTTCCTGTACAGCCCTTGAAACGATCCCTATTAGTCCAAGATTGCCACCGCCATATACTAAGTGCATATTTCTTTCAGCTATGACTCGACCCAATTCATGTGCTGCCTCAACGAACTCTGGCTTATAACCAACACTGATACTTCAAAACACACAGATATTTACAACTTGTCTTCTTGAAGTGGCTTCCATTTTTTTTTTTTTTATTACTCAGCTCTGGATGTCTTCAAGAGTGCAATGATGAGCTCAATTTATAACACCTGAAAAAGGTGAGTAATAATAGCAATAGTTTATGCGAAATGACAATTATTAGTTAAACATTGAAATATATCGTGAAAGTCAAAAAGTCTGGATCCTGTCGGAGAAAATAAAAGAAAATAATAAAACAAATCACAATTATTAGTTAAAGACAAAAAGAAAATAATATTTACAGAAAGTAACAGCTTGAATGACGTCTATGCATCAGGGACAAGCTACACATCTAATTTTCTTATAAATTGGCAAACAGGGTCTTTTAGAATCAGATTCCCAAGACTGAATTGTTGTGAATTGCATAATGCAAATATCCACTGGAATGTGTCTCAAGATTCAATGATATGTCATCCAAAGACTCATTACTCAAGCCATCCCTAATGAATTTAATTTTATCTTCACGATTATCTGACACCATTCCTAAAGAACGACAATGAGTATTACATGTTATGCGTGCACATTTATAGAAAACACCCATTCTTTTAGCTTTTCTCTTTTTAGCATAGGTGCTTCTTCCTAAACCAGGCAAATATGAAACAAAAGAGTCAGAGGACTCGCCTGCCAATTAGACCTGTGCTTCAATAATCCAATGAATGTCATTAGGAATACCTTTGATCATCAGCAGTCTCATTCGTTCCAAGCGAGCTTTGTAGACTTTCATCAGAGATTTTTGAGGGAGAGAATGAAATTTCTTGTGAAGATTTGCGAGAACTTCTTCCATCCTAAAATGTGACTTTACCTACACAAATTAAACACACCAAAATAAAACACACCAAATCTGAATATATACACAATTTGCATGGGTTGTCTCCATGCTAGCGCTAAGTTTAACGTCGTCAGTTAGACATGACTGCCCGAACATTAGGCTGGATCTGAAAGTGTGGCACTTTCCTTTTGTCGCTCAAATGATTCTCCCCAGTAGTGCTTGACACGCTGACTGTTAACTTTGAATGTTTCATTGGTGTTGGGATCAAGTAACTCAACAGCTCCATATGGTAAAACCTGAGTAATCACAAATGGTCATGACCACCTTGATTTCAGCTTTCCAGGGAAAGGTTTCAACCTTGAATTCTATAACAACACCTGCTGCCTTGGTTCCAATTGTCTGCGCACTATTTTTCGATCATGCAATTTCTTGGTATTTTCTTTGTATAATCTGGCATTTTCGTAAGCTTGTAGGCGAAATTCCTCCAATTTATTGAGTTGGTGGAGCTATTTCTCTCATGCTGCTTGTGGATCAAGATTTAACTTCTTTAGTGCCCAGTACGCTTTGTGTTCAAGTTCCACTGGCAGATGGAACGCTTTTCCAAACACCATTCGATATGGAGACATATCGATGGGTGTCTTGTAAGCTATCTGGTAGGCCCATAATACGTCATCCAATTTTTCAGACCAGTCATTTATTGTTGATCCAACGGTTCTCTCCAAGATTCTTTTGATCTCCCTGTTTGAAACTTCAACCTGTCCATTTGACTGTGGATGGTAAGCAGTGGCAACTTTATGTGTAACTCCGTATTTTGATAGGAGTGCATCAAAGTATCTGTTGCAGAAATGTGTGCCTCCATCACTGATAATCGCCCGAGGTGTTCCGAAGCGAGTGAAAATATTCTTTTAAATGAATTTTATCACCACTTTTGAATCATTAGATGGCAGTGTTATTGCTTCAACCTATTTGGAGACGAAGTCTACTGCAACTAATATGTACAGGTTTCCGAATGATGGAACAAAGGGTCTCATAAAATCAATCCCTCATACATCAAATATCTCCACTTCCAGAATGTTATACAGAGGTCCTTCATTTCTTCTCGAAATATTTCCCGTTCTCTGGCACCTGTCACATTGAAGAGCAAATAAGTAAGCATCTTTAAAAAGAGTGGGCCAGAACAAACCTGACTGTAGGACTTTGGCTGTAGTTTTATCCCCACTGAAGTTTCCGCCGTATGGTGATGAATGACAATATTGAAAGACACTATTGACCTCCTCATGTGGAACACAACATCTCAGTAATTGATCAGCACATCATTTGAACAGGTATCGCTCATTCATAACATAGTGCTTGACTTCTTTGAAGAACTTCTTTCGTTGTTGATGTGTCCATTCCAACGGCCATTTTCCCGATACTATGTAGTTTACATAGTCAGCATACCAAGGGTCATCCTATTGTTTCATGGCAAACAACTGTTCATCTGGAAAATTTTCTTTGATTGTCATTTCATTGCCAATTGTTTGTCCATTCTCAAGCCTTGATAAGTGATCTGCCACTTGGTTTTCTGTCCATTTCCTGTCTCGGATCTCTACGTCAAATTCTTGTTGTAGAAGCACCCAACGGATCAATCTTGGTTTGGCATCTTTCTTCGTGATCAGGTATTTGATTGCTGAATGATCTGTGTAGACCACCACTTTGGGACCCAGCAGATAGGAGCATAATTTATCAAAAAACGAACACAACTGCGAGCAACTCATTTTCAGTGGTTGTGTAGTTGAGTTGAGCTTCATTCAGAGTTCTGCTGGAGTAGTAAATGGTATGGAAAATTTTTGCTTTGCGTTGTCCCAAAACTGCACCTACAGTAAAATCACTAGCATCGCACATCACCTCAAATGGAAGAGTCAGTCTGGTGCTACTATGATGGGGGAAGAGATCAGCTTATGTTTCAAGATTTCAAAAGCTTTGTGGCATTCTTTGGTGAAGTTGAAAGGCACGTCTTTCTCCAGCAGGTTGCACAGAGGTTTAGCAATCTTGGAGAAGTCTTTGATAAATCTTCTGTAAAAGCCTGCATGTCCGAGAAAACTCTGAATCCCTTTAACAGATATTGGTGGAGGTATTTTTCAATTGTTTCAATCTTTGCTTTGTCTACCTCGATTCCCTTTTGTGAAATCTGATGTCCTAGGACAATGCCTTCATGCACCATAAAGTGGCATTTCTCCCAGTTAAGTACCAGGTTGGTATCTTCATATTTTTGTAACACCTTTTCCTGATTTTGCAAGCAGTGGTCGAAAGAATCTCCAAACACAGAGAAATCATCCATGAAAACCTCCATATTTTGTTCCAGCATGTATGATAAGATGGCCATCATGCAACGTTGAAATGTAGCAGGAGCATTACATAGTCTAAATGGCATCCTGCGGAAAGCAAAAGTATCATACGGACATGTAAAAATGGTCTTCTCCTGATCTTCTAGGGCGATGGCAATATGATTGTACCCCGAGTATCCATCCAGAAAATAATAGAACTCATGTCCCGCCAATCTGTCTAGTATCTGGTCAATGAATGACAACGAAAAATGATCTTTCCTTGTTGCTTTGTTCAGTTTCCTGTAGTCCATGCATACTCTTCATCCAGTCACCGTTATTGTTGGAATCAACTCATTCTTTTCATTTGTGACTACAGTAATTCCTCATTTCTTTGGCACACATTGCATAAGACTCACCCACGTGCTATCAGAGATGGGGTAAATGATGCCAACATCCAGCCATTTGATAATTTCTTTCTTCCTGACCTCCTTCATGATTAGATTTAGTCTTTGTTGATGCTCCACTGTGGGTTCTTACTCGTCGTTCATCAGAGTCTTATGCATGCAAAATGATGGACTAATGCCTCGAATGTCTGTTATAGTCCAGCCAATGGCTTTCTTGTGTTCTCGTAACACTCTCAGCAACTTAACTTCCTACTCCAATGTTAGCGAAGAAGAGATAATCACATGTAATTTAGATGAGTTTCCTAAGAATTCATACCTGAGATGGCTCGGAAGTAGCTTTAGCTCTAGCTGTGGTGGTTTTTCAATTGAGGGCTTGATTCGTTCCTTTTTCGGTAATTCCAAAATTTCCACTTGTGGTGTCGATTTGAAGCGAAATGGTTTGTCAAGATAGTTGATACATTCCAGAATTTCAGCATCTAGCTCGTTGTCAGTCATGTTGGTGATGCAAGCTCCAAGTTTATCCGTGGAAATTTGCATTGCATCAGTATCCTGGATGATACTATCTACAACATCAACTCTGAAACATTCCTCATTTTTTTCATAACTCGGCAATTTCATGGCTTTGAAAACATTGAAGGTAACTTCTTGGTCCTGCACCTTCATGGTTGGTTCTTCTTTTTGTACATTAATGACAGTTCGACCTGTAGCCAAGAATGGTCTCCCAAGAATTATAGGTACATCTTTGTCTTCTTCCATGTCAATTATAATGAAATCTGCTGGGAGAATGAGTTTTCGACTTTGACAAGCACATCTTCAACTACACCTCTCGGAAATACGAGTGTTCTATCAGCAAGTTGCAAAGAGACTGAGGTGGCATTGCTTCTCCCATCTGCAGTTTCCTGTAAATCGAAAAGGCATCAAATTAACACTGGCACCTAAATCACACAAAGCTTTACCAATGTAATGTTCTCTTATGGTGCACAGGACAATGAAACTGCCAGGATCTTTCAACTTTGGGGGAAGTTTCCTCTGAATGATGGCGCTGCATTTTTTTGTCAATGTTACTATCTCGTAATCTCCCAATCTCCGCTTTCGTGACAGAATGTCTTTCATGAATTTGACATAGCTGGGAATTTCTTCCAACGCTTCTACAAATGAAATGTTGATATGCAGTTTTTTGAAGACCTCCAAGAATCGAGCACACTGCTTGTCCAGTTTGTTTTTCTGAAGACATTGTGGAAAAGGTGGAGGTGGAGTGAATTTTTCTCGATCTTTTTCCTTTGCTTCTTTTTCCTCCATCTGTGGTACTGCTTCTTTTGGAACTTCCTCAATGGATGCCTTGATTCCAACATCTTTGTTGATTTCAGTACCGCTTTTCAAAGTAATGGCTTGACATTGATACTTCCCTCGGTTCCTTGGATTTGGTTCTGTGTTGCTAGGAAGGTTACCTGGCGGTCTGTAACTCTGAGCATTGGCCAGTTGTCCAATTTGATTTTCCAATGCCTTTATAGAAGCTAATTGGCTTTGAAACATAGCATCGTATGTTGCTTGTTTCTTTTTGAACATCTTTACAATCCATTCTTTTATATCTGGTTCTTTCTCATACTCATGGCCTTTGTTTTGTTATCGGAATCCATGTGGTGGATTGTTCTTTTGCCCTGAATTATTGCTCCATGCGAAATTGGGATGATTCCTCCACCATGGGTTGTAGGTGTTGGAATATGGATTGTTCCCATGTCTGTGGAAATTGTTGACATAATTCACCATTTCATAATGTTGGTTTGCTTCTGATTCTGGTGCTCCTCCAAATGGTGAACTTGTGGATCCAGCAATAACCTTCATGTTAAGAGTTTCCAGATTTTTGCAAATCAGATCCAGCTTGGCATTCACTGCTGTGTTGGCTCCAACTTCATAAATTCCTGCTATTCGTTGGATCATGCTCATTTCTGTTGGCCACAATGAATTTTTGTTGACCATTTCTTCAATTAAATCCCATGCCTGATCTGCTGCTTTTGCCATTAAATCTCCTCCAGCAGCAGCATCAACTGTGGTTCTCATTATTCCAGAAATTCCATTATATAAGGTTTGGACTTGTAGCCACTTTGCAATCTCATGGTGAAGATATTTCCAGAGCAAATCCTTGTACCTTTCCCAAGCTTCGCAGAGGGACTCTGATTCATGTTGTACAAATGATGTGATGCCATTCCTTAGCTTTGTAGTTCTGGCTGGTGGAAAATACTTTGCAAGAAATTTGGTAGCTAGAGTGTTCCAAGTTGTGATGGAACCTGCTGGTAGTGAATGTAGCCAAGCCTTAACTCTGTCTTTCAAGGAATATGGGAAAACACGCAGTCTCATTGCTACTTCAGCCGCTCAGTTGTAATTGAAAGTGCCGCAAACTTCCAGGAAGTTGCTGATGTGGGCATTAGGATCTTCAATTGCACTCCCCCCAAACTGAATTGATTGTTGTATCATCTGAATGCATGTTTTGATGTCACAAGTATTTACTGGTAAGGGAGGAAGTACAATACATGAAATGAAGCCGTCAACCACCAGAATAGTTCTATCTCGAATGGGATTTGGTGGTGCAACTTCGAAAGGTTCAGGTTCTATATTGATTAGTGCTTCTTGGCCTTCACGCCTTTCATTCTCAACTGTCTGATAGTTCTTTCAATTTCTAGGTCAAGCGGTCAGATTTCAAAGCTTCTGGTTCGTCTCATGTAGTGTTTGAGAACCTGAAACACAAGAAAACAAAAACAATAAGTAAAAAGAAATTAGATACAAGTAATGGTATCTAACCCCAAAACTAATAGTGAAAGATAAATAAGTCCCCGGCAACGGCGTAAAAAACTTGACCGGTGTAATCACACGTGTATAACGCAAGTGCACAGATCGTTCAAGTAGTATAAATGTATCGATCCCACAAGGACTCAATACCTAAGCTATTAATTTATGAAGCCAAATGTTTACGAGTATCTAATAGATTGGTTGTTTGATTGGATGGTGACTTTAAACCTAAAATAAGTAAATTAAACAGCGCGAAAGTAAATTAAAGGAAAATTCAATATTAATAAACTATCTAGGGTTGTGAATCCTTCCAATATCTTTTAAAGATGAAGTGGTTATTTCATGTTTGTATAATATATTGATTTACTAACCTGGAACACGAAATTATGCAAAGCCTCTGTCAATGGTCAGATGCAAATACCCAGTGTAATCAAATTAATCATATGTCTATGTCAACCAAGTTACCTCAATTCATTAAGAATAAGTTCCAATTGTGGCTACCCCCGCCCGACAAGTATATGTATATCCTGTAAGGAAATCTATTAAAGAGTTATCTATCTTCAAGGAAGATCGTGGGCTATAAGTCTAAGGCTAAAACCTAAAATTTATTTGTCAAGTTTTTTTTAAGTTTACCACATCAATCTTATTAATGGCCAGTTAACAAGAAGCATTAAGCTTAAGACTTAATAAATAAACCCTTATATTACCCAAACTATAAAATAACCCCTTATAAACTGGTGATATTGGAATTCATCACAACCCCAGATAACGAGTTTAGTTACCACACATATCTAAGGCTAGTAAAAGCTTAAATAAAGTAAATGACATAAATTAAATGCTGAAAATTAAAAACGTAAATAAAATAATAAAGAAAGTGCTGGGATTAGAGGATCCACTTTTATTACTACTATTTTAGATATCTCCCTTATTATAATATATTAACTTTGCGTGAAATTACCAACCGACCAAATAGGCGGTATCCTGATTAAGTCAAATTTATAATTATTCCAACCGACCATACATGCGGTATCCAGTTTAGTTAGGTTAAAATCAATTTTATTAAGTCCAACGACCATAAAGGCGGTATCCCATTAAGTCAGGTTTTAAATAGTCTATATATTTTAATTAAAGGAGATTAATATAAATATTAGTAATAAAAGCTTACCTTTCACCCCAACAGAAGAGAGTTACCTACTCACGCTGAATAGTAAAAGACCAAAAGTAAAGAAAAGAAAGTGCTATTGCGAAAAGTAAATAAAATTAATTACAGAAAGCTGTAAATAAACAAACAAGATACAATCTTCTTAGTATTCTTAAGGAATTCCTTAGAAGAAAGTATGAGTTTACAAATGAAATTCGGCCTCAATTTATAGGGAAATTTTGTGCCTCCACGTTGCGATGCGCCGTTGATGTTGGACGCGTGGCACGGGCTTCGCGGAGATGGTGACACGTGGCATCGGTAGAATTATTAGCTGAATTATTGGCTTGGCACGCGATGCGTAAGGTTATGCACGTTACGACACTGACATCAGCATGACGCAAGTAATGATGCATTTTCAATGATGAGTGTCGGCATCATGTGATAGTGACACGTGTCCAGCGCACATTAGTAGATTTACTGTGATGTTGACATGTGGCAGGCGCATGTTAGCAATGGCACATGATAGCAAAACTTCTCTGATTGTGACACGTGTCCGGCGTATGTCAGCAGTCTCCAGCGCACGTTAGCAGACAGCGCATTTTAGCAAATAGCGCATTTTAGCAGGAAATTTACATTTTTGCCCTTTTTATCTGTTTTCCGCTGTTTTGGCCCCGAATTGATTCCAAAGAGTCCTGTTATTTCATTTATCTATAAAATACCACTAAACACATCAAAATATTCACAAAACTCAAGAAACTATACAAAATATTAAGTCAAGGGAGTGGGAAATAGTGATCTATTTACCACTCATCAACTAGCACATGTCGTATATTGGAATTGGAGTTCCAATGGTTTAACACGATGTACCATGAGTTTTGGAAACTCGTATAGACATATGGGTATTTGTTAGAGCGAATACTAAATGACTCATAGGTGATTCCTAATAGTTGGAAGTACACACCACCGTCAATAGGAATTTCCTCGAGTCGAGTAGCATATGTAATCCTTTGACTATAGGATAACATTGATTTTGTGTGAGATCCTCCACACTTTGATGCCATGTATGTCAGAAACCTTTCATTGTCAGGCCTCTAAATGTTTGTCGGGTATAGACCGATGCACTCAGTAATAAAGTGCGAAGTAAGATAGTATCTGTCGGCCAGTATGTGTACTATAAGGGGTTTAGGTATTCATGTGAGTAAGTCGTGATTCTTAAGACTTTGGCCAAAGCTGATCACCTAGGGTGGATCGCATCAGTTGTAAGGAATCGTGGACAAGTCGACATGAGATGTGCGCCTCATAAACTTGACGGTATATTCTATGTTTCCTAAGAACAACTCGGATAGCCTACGACGGAGGGATTTTTAAACATATGTCATGACCTCGACTTGTATAGTTCAGAAAGGTCGTTCGTGTTCTTCGCGAATGCAGAAGTGGCCGAATTACGTACATATTAGCTAGGCTTATATGAAGAATGTGTCTGAACTTAGAGAGTCTCAATATGAAGTGTACTTGTTGAGCACTTGGGTAGCCGATTATGTTTTATAAAAGATAATATTCGATATTATAATTATCAACTAAGATAATCAAGTGCTATTGGATAACATTGATTATTTACTTTGACCTAATTAGATTAATTGGATTAATTCAATAATTACACAATGGCTTAATTGTAAAATCATAATTATCTCTACCATTTGAGGATATTATGGTAATTCTAAGTATGTAATAATATCTGGTTTTGGCTTGATTTAATTGGATTAAATCAAAGTGGCAAACATTGAACTAATCCATTTCCTAATCCTTGGCTTAATTTAATTGGATTAAATTAAAGTGAGAGACAATGGAGATTAGTCACACCTAATTATACATATTTGGACAAATTAGATTAAGCCAACTTAAAAGTTGATTACAACTTTTATTTATTAAAAATTGCCTAAGTTTTGCTATAAATAGCACGCTTTAGGAATGTTTTAATTACAAGTACAAATATAAGCAAATTCTTGAGAGATTAGCCTAAGATAGAGAAGTGTTTAGAGAAGCTTGTGAGGGCTCTACAACATTTCATCTAGGAGAAATCAAGATTGGATCTTGAAGTGAAGCTTGGAAGCATTGGAAATAAGATTGGATCTTGAAGTCAAGCTTGCACACCTTGGAAGTTCTCCAACAATTTCAACAAATGAGAAGTAGATTGGATCTTGCATCAAGCTTACTAGGTAATGTTTGATCTTCTTCTAAGCTATGTTTATTTGTGTATTAGGTGCATGATCACATAGCTTAATGTTGAATAAGGCTAATCAATTGTGGTAGGATACTTTAGAAGTATAAACACAACATGCTTGTAATTAGGTCAAAGATGTTTATGTTGGACATGAAATAATTAATAAGAGTTTGGAACTCTAGATTAAAGCTTAGAGCTATGGCTACCATTCTAGAATCACTTGACCACCTTTGGGTGACCTAGAATTGTTCACGAGATATTTCTTATTGGGATTCTAATTTGGTTTGTGTATTGGATTCAAAATTTACGCAATTGCGTAATTGGAATAAATTTTTTTTTTTTGTAAAAATATTTGATATTTTGAAAAACTTGATTTTTATTCTATAACATGTGTTAATGTTGGTTTTGAAATTAAAAATTAATTTTGGGTGTTTTTAAAGTGTTTAGGGAGAATCGGAAGTGATTAGGGTAAAATACCTTAAATGCTTCAGCTCACTGGAATGTGAGCTGAAGCTTTGAATACAAAAACAATGAAAAAAAAGGTGAATTGATGATGTGTGTGCGCGCGCGCACTGTAGTGCGCCCGTACGCGCACTACGCGCTGCAATTTTGTTTTGCTTCGTTTTTGAGTTTCCGGAATCTGATTCAGTCCCGGTTTTTTCCTACACACACGTAATGGAATATAGTATTTCATTAAATAATTTAAAATTACAACCATACTTAATATCCATGGGTTAGACCCATTTATGTTGCCCGGGGTACCGATCCGACCCTAGGGGTTCCATAACTGCCCTAACAATGTGATGACCTCGACTTGTATAGTTCAGAAAGGTCGTTTATGTTCTTCGCGAATTCGGAGGTGGCCGAATTTTATACATATTGGTTAGGCTTATATGACGAACATGTCTGAACTTAGAGAGTTCTAATATGAAGTGTACTCGTTGAACATTTGGGTAGCCGATTATTTTTTATAAAAGATAATATTCGATATTATAATTATCAACTAAGATAATCAAGTGTTATTGGATAACATTCATTATTTACTTTGACCTAATTGAATTAATTGGATTAATTCAATAATTACACAATGGCTTAATTGTAAAATCATAATTATCTCTACCATTTGAGGATATTATGGTAATTGTAAGTATGTAATAATAGGTGGTTTTGGCATGATTTAATTGGATTAAATTAAGGTGGCAAATATTTAACTAATCAATTTCCTAATCCTTGACTTGATTTAATTGGATTAAATTAAAGTGGGAGACAATGGAGATTAGTCACACCTAATTATATACATTTGGATAAATTATATTAAGTTCACTTAAAAGTTGATTACAACTTTTATTAATTAAAAATTGTCAAAGTTTTGCTATAAATAGAAAGGTTTAGGAAAATTTTAATTACAAGTACAAATACAAGCATAAGCAAATTCTTGAGAGATTAGCCTAAGTTAGAGAAGTGTTTAGAGAAGCTTGTGAGGTCTCTTCAACATTTCATCTAGGAGAAATCAAGATTGGATCTTGAAGTGAAGCTTGGAAATATTGGAAACAAGATTGGATCTTGAAGTCAAACTTGCACACCTTGGAGGTTCTCCAACAATTTCAACAAAGGAGAAATAGATTGGATCTTGCATTAAGCTTACTAGGTAATGTTTGATATTCTCCTAAGCTATGTTTATTTGTGTATTAGATGCATGATCATATAGCTTAATGTTGAATAAGGCTAATCAATTGTGTTATGATACTTTAGAAGTATAAACACAACATACTTGTAATTAGGTCAAAGATGTTCATGTTGGACATGAAATAATTAATAAGAGTTTGGAACTCTAGATTAAAGCTTAGAGCTATGGTTACCATTCTAGAATCACTTGACCACCTTTGGGTGACCTAGAATTGTTCACGAGATATTTCTTATTGGGATTCTAATTTGGTTTGTGTATTGGATTCAAAATTTACGCAATTGCGTATTTGGAATAAATTTATTTTTTGTAAAAATATTTGATATTTTGAAAAACTTAATTTTTATTCTATAACATGTGTTAATGTTGGTTTTGAAATTAAAAATTAATTTTGGGTGTTTTTGAAGTGTTTAGGAAGAACCAGAAGCTATTAGGGTAATAGACCTTAATTGCTTCAACTCTCTGGAAATTTTCCAGAGAGCTGAAGCTTTGAAAACAAAGCAAATGAAAAAAAAAAAAAAGGTGATCAGCGCTACAGTGCGAGTACAGTGCGCGCGAGAATTTTGTTTTGTCTTCGTTTTTGAGTTTCCAGACTCTGATTCAGCCTCGATTTTTTCTTATACACTCGTAATGGAATATAGTATTTCATTAAATAATTTAAATTTACACCCATACTTGATATCCATGGGTTAGACCCATTTCCGCTGCACGAGGCACCGATCCGACCCTAGAGGTTCCACAACTGTCCCAACAAAAGGAATATCATGCATATATTTAGAACTTCAAGTTCATAAATATTATATTGTAGATTCAGAACTTCAGGTTCTATGATAGATTTAAAACTACAGGTTTTAATCTAATGTCTAATTGATGGAAGTTAGAACTTCAGGTTCTTTAATTGTAGTGTAATTATAGAACTTCAAGTTTTATAATTATTTTCTAGATTTAGAACTGCATGTTCTAATATAATAATTAATTAATGAGTTTAGAACTTCGAGTTCTAATCTATCTCTTATAATTAATCATTATGAAAGAAATTAAAATAAATTATGAAATAAAAAAAAAATACTGTTTTTTTTTCTGATGTGGAGGATCCAAATTGATGGCAACCACAGAGTATACTCATAAAAATAATTAAGATGTTAAACTAAAAACATAATAAATAAAAGAAGAATATAGTAAATTAGAACTACGAGTTCTAATTTTAAGATTCAAAGATAATTGACCCACAAAATTTATCATCAAATTCATTAACAAATTACGAAGGTTTAGCAGGCAACAACATGGATTGAATTTGATAGTGCTTTGATACACATGCCATGGCCTATTTGATCATTAGTATGAGCCGCATACTTATCATCATATAAAAGTTGATGGAGATGGCCTGATTTGGTCGGCAATCAACTCACAAAATAAGAGAAATATAATCGTGCGTTGTTTAATTATTTAATGACTTCTCATCCAATTGATTATTAACAAGCAAAGGCTTCAGGCCTTAGTTTGATTATTTCCAAATCATTCAGTGATGATTCAACTTTCGTTTTAATAAATTTTTGCTTCAGGCAACTCGACGATTAAATTTCATGATCAAGTGTGCATTACCACGAGGGATGAAGATGATGACGTTTTCATGATCAAGTGTGCATTACCACGATTTTGGCTTCTGGTGGAATCCATGATCATTTTTGTATTACCATGATTTTGGTTTCTGGCCGATGGATTTGACTTTTGATCATCAATATTTTTTTTTAAAGAAAAACTTAAATAGAAATCGATCATGATGATAACGTGTTATAAAATAAGAGCGAAAAAGAGAAGAGAATAATACCTTGTAAAGCTAGAGAAGAGTTGTGGTGGGATAAGTTATAAAATAATAAAATAATAATAATTACAAGATAAAGATTAAGTAGTTGAAATCATTACAAATTACAATAATATTATTTTATTTTGATAAATATTAAATGATTTTGTTTTGATTTTTTGAAAATTAGAGTATTCTTCGTAATTAATTTTATGCCCACACGTGCCGTCGGAGATGAGGAGATAAGACGAGAAATATCGTAATTCAAAGAATCGTGATTCAAACTTCAAAGAGATCCATATCTACAAGTATATTTTCTTCTTAAGATCTAATCATTTTCTATATTATTATTGTACTAGAAAATACGGATCTGATTTTTAATATTCATGAAAAATATTTTTTTATATAAGGAACATATTTCCGCTGGGCATAAATTCTGAAAACCAACACTTCCTACTAAGTATCATCCCATCAAGTAAATCTTGCCAACTTGAGTCAAATTCATCGATAGTTTCCGGATAGTAAACACATTTTTTGAAATCTTTTGAGAATGCCTTATACTCATTAAATACATGACTCAATTTATTTGCAGCATTATGAAATATATGCCATGAGGAAAGTCGATGATGAGAATTCTGGAATACTTCACTAATGGCTGCAAAAAAATACGCTGACCATGATTATGAACCTAAAATTACTAATTAAAATATGCAATAGAGACAAAGAAAGTTAACAAAAATTGTATGCATTAAACCCAAAAAAAATTGAGCAATTATATTTACCTGAATCAGAAACAAAGGGGGGAAGAAGAATTGTACAGAGAATATTCTCAAAGAAGATGGACAGCTGTCATTTGAACAAGAGAAATAAATTTGCAGCATAATAAATAAATAAATAAATAAAAATTCTTTTTTTAGTTGTGTAATTAAATGGGGGAAAAGTAAAAAAAATAAAAATAAAAATTATTAAATGTGAAGAGTTAAAAACGATTAACCTTGATTAAATTTTTGTCATTTGGCAATCAATAATCCCGTTAAGGAGGGTGATAAAAAATGTTCTCATTTATATACCTTAATGTAGGCGGTTGATGAATACATGATATATGTTAATTAATAATTTTTTTCTCTATTGTTATTAGTTTATTTTGAATTTAAGGTGTATACATAAATCTTTCTCTTATAAGAGACCTTAATTAGCGCTTAAATTCTAGTGTGTTTATACCAATTCCTCCTCTATCTCCTAAATATAATCAACGTCTGCAAGTTCTATAATACAAATATGAATTTAATTAAGACACTAGTCTAACTATATTTAATTCTAGTGTGACTAGTCTTAAATTCAAGTTTTAAAATGTGCGGACAGTTGGGGTTTTGGGCGATGGGGCGCAGCGGAAACGCGAGTTCGGGCGAAATTATATTTTAAAATTTTTTCAAAATACCGAATAAATTATTCAAAATCTAATTTGAATAATTTATTCATATTTCACCTAAACATATTTATTCAATATCAAATATTGACATAAACAAGTTGAAAACTTGCGAAACTTTTACGAAAATAGTTTTTCCGCAAAATTGCCTAAAACACGTTTTTGATCAAACCGACTACCCGACACTTATGGAAACTGCTCAGGTCAGATTCAATAGTTTCGGGGCAGTTCATGGGCTGCCCAAACAGTGAGGAACTCACGGTTAGGACAACCGTCACCCGGTTGACTCAACAGTGACGAACTCACGGTTAGGACAGCCGTCACCCGGTTGACTCAAAAGTCACCTGATAACGCCGTTTTTGGCCGTTTTCACTTATTTCAAGTCGGAAACAATTTCCGTCAATTGTGCCAACACCCAAATTACATCCAAAATATTCTAAAGACAACAATTTCATCACAAAATCAGATTTAGTTCCAGGTCAAACCAGAAAATGAAATTGACCTAATTTTCACACTTAAATCCAATTTTCAACAAGATTAATCTAATTAATCCATCACCAAATGAGTCCCACCACAAATGAACAACCCAAGAACAATTCTAGGCTATTTAGAGTGGATCACTAACTCTAGAATGGCAACTATATTGTCCAACAATAATTTGAACAAATTGGAAACAAATTACACTAATTAATTCCTTAATCTACTTCCCACATGCCTCGACCACTTCCATTTATCCATCAACAACCAAAAGCCCCAAATATTATAAGCTAAGAATCCCTAGAAAAATTCTAAGAAATCAAGAAACAAGAAACAAATTTCAAGCTTTAGGGATTTGAAGATTACCTTTTGAAACTCCAAAATTCCATAAGCCATTTTTCTTGATTTTCTTCACTTATATGCTTGAATCATCAAGCAAAATCAAAAACTCATTTTGTCAGAAGGTTTCGGCAGCCATGGAGTGAAACAACAAGAGAGAGAAACAATTTCTTCCCCTTTTATATTCAAAATGGCGTGAAAGGGGGGGATATTTGGTCATTTTATTTTAATTTGGTCAAATACCAAATCAAAGAAAGAAAAATAATTTATTTTCAATATTAATTAAAAATAAAACACTTGGTAAATAATCATGACACATGAGTCACAATATTTATCACATATTACTTTTAATATACTTTAAATAAAAGTACAACTATTACACATTTAAATCAAATAATAAAAGTAAAACAATTATTATTTAATCTACATGTGTCATCAAATAATTTACCAAATAATATGTATCTAATCTAATTATGTATAAAATACAAATATATATTAGAACGACTAAAATTACCCCCGGCATGTGAAAATTCGTTTACCAATTAAACGATTCGAATTACCTAATTTAATCCGATGAAGTATTATGAATAATATGTATTATTCATATCGAGTTGCCCAAGTGCTCAACGAGTACACTTCATATTGTGAGACTCTCTAAGTTTAAGTCTATCCATCACGAAATCCAATTTCGTGTCCATAATCCACCCACTCATGGATTATGACGACCACGGATAATCTCGCTAAACTATGCAAGTCGAGGTCATAACATAAGTATAATCCCTCTGTCACAGGTCATCCGTATTATACCTGGGATATAGATCAGAACGTCAAATTCGTTCGGTATAATACAGTCGACTTTCAATTTACGATCACGAAATAACACTCGGAACTGATTTCTGAAGTTATACCACGGCCATGGATTTACTAGATCGTAAACACGTGATGGATGCCTATGCCCTGTACACAAGACTGACGGATCTTATCTTGATACGTACTGGATATCATGAGCATCAGTCCACACCCAACGAACAGGCGGAGGTCTGATCATGGCTAGATCGTTGACGTGACTGCCATCAAAGTATGGAGGATAGCTCATATATCCACAGTGGTATCTCAAGTTGAATGACCACTATGCTCGCTCAACTCGAGAAGGTCTCTATTGACGTTGGTGTACCATCTATTAGGAAACCTTCAGTGAGTCATTCAGTGTCTTATCAAATAAACCCCTACATGTCTATACGAGTCTCCTGAGACTCATGGTTCACTGGGATAAACCATCGGACCAAGTCACGATATACGACATGTACTGGTCTCAGCGGATTTTACTAACCGACCCGTGTTAGCAAATCTTGACCATGAACTTTATTTAAGGATATACAACTAATAGTGTGCTTCCCAATGTCAATTACAAACTACGTTGTAACTGCGCACTATACTGTAAATCCTAGGGTCTTTGTCTAATATACATGTATCACTGAATCAGATTCAGTTTCAATCTAATCGAGATTAGATCGAATAAGTGTATAAAAGACAAGGGTGCTACCAGTAAAATTAGTAATATTATGGAAAAATGAACCGCTCGTATTAATGAATCGGACATAAATACGATCCGGATTGGCACTAGGAGCACCAACCTAACAATTTCTCCCACTTGCTTTAGTGCCAATCCATTGTATCATATACACATCTCAATGTGTATCGCATACTCACGGCCCTCAAGAGCTCACCAGCACTCAAGAGGTAGGCACCAACAAGTAAGTCTTCTTTAACAAATCGAGTATGTCCAACAAACCCAACCGTTTTCCTTAGATAGCATCATTCATATTTTGTAGAATCCAAATTCCACATCAATATGACTCAGACGCTATATCAGTATTGTGGTATAGCTTCTAAGTTGTCTATGTATTTAGAAATCAAATCCAAATACTTTGAGACAACCGCAAGCACTATACTAATATGAAAACTTCTAATCTATGAGGTCACTATGCAACTTCATAAGTCAATACTTCATAAGTTGCAACTGATTCCACTAGTTTAGTAGAATCAACGATGACACTCCCACTGCATCTTTTCTAACTTTATATGACATAGACCATCTAATGTCATAATTAGAATCAAAACTAATCTAACCTTATGGTTGCTGGATAAATTCTCCATGTATAAGAAACTCGTTCTTAAATTCTCAAAGATCAAAAGAACATGTTTCTAGATCCATCATATGGTCAGCAACATATCAAAATAACTCGTAACAATTACGATTAAATTGATATCTTTAATCGCACATAATACAGTATTCATTATGCCATCATCATATGATGCATAAGATTGACTATACATTCTAATCAATCTCTCTTTCGACAAAAGAATCATCATTTACGAAAGATGAATACTATATATATAAAAGACACGTTAACTGTGGAACAGTTATACGAACTGTCATACAAATAGTCTTATTATGTCCTTTATTAGATCATATCTAATATGCGACTAATAGGAGTATCTTACAAGTCTCTTAGTTTTATATCATATATGAAACTTTATATCTAATATAACAGAGACTATTCACACTACTTCCACAGAGAAAAGAAGACTCGGGATATATAATACTAGAAAGAAATTTGTACGCTCCCACTGACCCTACTGACAAATACATATTCTCTATACTTCGATAAAACCAGATAATATGACTGATATCAAAATCAGAGAACACGAATTTCCGGAAAGCTTATTTGAGTCTACAATAGGCTCCATAAGCTAGTATATCAAACAGTGATCTTAGCAGAATACAAACTCTAGGGCCATTCCAAAATGAACTTCTTCATTCTGAGAAACCACGACAGATCTCTCATTCGAAGAAATCACTCAAGAAAGCCAATTTGCATTCTTTAGCCAAAATACAGTTTAATATCAACAGTAACCAACAAATCCTAAATTGTCCAATCAGTGCGACTAGAGACAAGTTTTCTCAGAAACTACAATAGACTACTGAGTATAACTTTCTCACTGTCATACTATAAAGGTCAAACCTTTATCGAGCTCACATAGCTTTTACTGCGCAAATAATTTGCACATTTTATGAACTATTCATAATGAAAGCCTAATCAAGTCCAAAACTCGATCGTAGTAAGCCATGAATAATCTTAGATCTATGGTTCAATGGCAAGTTCCGGAATCGATATCAAATATCGCTCCCACTATAAGTTATAGGATAATTTTCTTCGATAAGAAAACAACATAACCAATAAGTATCAAATACTTCGCAAATGATTCTGATATCCTATTGGACTTATACGGAAGTTGTCTAAGGGTCTTTTCATCTTATTAATTATGTAGTTCCATTGCAGTTTACCATTTTCTCATTTGACTTCAATAAGTCAAGTCTTTTCTGCAATCGTCAACATCCAATGTCAACCACCAAGTAACAAAACAATTTTATTACTCAGGATCATAGACAATATATTCTATCAAATAGAATACAATATTCTATTAAATAGAATAAATGATAAACCTTTCACTCGTACCTCTGAGGCACAAGTACTTTCAATTATATAACCATTATACAAAGGAAAGATTCAAATCTTAAACTTTTCAAGATTCGAATTTTCTACTATACATATCATATATGTAACTGTAGAAACGAATGGAACCTAAATTAAAGAGATAAATTATTTTTTTTGGAGCATAACCCCAAGAGTATTGAAAAATAATTCGGTAACACTCAATATCAACGAATCAAATCATATAAGATTCGATAACTCCCACTAGCCAATTCCATCAAAATGGAATCGTGGAAGTTTAATATTGAGTCAGAATCATATTCATTAAATAACTTCAGAACTAATTGCCTTATGATGGAGTTGGTGCTTGGAGTGCAAATCCGAATTGTACATTTTATTATTTATTAATAAAATAACTACATTTTTCATTTCATACCCTATTAATGGTATTGTCATTACGCGTATTAAATTGATGTATTGTTATACTAAGAATGACATCGACCTTAGAATAGTTTTGACACTAGGTGTAAACTATTCTTAAAGTAAATATTCCTAGTCGTTGGTTTTGGAATACGGTCGAAAACCTATAACCTAGAAGACTAGCACATGTCGTATACTGGAATTGGAGTTCCAATGGTTTAACGAGATGTACCATGAGTTTTGGAAACTCGTATAGACATGTGGGTATTCGTTGGAGCGAATACTAAATGACTCATTGGTGATTCCTAATAGTTGGAAGTACACATCATCGTCAATAGGAATCTCCTCGAGTCGAGTAGCATATGTAATCTTTTGACTATATGATAGCATTGATTTTTATGAGATCCTCCACACTTTGATGCCATATATGCCAGAAACCTTTCATGGTCAGGCCTCTAAATGTTCGTCGGGTATGGACCGATGCACTCAGTAATCAAGTGCGAAGTAAGATAGGATCCATCGACCAGTATGTACCATAAGGGGTTTAGGTATTCATGTGAGTAAGTCGTGATTCTTAAGACTTTGGCCAAAGCCGATCACCTAGGGTGGATCGCATCAGTTGTAAAGAATCTTGGACATGTCGACATGAGATGTGCGCCTCGGAAACTTGACGGTATATTCTATATTTCCTTAGCACAACTCGGATAGTCTACAACAGAGGGATTGTTAAACATATGTCATGATCTCAACTTGTATAGTTCAAAAAGGTCGTTCGAGTTCTTCGCGAATTCGGAGGTGGTCGAATTGCGTACATATTAGCTAGGCTTATCTGACGAACGTGTCTGAACTTAGAGAGTCTCAATATGAAGTGTACTCGTTGAGCACTTGGGTAGCCGATTATTTTTAATAAAATATAATATTCGATATTATAATTATCAACTAAGATAATCAAGTGTTATTGGATAACATTGATTATTTACTTTGACCTAATTGGATTAATTGGATTAATTCAATAATTACACAATGACTTAATTGTAAAATCATAATTATCTCTACCATTTGAGGATATTATGGTAATTGTAAGTATATAATAATATGTGGTTTTGGCTTGATTTAATTGGATTAAATCAAGGTGGAAAACATTTAACTAATCCATTTCCTAATCTTTGGCTTGATTTAATTGTATTAAATTAAAGTGGGAGACAATGGAGATTAGTCACACCTAATTATACATATTTGGACAAATTAGATTAAGCCCACTTAAAAGTTGATTACAACTTTTATTAATTAAAAATTGCCTAAGTTTTGCTATAAATAGCAAGCTTTATGAAGGTTTTAATTACAAGTTCAAATACAAGCATAAGAAAATTCTTGAGAGATTAGCCTAAATTAGAGAAGTATTTAGAGAAGCTTGTGAGGTCTCTACAACATTTCATCTAGGAGAAATCAAGTTTGAATCTTGAAGTGAAGCTTGGAAGTACTGGAAACAAGATTGGATCTTGAAATCAAGCTTGCACACCTTGGAGGTTCTCCAACAATTTCAACAAGGAGAAGTATATTGGATCTTGCATCAATCTTACTAGGTAATGTTTGATCTTCTCCAAAGCTATGTTTATTTGTGTATTAGATGCATGATCACATAGCTTAATGTTGAATAAGGCTAATCAATTGTGTTAGGATACTTTAGAAGTATAAACACAACATGTTTGTAATTAGGTCAAAATATTCATGTTGGACATGGAACAATTAATTAGAGTTTGGAACTCTATATTAAAGCTTAGAGCTATGGCTACCATTCTAGATTCACTTGACCACCTTTAGGTGTACTAGAATTTTTCATGAGACATTTCTAATTGGGATTCTAAAATGGTTTGTGTATTGGATTCAAAATTTACGCTAATGCGTATTTAGAATAAATTATGTTTTTGGAAAAATATTTGATATTTTGAAAAACTATATTTTTATTCTATAACATGTTTTTATGTTGATTTTCAAATTAAAAATTAATTATGGGTGTTTTTGAAGTGTTTAGGGATGGCCGAAAATTTATTGGGTTATAAACCCTCTTATTGCAACTCTCTGGAATGAGAGCTGCTACTAAGCAAAATGAAGCAATTAAATAAATAAAAATAAAAAATAAAGGGGCTGCATGCTACAGTGCCGCGCGCACTCTACACGCATGCAGTGCGCGCGCACTGTAGCGCGTGTAGCGCACGTGCGTGGCGCCCTTCCCGCGTGCTGATTTTGTTTTCCTTCGTTCGGCAGCTTCCGGACTTCGTTTCAGTCCCAAATTTTTTTTCTATACACTCGTAATGGAATGTAGTATTTCATTAAATGATTTAAAATTACACCCATACTTGATATCCATGGGTTAGACCCTTTTCCGCTGCCCGGGGCACCGATCCGACCTTAGGGGTTCCACAACTGCTCCAACACCTTAAATTCATGCGTTTGATCATATCAAACATCTTCGAACAATTCAAAGACTCGCAATGAATTTTTAAAGACAAAGCTTTCAAAACTACATATAAAATATCTTTGAACTATTCAAAATATTCTATCTGAGTTCCATTAGAAACATATTGACAGTTCTTAAACAATTCAAGACGTTCAACATGTTCTCTATTAGAAACACGTAACTAAGTCATGATAATTCATCAACTGAGTTACGAAGCAGGGAAAACTATTTGTGGTAATTTCTAATTCATTAAACTACATACTTCCAAAGTATAAGTTTAATAAATATGTGGTCCAATGACGATCATCGATTAAATGAGATTTAATCATTTCCTGAATATTATATTCATTAAACGGATAAGTATATGTGGTGTGATCTTGTATCAGACCATCCTTTACCATACAAAACAAGCATCTGATGCTTTTACGATAAAATCTCATAAAGCACAGTTCTAAGTTATTTATTTTACCGAATATTTTCTTAATGTTTATCTTTCATTAATGACACTACTAATCACTTTAAAATATATAACAATTGTTTATACAGAACAAGTAACTATCCAATAGTCACAAGTTCTGATATCAAATATCAAAACAGTTATTAAATATTATATTAATTAACTAAACGGGAGATCCGGTATCCAATACCTACAGTTGTCATATTGTAAGAATCGATATTCTTTATACATAACTATACGTATCTTCTTTCTTTAGCTTTATAATTTGCATTCAATTATTTACAACAATTGCAAATAATCGATTAGCAAACTGTGTCAGGCACGTGACTTCTAAAAGTCACTGAAAGCCAAGAAACGTCATTATTAGATAAATAAATATTAAAGGGGTTTTCTTAATGCTAGTCAGGAATCTCGAAACATGAACTATTCAAGTCAATTCTTACTGCATAAGAAACAATTCTAACTAGAATAAAATCCTAAACACATATATCCTTTTAGATTACCTAATCGCGACTTAGAAACTAAGTCACAAACCATCTTGATTTTCAAGAAAATCGGAACAACAGTTCTCGATGGTTTCAACTAATCTAACAGTATCTAAGTCTACTGTCTTTCTAGAACCTATTCTAGAACTACGCAACCATAAGCAAAGTCAAAAAACCTAAATATTCAAGTAATATACTATGCAGTGGATTAGAAGCTTAAATCTATAAATAATATAGAATAAAGGAAAACGAAAGCAGTAAATTCCATAAAATATTACACACTGCTTAAGTTATGGATTTTAAACTCAGCAGTGTCTCCCACTACTTTACGTAATACCGTAATCCTCAACGAACAACGGGAATTCAATAATCCAATCGAATTCCATAGTGAGAGTAGGATCCCATGAATATATTTCGACTTACAGCTTTGGCACGTTCTCGCCTACGTATATTCATTAGGTAGACAACTCTTTGTCAATCACTCACCAGTGACTCCTGGTTTTGGTCCTGACCGTTTCTCGCTGTGACAACTTTGGCACGTTCACAGGGAGGCGTATCAAGGCTTCACTTGTCAATGACAAATTCAAGCTACCGGTGTAACCCTGACAGCTTTGGCACGTTCAGGATTTCCACTTTCGCTTGAATTTATCCAGTATCAATATACAACCGGTATGGATAATAATCCTATAACTACACCCTCACAGCTTTGGCACGATCTCGGATGCACTTATAGAAAAATACCCATAAACCGTACTGACAAGACGGACCAAGAAACATGTATCCAATACAGGTTACTTTACAACCATATTTAAAGGCGGGGATATTCCTAAGGAAGCATTACTCTACATCTAATGCAGAATTTTAATCTAAATCATTTTCTAAACATTTCAATTCTATTTTAGAAAACATAACACAATTTAACTATTAAATTTCAGTTATATTTTCCGTTAACGTAGAACTGAAAAGTAAAGAAACATATATAGATTCCTAGCATGTGCGAACATTAAAATTGGATTAAATATCAAATATCAAGCATGAATAATGTAATGGATGAAGCAACAGACCCGCTCTGATACCAATTTTGTCGGGGTTTTGGGCGATGGGTCACAGCGGAAGCGCGGGTTCGGGCGAAATCGTATTTTAAAACTTTTTCAAAATACCGAATAAATTATTCAATATCTAATTTGAATAATTTATTCATATTTCACCTAAACCTATTTATTCAATATCAAATATTGACATAAACAAGTTGAAAACTTGTGAAACTTTTACGAAAATCGTTTTTCGGCAAAATTACCTAAAACACATTTTTGATCGAACCGACTACCCGACACTTATGGAAACTGCTCAGATCAGATTCAATAGTGTCGGGGCAATTCATGGGCTATCCAAACAGTGATGAACTCACAGTTTGGACAGCCGTCACCCGGTTGACTCAAAAGTCACCAGGTAATGCCGTTTTTGGCCGTTTTTGCTTATTTCAAGTTGGAAACACTTTCCGTCAATTGTACCAACACCCAAATTACATCCAAAATATTCTAAAGACAATAATTTTATCATAAAATCAGATTTTGTTCCAGGTCAAACGAGAAAACGAAATTGGCCTAATTTTCACACTTAAATCCAATTTTCAACAAGATTAATCTAATTAATACATCACTAAAATGAGTCCCACCACAAATGAACAACCCAAGAACAATTCTAGGCTATTTAGAGTGGATCAATAACTCTAGAATGGTAACTATATTGTCCAACAACAATTTTAAAAAACTAACCATCCCTAGAACAATTCTAAGAAATCAAGAAATAAGAAATAAATTTCAAGCTTTAGGGATTTGAAGATTACGTTTTGAAACTCCAAAATTCCATAAGCCATTTTCCTTGATTTTCTTCACTTATATGCTTGAATCATCAAGCAAAATCAAAAACCCATTTAGTTAGAAGGTTTCATCAGCCATGAAGTGAAACAGCAAGAGAGAGAAACAATTTCTTCCCCTTTTATATTCAAAATGGCGTGAAAGAGGGGGGGGTGGTATTTGGTCATTTTATTTTAATTTGGTCAAATAGTAAATCAAAGAAAGAAAAACAATTTCTTTTCAATATTAATTAAAAATAAAACACTTGGTAAATAATCATGACACATGTCACAATATTTATCACATTTTACTTTTAATATACTTCAAATAAAAGTGCAACTATTACACATTTAAATCAAATAATAAAAGTCAAACAATTATTATTTAATCTACATGTGTCATCAAATAATTTACCACATAATATGTATCTAATCTAATTATGTATCAAATATAAATACATATTAGAACGACCAAAATTACCCCCGGCATGTGAAAATTCGTTTACCAATTAAACGATTCAAATTAACTAATTTAATCCGATGAATTATTATGAATAATCTGTATTATTCATATCGAGTTGCCCAAGTGCTCAACGAGTACACTTTATATTGTGGGACTCTCTAAGTTTAGGTCTATTTGTCACGAAATCCAATTTCGTGTCAATAATCCACTCACTCATGGATTTGACGACCACAGATAATCTCGCTAAACTATGCAAGTCGAGGTCATAGCATACGTATAATCCCTCCGTCACAGGTCATCCGTATTATACCTGGGATATAGATCAGAACGTCAAATTCGCTCGGTATAATACAGTCGACTTTCAATTTAAGATCACGAAATAACACTCGGAACTGATTTCTGAAGTTATACCACGACCATGGATTTACTAAATCGTAAACATGTGCTGGATGCCTATGCCCTGTACATAGGACTGACGGATCCTATCTTGATATGCACTGGATATCATGAGCATCAGTCAACACCCAACGAACAGGCAGATGTCTGATCATGGCTAGATCGTTGACGTGACTGCCATCAAAGTATGAAGGATAGCTCATATATCCACAGTGGTATCTCAAGTCGAAGGACCACTATGCGCGCTAAACTCGAGAAGGTTCTTATTGACGTTGGTGTACCATCTATTAGGAAACATTCAGTGAGTCGTTCAGTGTCTTATCAAATAAACACCTACATGTTTATACGAGTCTCCCGAGACTCATGGTTCACTGGGATAAACTATCGAACCAAGTCACGATATACGACATGTACTGGTCTCAGCGGATTTTACTAACCGACCCGTGTTAGCAAATCTTAACCAGAAATTTTATTTAAGGATATACAACTAATAGTGCATTTCCCAATGTCAATTACAAACTACGTTGTAACTGTGCACTATACTGTAAATCTTAGGGTATTTATCTAATATACACGTATCACTGAATCAGATTCAGTTTCAATCTAATCGAGATTAGATCGAATAAGTGTATAAAAGACAGGGATGCTACCAGTAAAATTAGTAATATTATGGAAAAATGAACCGCTCGTATTAATGAATTGGACATAAATACGATCTGAATTGGCACTCGGAGCACCAACCCTAACACGAACATCCATATCTAATAAATTTCAATTTTTTATTTTTATTTTTTACTATATGAACAGAATCTGGTTTTTGTTGATCTAACCAGAAAATCTGAAGACGTATGTTGTGAAGGATTTAATTCACTAATCTTCTTTATAATTTTTCCTAAATGACTCATTCAAACACCAAAAGAACAATGAATGTATATGCCTTTTTATATTTTTCTCTGCTTGGAACAATAATAAAATAGCAATTGGGACATGTGAGTACTGGATTCATTTATCTGATCTGATCCTTCTCCTTCCTCTTGTCACCTGGTATTCGTTCTTCATTATTAAGGGTATTAGATTTGGACCATGTCAATGAATAATATCAAGTTTTATCTTAATAATGGGTATTGCAATTTGCACAAGAATTTTCATATAATTAATCCGATACTAATCTTAAAAGCTTCTGATGAAATGCAATTAAGAGATCATTGATACCGATAGAACTTACATATTTAAACACCAATTCAAACACAAACAAAATCAAATAAATTATTTTTCTCATTATGTGGGATCGCTTATATTAATCTTTTAACGTCATTGTGATATATCTGAGATCATTAATTTATCAAACTCCATACAACCTAAATATCTTTTTATGATTTTTGTTTATGTCAACTTATACATTCTTCTTCCTAACTTGACATATGATAGAACCATTTGTTCCCATTTTCTTACTAGATCACTTCAAGATTTACATTAAATATGTCCAAACCATCATACTCTTATTTCTCTCGTCTTCTAATTAATTTGTGCTATTCTCAATTTCTTTCTAATATTATTTTT